>QLNU02015003.1:126804196-126828906 GCA_006491805.2 Dysdera silvatica | reverse complement strand
TATAAATTCTTAAAAAAATTGTGTGGTTTAGTGTTGGTCAAATACATTCAAAGTTCATCCTGTAAAAAGACAATTTGAGGCTTTTAGATTCGATGGGGACCCAATTTGCCAATCCGTTAAGACGACATTGGGCAAAGACGTAGTCAAGATTAATATCTTGGGATTCAATGTGCGGGCAGTGAAGAGAGGGAGGGAGGGAATCATAACCCACCTTCAGATTCATCTTCCACACACACTTAAGATGTACGAAATCATTCACGAATCGCATTTGATGAACGATTGATCTATCTCTGCCCACCTATAGATGGTGAATCGTCCATTGTTTTGGTCAATGATTCATTCGCCGATTCCGGTCAACGAACGGTTTTGCATACTAGTCCTTTAAAGGGGTAAAAAGTGATGCTTCAGCACAATATAATATCAGTCCAATAGCGTTTCTGACTTCACTGATGGCTTTTTTTCATTTTACAACTATAGTAATCTGTATTTGCTGGAAAGTCTGGGTCTCACTGCAGCAGGAGGAGGAGAAGGATTGTGCAAGGATTGCATTGGGAAGGGTGGCCGCCGGAGGCGGCGCTGTAATCCCAGACAGGACGCTTGAACAGCGTAATCAGCCGCAGAGGTGGCTGAAGGGGAGATGGATTGCCGACCAACACGGCATTCATAGATGCACGTTTCATTGCAGCAGGCACTCGTTATTTCCAGGCGCCGACCAATTAAAATCAGATTATCAAGAAATATAAAAAATCATATCACAATTTGACGAATAGTGCGAAATCAACGACAGAAAACTGTCAAGCAATTGTCAGGTGGGGCTATTTACAAATCGCAAATGACGAAGTCGCTTAAGAAAGGGACAGCTTTTAACGCTTCAAGATTATGAGACAGTCCCTTACTTGGAACGCAGTGTTTACACACAGATATCACGGGTACTTACAGATATAAATACAAATTTGGGTTGTGGGGATATAACGTTATATCTGTACGTACTTCCACTTAGGAGAGGCAAACGTCCCATTTTTTCCCCATCTCTTAATGCTCACCACCGATATTAGGTTTACAAATTCGACAACGAGATGCGCAACTTGACTCAATTGCCACAAATAGCGATTTATCGCGAAAGAAAGGCGAATTTAGAATGGTGCATTTTAGACGCAACACTAAAAATAAAAAATTATATTTATCATTTTCTTTATGCACACACTAATTTATTGTTATTATCGATACTCATCTAATACTTATCTGATCGATACTCCATCTGAAGGCTTCCCTGCACATTACTGTCGCAAGATTCAGCGAGAGGACGATTAAATTTACCTCTTGCTGCTAATGTACAGATTTCAGCCATGATATACAGATGGATAAATTCGGGTATTAAACGAGTCGACCTATCCTCACAAGAGATGAGTTCGAACTCAATTTTCGAAGCCCGAGCCCGAAATACTTTGTGGAAATTTCGGCCCGGGCTGAACCCGTCTCATCTCTCATCCCTACACGATGGCCAAAACGGGTCGGTGAATTATCCAACTTGGCGCAGTATAGCCCAGATGCTCTTGCGCCATAAAACATCCAAACAAACAATTATCCAACGAACAAGTTTGATGTTAGTGATTGATTGATTGTTTGGCTTTTTTATGGCGCAAGAGCATCTGGGCTATACTGCGCCAAACATGGTAAAATCAAAGACTGTAGTATTGACGTTAGACAATTGCACATAGAACACACACAATTAAGATCTCTGTACATCGAAGTCAAGTGTTTCCCCTTCAAAAAAATAAATAAATAAATAAATAAATGGTGTGGAAATTCGAAGGCCCAGGTAGTTAAAACGAAGACAATGTGATGCAACATTAAAAAGGTCTCAATATCCAATTGGAAGGGGGGGGGGCTTATCCCCCCCCCTTTCCTACAGCACTGCGATATATGGAAATTTTACAGTGTTAATCGTCTTAAAATCACAATAAGTTCAGTAGTTGTGAATTATGTATTCGTTACAAGGAAGTTGCATTGCGTCACTTTATAGGAACTGGAGCATAAAGCAGAAGTGACTGAATCAAATACAATTTGGAGACAGCCCTCCAACACCCCATTCGGGACAGAAACCTCAAACGTAAGCACATTTTCGGAAAGTGGGGGAAGGGCCCTCCACAGGCCACGTGCTTGAAAGAAAAGCAAATAATGGGCGAAGTTCGCTGTACCGTAGAGAGGGCGGGGGGTGGGATGGTAATCGTAGCTTTTTCCGCCAGGTGTGGGCTTGACGTCAGCAAACTATGTACGCGTAATGTCAAGACCATATGCCAAACAGCGTTTATACATTTTCGCATTTTATTATACTCAACAACGCTTTTATGCCGACGAAAGCTCAGAAGCTTACATTAAGGAAGCCATCTCGATGCGCGCGCCGCAACTAAAAATAAGAAGTCCCTCGCTCCACCAATAAATACAAAGGAGTGAAACGTGGCCTTTCATTACGAGAGGAGATGCAACTAATAGGCTCAAATCTTGTAGCATAGGACATCGAATTTTCCCAAGGACTGGAACTTCCGTCACCAAGACATTGAATCCCCCGCCCCCAAGGATTGGAACTTCCGTCACCTAGACATTGAATTTTCTCCCAGGATTGGAACTTCTGTCATCAAAAACAGGGATTTTCAAACGCCTTTCACCCACACAGCTCCCTTCGTATCTCATAAATGTCGATGTCTTTTTTGGCCACATTGACATGCGCACATGCATATTATAAAAATTATACACAGTAAAACCCAGTAGTGGACACAGACTTCCATTTTGTGGGGGGAGGTCAAGGACAGAATTCCCTATGGTCTTGGAATAACACCCTTCGTTTATCATGAAAGTTGGAATTTTTTACAGTGAGAAAAAATGTATTTTAGGAGTCATGACCCCTGTGACCTCCCTGCGTCCGCCCTTGGTAAAACCTCTCTAAAGTGACCACCACCGGTTCAGTGAAAACGCGGACGCTAAGAGAGGTGGTCTCTGAATGGAAGTAAATTTAGCATTAGGTCTATGGGGGAGGAAGAAAATCCGTTTCCAAAGACAATTGTTAGGGAGATGGCCGCTGAATACAGATGGTCGTTAAGAGGGGTTTTACTGTGTAAGCAGTTCCAAACAAACACCTTAACTCACTAGTATTGGTTGAAGCTATAAACAAAACAAAAAAAATTATTAATTGAAGAATACTAAAATGGAAAACTCGAACGTTTAATAGGAAGCAACTTCATGAAAATTAACAAGAAAAGTGGTTTTTCTTCGCCGAAATGGGTCTACAGTTCTGTACCGGACTTGGGACCTAACCCCCTTTAAAAAATCAGTTTTACCCTGCCGAATAAAGCAACGCATTGAAAAGAACGGGGGAAAACGTTTAATACCAGGCATTTAGAGATTCATTAACTGTAAAACCTTGAAAACAGAATTTTCGTCGCTACATTGGGTTCCGAGTTCGGTATCAGAGAACTGGTTTTTTTTTTTTTTAGTTTTGCTGTGGTAAAGGAAACTAATCGCCATAAAAGGGAAACAATATGTATACTAAGACACACATGAAAACTGAAATAAAGGAACAAAGCGATCGAGAACAGTTTCATGGTGAACGAAGAAAGTGAACCTCCGTCACTGCGTAAGATCCCGAATTCGATAACGAAGACTTGAGAGAGCATTGTCTTACCTCACATCCCCACTTAAAAATGTAGTCTGGGCCTGTAAAATGAGCAACAATGAAAGAAATGTGTAATAACTGGTTAATGTCCATAAACAAGGAAATGTGTCCTTTTGCATAGGGTCAGGGATGGGATTGAACGGCCCTACCCTATTCAGACGCAACCATAATCCTCGCCCTGCAATTTTCCCAAGAGCTTAAAGATAATGGTTGTCAGGTTTGTAATTTTATTATTATTTATTGTAAACGTTTTTTAAAAAACAGAAAATTCAAAACACAGGTTCATGGCCCCTGGGAATTTTACCCTTTGCCCCCGTGGGAAAAGGCTACGTTACTTAGAATGTCAGGCAGTTTAAAATTCATTAATCGCTTACTTCTGCAATTTTCGGTTTAATATCCTCAGGCCGTGGAAAACCGTGAATGCAGATTTCTAATGTACTACAATGTCGCTATTTTTAAGCAACCCCCCCCCCTCACTCCCAAATTTAAAACCTCTATAAACGCCACTATTTACAATACAACTGAGGGAGAGAATACACGAATCTTAATATGGAAGTACAATTGCATAGATAATCGATTTTTAGAATATATCGTAATCGAATCGAAAACGTTAGCCAGATCACATTATTCCGATGATTTTGGCATCAGTTTTCTAACAGGAAGAGTGAAGCCAGACTATTTTAAAACCCCAATCGATAGCTCGCTGGGCAATCAATTGACTAAATGGACTCAAAGTGACCCTACACCAATATAGTGTCCCGACACTAGACTGGGCAAACGACGATGTACAGGTATTGACTTAATAGACGGTCCATTTGTGGAAGTACGATTACTCTCTAAAAGGTTTTTCGCGTTGTTTGATTTGCTGTTCTTCGTGGGTGCCACCTCTAATGTAATAGCACTGCTTCACCAGCTAAGGCTCTGTGCAGACGAGTTCAGAAGAGAAGACACTTTTTTTTTTCTTTTTTTTTTGTTTATACCATTGTTATTAAGCTTCTGCCATTTGGCAACGCCTTTGCTCGTTGATAAATGCGCCGTAGTAAAACCACATGCAATGAGTGAGTGAATTATGCAAGAAAGGATATGGGAAAGGTGGCCGCCGAAGGGGGCAGCGCTGTATTCCCAGACAGGCTTTTGTCATATGATATGACGACCAGTGGACCGAGAAGGGACACTGGGGGGGAGGGGGCATTGCAGGGGATTGTCGATCGAAACAGGCGTACAGAGACGCACAGCTCACATGATTGTCGTCATTCAACGTCGACCGGAGGCCATCCACGATCAGTCCGCCCCGAAGAGCGGCCGAAATAGATGGATGGCGCGGAAGAACACCCCGGGCCGGCCGGTATTCCTACAGGAGACCACCGGACACCGTTGAGTGGGTGAGGTGCCGCGAGCGGCAGCGAACAGGCGTAAATCACTCCGTCTTAAGCGAGCCGGAACCAACACCCGCCAGCCCGGACAGCAGAGAACAGACATCCGCACGCCACCAGAGCTGAGACCGAACTCGAAACCACATGCAAATACAGAGATACAGGACTGTATGGACCAATCAGGAATTAGTTTTGGTTTTTTTTTAAACACAAGGACAGCAAAGAACACGCTGCTCCGGGACCTATTTTCCAAGGAATACAAACCTCTGATTCCAAACGAACCAAACCCTGGACTACGACGGGCAGAAAAACGACACCTGAATTACCATGCCATTGGAGGTCGAACATGAGTAGTGACTCGACAGACGACTGAGTTTCCACTACGTCACCGTAGGGGTGTAGATCTACACTTCCCCGAAGAATCCGAACCCCTTTAAGGCCTAGGGAACCTAGTTATTACGAACGAATAGATCCTGCCCCTACCCAAATTTTTTAAACCAATCGTCGCGATACTCGGATGAACAATTTAGGAGTAAATATACAGGAGTTTATATATATATGAGTTTTTATACAGTAAAACCTCCCTATGGCGACAGCCGTCGGGTCCGTGAAAACGCTGTCGCTCAAAGAGGTGGTCTCTGAATAGGGGTAAATTTATCAGTGGGTCTACGGGGTGACGAGGAAATTCGTTTCCAGAAAAGTGACCGTTAAAGGGAATGGTCTTTGACTAAAGGTGGCTTTTAAGACAGGTTTTACTGTACATTCCCTCTTTGCTTGCTTTCGTCCTAAAACCCCCACCCACCTTCCACGTAATAAATTGCTGGCCTGCGATTGATTTAAAAACTCTGGGTAGGGGCAAGGTCTATCCGTTCGTCAGCTATTTAGTAAGCGCTCCCTAGTATCGTTGGGAGTCAAACCCGAATTAACAACACGCTCAACGAACGCGTTACCAACGCGCAACCACAGGAGCTGGAAGGGGCTTCCGTTTTGATATTCGTTGTTTTGTCCAATGATCACGATTCGATTATCGATTTGTTCCATGATTGCGTGCGATTATCGATTTATTTATTTGCGTTCGATTATTATCGATTTATTTATTCGATGAGCGCGTTCGATTATCGGTTTATTCTTTGATTGCGTTCGATTATTTATTTATTTTTTTTAAATTCAATGATCGCTTTCGATTGTCTTCCATTTAGTTCATTTCATTGATTACAATTTATTTATTTCGGAAATATCGAGGCCACCACTTTCGATAATTTAAACATGAGGCACATTTCTATTTCTCTGGAATGGAAAACGGGACGAGAAATTTCCATACTCGTTTGGAAACGGGAGGATTATGGAAAAAGTGGCTACGAGGTCTTTGAATCACAAACAAACGATTCTTTGCATTCGTGAAATCGTCTCGTGGTTTTCTTCCCTTCACAGAAAGGTTTTCGCGTCAAAATCGAAGAAATAAGCGTTCATTATTGTCCTGATAGAAGCAGTGAACACAGGGAGACCATTGTGAAGTCAGGGGAACTTAAGTCTTTATTTTACGACAGAAGGACAGCCGAGGTCATACTATACCAAACAAGGCCTTCATTCAATTCTAGTTACTATTGAACACGATTAGTTCTGTTTGTGTTTTACGACGCCAGGGCAGTCAGAGTCCTGTTGAGCCCGGACTTAGAGTTGCCCGTATTAGGGAAATAAACCTCGCAGTACGGTGAGTACCTAGACAGAATTCGTCTTTAAGTAATACTGGAGAAGACTCGTGTAGCTCTAAATCGGTGGTTCTCAATTTCTTTGCCTACGAACTCTTTTCACTACATCTCAAATACCATCACCCACCACAAATGGGAGGCATAGGCTTACATAGGAAGTTCATAAGGGAGTTACAGGCTTACAATGAGGGTTACAGAGTTACAACTCCATATGTATATATATACAGAATTTCATCGTAATTGGAGGTCACTATCATTACCATATCAACTCCCCTGTGTACGTTAGTGAGAGGGGAATAGGCGTACGTAGAAAGTTCATAAAGGGAGAGTTACAGGGTTATAGTGAGAGTTACAGAGCTACAACACCATGTGTGTGTGTATATATATACAGAATTTCATGGTAATGGGAGGTTACAATAATTACCCTATCAACCCCGAATGTAACAAATGCTTTATGTACTAAAACAACGTAATAAACATAGAATGTAATAAATAGTGTACGTAACAAATGTTTTATGTACTAAAACAGTGTACAAACATCGAATGTAATAAATATCTTATGCACTAAACAGTGCAATAAACATCGAATGTAATAAACACTGGATGAAGTAGAGAATGTAAGCGACAGTAAAAATCGGTGTAACGACACGGATAGTGCATTAGTAATAATAGCGTGTAGTGCAGATTTTCATGTTGAAACGTGTCAACACGTTCTAACCAAGTTCAAAGGTTGCTTGAGTTTTACGGCGCAAGGACGGAAAGGGTCATGCTGCGCCGGAACCTATGAATCCGAACTTCTTAAGGGTCAGGGAACCATCCCTAGGTCTACGGTGGGCAGTTAGTACTACCATCATCCAAAACTACGTTCAACAACGTTGTTAATGGCTCTAATGCAATAAGCATTGAATGAACATACCCAACGATGTAATAAACACTGAATGTAAATGCCCAACAACGCAATAAACATTGAATGCACACGCCAAACAATGTAATAAACACTGAATGCACATGCGGAACAATGTAATAAACACTGAATGCACATGCGGAACAATGTAATAAACATTAAATGCCATAAATATTGCCATAGGTTTCAGGGAAGCTTCAGTCTGACCCCTCGTAGCATGAAACCCATGTTATTCAATGGGAACCTTGTTTGCATATCATTTTTTTTCTTGCATTTCAATATTTTAAAATGCTTTTTTCAGCATATAATTCCTTACTTTTTAGTGTATACAGGCTACTGATTAATTATGTCATTTTCAGTAATAATCTATTTCAAAAAGGAGTTAAAACTTTAAAATTAAGCTGAATGAGGTAGTAATGATTTTAAAGCTTTATAATTTACAAAGCACACAGAATTACAAGATTTTAAAAAGTAGTCTGTGTTCCTCAAATTGCTCTCTTTCAAAAAAACATTACTTCAAATTTATATACTACATATTCACATACTGATGAGAGCGAATTCTTCTTATTGTAGATCGTCTAAAACTAATATCCAACGTAAGCTCCGCCTCTACCTTTCGAGGAAAAAATAGGGGTGGAAAATATTCCCCTTCTCACCGTAGGGTAGTTTTGGGAAAAACTTCTAAACTAAACGCCTTCAGCTAGTGGGGAGGGATGAATGAAGGTTGATTGATTGTTTGGCATTTTATGAATGAATGAAGTGAGTAATGATGAATGAAGGAGTGGGGGATATTTGTTGTTAAGCAGTTTTGTTCAAGCTACCGCTTGTTTACTATATTTGGTTCCTATGAATGAAACCTTGAATTGTGTTCAATTTCAGTACAAATAACTGGACTCGTGTGTTCACTGCGTTTTTCAGCGTTCTCTCATTTCTTCTTATAAAAGAACTGTTTTATAAATACGTATTTAAAGGCAATGAAATTGTATTTACTGTATGTGCATGGCAGACACGTTTAAAAATGAGCTACCGCTGCAGAAAACACGAAATCGAGGGGGGGACAGAGGACCGTCCCCCCAATTTTGGCATTAGGGTTCCATATCTAACCAATTTGAAACAAAATTTTATAATAGGCGCCTTCGTTTAAAATTTAAATATTTTGTTTTTTAAACCAAGGAGTGCGGTTATACTTTTCGGTGTAGTGTACTTAGAGCGAAATACAATTTCCCTCCTGCGGGAGGGGGTGATTAAAAGATAAAAATTTTCACCTATTCAAATATGCTAGCGAACGCACTTACACCTATTCTTGGAATGAAAGATAAAAAAGTGCTCTCACTAGCATGTTTGAATAGGTGAAATTTATGATTTTATTTTAGTTCTTGCTCACAAATGCATGCGGCGATTTCAGTTTTTCTTCAATCCACCAATAGCACTTTTCACGCCCTTTATAAAGAATATGTCTCAAAGTATCGCCATTTGAATTTTTTAAATTGGGGTGGCTGTGGGATCGAACAAATAATAAACCCTTTCAGTGCGTGTTGAGCCAAGATCTTAGGGGAACCTCAATCGATGCTTTTTCTTTTTGTGTGTGTGTTCTGGTTCTAGACATTGGCGCCGATGACGTAAAAATATTGGTGGGGGGGGACAATATGCCAGTAGAAGGCATTCTGTATGAAATTGAAGGGGGATATGGCATCCTAACATCAACATTAGGGGAATGGGTCCCCCCGCCCCCACCGCTAACGGTGCTCGTGGTTATAGAGGGGGCCAGAGAAGTTGCCAGCCTGGGGTTAGAAGGTGTTGATCCCCAAACGTAGACCCCTGGAAAATAGTTTTTCAAAATAAATTATTTTAAAATTTTATATTAAATTTTTTTGATTCGTATAGAATTGTACATGACAGTAAAAAAATACATTTAAAATAGATTTCCATGGTAGATCTTGTGCACATCATGTATTTTACAGAGATTTGAGTTTTAATCTACTCCGTAAAGATAAGGGAAATTATAAATTTTAGTTTACCTCTGTAAGTTTTTAATGCAAAATTTAAGTTAAGAAATTTATTCATTGATGTTAAATATATTAGCCTACTTAGATATTTATGTTATTAAATATATTAATAAAATACATTAAAATATTAAAGAATTTTAAGCCCCTGTAGCATTATGAACCCCTCTGTAACCCTCATACACTGGCGTACGCAGAGAGTGTTGATTGAGGTTCTAACCCCTCAGTGTAATGAAATTGTGTATATTTAACATAGGAGTGTATGGAGTTGTATTCTGTAACCCCCCACCATTAAACTTGCAACCCCCCCTCAAGAATTTCCTACGTACGCCCTGTGCGTAGAGCCCCCCGTAGCAAGCGTTTAGCTACAGGGCCTGGAAAAGGGGCCTACGGGTTTAGTTAATGCTTGAGAGGTCCTCAGATTACAATTACGCTACAGCTTACACATTAAGTTTTCAAGTATTACGTAAGGACCTAGTGGGCCGGGGGTTGTGCTTATTTTTCATGTGTTAGCCAATGTGTGTTATTTTGCTTACCAGGGGAGGGTTGAAATGGCCAAAAATATTGCCTTACGTATGCACTTGAATTCTTCTTTATCTTTGTTTATCCCTGAGCATAGGCGCGGGAGACTGAAATCTCGGAACGGCTGAAAATCCGGGGGGGGGAGCACATGGCCAAAACACATTTTTGTGACCACGCCTTTTAAAAAATTTCCTCCTTTGTATAGAAAATCCAAATCTAGAGGAGAACCATGGGCGGACTGAAACGCCGGCCCCACGGTCGGCGCGCCCACAAGGGCGATAGGACTCGGTCCGCCCATAGTTCAACTATATTTTTACAAATATTTTCAAGCAATTTAAGAATTGAATTGTGCATCTTAACACGTTATCACTATTTTTGTAGTGTAATTTTTACACAAATGTGATTTTTTTTTTAGAATTTTTAAAAATTACTCATGAATGACAGTAAACTGTTATCGTGATTAATCTGTAAACATTTTCATTCTGAAAAGATTGAAAATGTTTGTGTTTTTTCAATAACTGCTTTTAATTAATCAAAAATTGCGATGAAATGAAAATTATGTAGCTAAATTTTTTGAGAAGCTTGTGGGATTAATTAACATCATGCTTTATAATCTTGAAACACGTTAAAATGGAAATGAAATTTTTTACTTTAATTTCACATTTAATCATTTAAATTTTGGTAGGTATCAAAGCGAAAAGAAAGAAAAAATTGTATTATTTATATATATATATATATATAGCAAAATTGTAGTATGATTGTGACATGTAGTACTTTCTAATGTAATATACATAAATACACTACACTTAATTGTATATTAAATTAGACCAAGTTAAAGTAGTGAAATAATAGAACGCAAGGTAGAAAAACCAAGTAAATTAAAGTAGTAGAAACAGCTTAGAATAAAAACAAATAAACATATATATGTAGTAAAATCAAACACCTTACATAATAATTCATAAATTAATATTAATTTATATAATATTAAATTAATATTTGTGTTATATATGGATATAATAAAAGACACGACGTGTACTTAGAAGCTCCAATCCTGCCAGGTGTGACCATATTGGCGAAATGGGCGGCCGGCTAGGGCGGCACAACGATAGGTTTTTTTTAAAGATAATACTGTAGGATAATTTAAATAAACTTGACAATAAATAAATAGAACCGAATGAATTATTTTCGATTGACCAACTTCACCAAATATTTACTCTTCTTTAGACATATCTCTCTTATCCATTTTTTTCCATACCCTTAAACTCTTGCTTTTTTTTTTCATTAACAAATTTTCCTCTAACCAATTCAATCAATCCAAAAAGGGTAGATAATGGTTGAATATGATGATATACAGTAGAACCTCCATATAACGTACTTCCGTATAGCGAAATTCTCCATATAGTGAAGTTTTGGCAAATCCCCATAGTCATTACATATGAAAGTGTTTCTATATAACGAAATAAATTTTTATATAACGAAATTTTTAACGACCAAAACAGAAAATTAAGTGGTCACGTCAGCTACCTTGGGTTCCCTAATACCGTTGGAATACAATACGCACACTTGAAAACTTCTATTTTTAAATGGTTGAATGTTATTTATGAGAAACAGTCCTTTACTGTAAAGCGGGATTTTAATTGTGGTATTATATTGTAATACCCTGGTTCATGAATACATCGTTTCCACCTACTTAATTTCTTCCACATAAAGATTTTTTTTTTCCTGGAACTGTCAATTTCGTTATATGGAGGTTCTGCTGTATATTTATATATAATATTTTTTCTATTTTTTGCAAATATTCTTGTTTTCGAACCAGTAAATTATTATTGAATTGCTAGATTTACAATGATTTTTCTTTTGTAAATAATTTTTTATTTGCCTTGCTGCGCTATTTTGTAGCGCCTATATTGAGAAAATGAACCAAGAAAA
The DNA here is from genome assembly GCA_006491805.2 of Dysdera silvatica. Classification (NCBI taxonomy): domain Eukaryota; kingdom Metazoa; phylum Arthropoda; class Arachnida; order Araneae; family Dysderidae; genus Dysdera; species Dysdera silvatica. Next base: position 126,816,796 of record QLNU02015003.1, on the reverse strand, counting down.
TCGTATAAAATGTAAGGGCAGTGGGGGCGGGGGGGGCACGGTATTATTTACACCGAGGTGCCAAACACCTGTGCCCTCGACTAGAATGTGAAATGCGTTTTTATCATTTTTTATCAACCGTCCAGGGGGTCTATAACTCTTGTTCCCTGCCCTGTCAAATGTAAAGGGGCCTCGCAAAAGAAATTAGCTAGGGCCTCTTTCATCATCTCAGAGGGCCTGCACCCATGCCCTAATTATTTCCTATTACAAATGACGAACGCTACGTAGAATTCTTTTGCTCAAGTAGAAAATAAGTATCACCAATGCAAACGTGTAACATACACTGTAAATATACAACGCAAAAATGTAATATGTATTGCAAATTTGTAATGTAAACATGTCAGATTTATTATAAATATTGTTAAAAAATTGCATTTTACCAAAATGAAGTCACGGCCGAACATAGCAAAAATAATAATAATAGTATAACAATAACTGCATTATTGTAAAGTAATAATAATACCAAAAAACACTCCCGACAAAAACAATAGATAGGAAATTTCAGCAGGCGAGACAATGCCTCTAGTTGTTTTTGTCCACCAGACCTGGTCCACCCAGACTTCACACTCCAAATTGAAACAAGAAGATTCTCCCATTCACTTCCCTCAGACAGGAAAGCGAGTCAAAGAAAAAGGGGCTTGAGGACTCTCATTGGCCTATCAGCTGTCAATCATTTGAGGAAAGGACAGCCCCTTCACTTGAATACCCGGACCCTACTAGCATCTATATCCTGACATGAATTCCAGGAAAATGATTCATTGCGCATGCCCACGGACTAGATTGTCGATGCTCCTGAGCCTTACCTAAGGGGGTGGTATAAGAATTGAAGAAATATTGTACTTCTACAAATGCATTACGACTATAATCGTAAACAGAGAAGAATAGTAAATTAGTGTTGACGTTTTATCCTGCTTTGGATCCCAATATGTTAGGTATTTTCTTTTAATGCGTATTACGATGTGACTGAATTTGTAAATGCATTCCATTGAATACGTACCTTAGGATATTGGCGTAATCTGGTAGGAGCTCCTGCCCCCAACTCCCGGTTTTTTTGTGTTTTTTTGGAAAAAAGGCAAAACCGTACTTTCCTCCATACTATTTTGGGTTTTTTTATCCCCCCCCCCTCCCAAGTGACACCCATGCATTGGGACTACGATAATAATAAAAATTAGCGTGAATATTTACCGAGTTTCTTTGTCACTTCAAGAAAGAATCCAGAGAGGGATTTCGATGCAGACGCGTAATAGCGCGATTCTTTCTCTGTTTATGATTATAGTTGTAAGGCATTTGTCGAAGTACGTTTCCGCAATTCTTTCTTATATCACCCACTACGGAAAGATTCAGAAGCATCGACAATCCGACAAAGTCCGTGGGCATGCGCAATGCATCATTTTCGTGGGATTCATGTCAGGATATAGATGCTAGTCCCGGCCCCTATTTCCACGGAATCCGAATTTTTCTTGACTAAAGCTTAGCCTTAGCGGAAAATTCGAAGTGTCCAAGCAGAACTGATTGTTTAAATTGACAGACCGTCCGAATGATGTTTCACAATTCTTGGGAAATAAAGGCCTCTCCAATGACGGCCCCGAAGTTCAAAGGCCTTTAATTCCGAATCCAGCCTCGATTACAAAGACACGGAAACGGGGACCCATCGCAGCTAATTGAAATCATGGTCGAAAGTGTGAGAAAGTAACGAACATCGTACGAGACAAATACAAATTTATGACAATTTCAAAGGGACCCCTTTCTGTCTATATATATTTTTTTATAGAAATAAAAATTTACGACAAGATTGGGGACGACCGTACTGACTTTTACGAAAACTGATTCTCAAACCGTAGTTGGCGCCCCGATTCTTATGAAAATAGATGGTAAATTAGCGCATAATTTTTCCGATGAATGCCTGCTTTTCCTTCCTTCCTTTCAGGAGCCCAACACGGGAATATGTCTTTACATCGAAAGTGTATTTCTTGGTACAAAATTAGTAATGATGAATGATTAGAGACCGGTTTATATGCACTAAAAGACCATGCATATTTGAAACAAAATATGCATGAACGCCCATATGGGGAGCTCGAGCCGTCCTCCCCACCTAGCCGTTCAAAAGTTTGATTTGCCTGTTCTGTTATGCATTTATGTTCAAAAGTTTGACAAGCACATTTTAAAATAAGGTAGTAAATTTAGCTCATTACTAATTGTCAAGCAGTATTAATTATTTTTGTAGTATTTCAGTATCTTGTACATACATTAAAATGTTTGACAGCCTTAAGAAGGAGGTAATAATTTTTCAGCCCCCCCCTAAAAGTACTCATATGGGCGCCCATGCAAATATGCGTTTAAATAGAATGATGAATGATTAGCAGGGCGGATTGGGCCGTCCGCCCAGGGCACATGCGCCCTAATGGACGATTGGACGTGCTTTCGAATGAACAAGGACTCACGCCCTCCGAAAATCCCAAGGTATGAGCCCTTTGAGAGGACAAGTCCTCCCCACTGATGATTAGTAATGATGAATGATTAGAATGATTAGTGATGATGAATGATTTGTAATGATAAATGGTTAGAGTGATTAGTAATGATGTAATGATGAATGGTTAGTGATGATGAATGATTTGTAATGATGAATGGTTAGAGTGATTAGTACTGATAAATTATTAGTAATTATCGATGATTAGTAATTAAAAATGATTAAAATGATAGGTAACTATGAATGATCGATAGTTAAGGATATTTCAAGTATTACGTAAGCAATATTTTGGCCATTTCAACCCCCCTCCCCTAGTAAGCAAAAATTAACATTGACTAACATAGGAAAATAAGACCAACGGCAACTCCCTCTCCCCACCCAAAAATGCTTAAGTATTACTTGAACTCTCCCTAATGAATCATTAAAATGATTAGAATCATTAGTATTGATGAATGATTAGTAATGATGGTCAATTCTACGTTCATGGCGCACGGACAGAAAGTGTCATTCTGTGCCATAAACTAACTAATGAATAATTAGTAATAATGATGAATGATAGTAAATAAAACTCTTCACCGCAAAGGGGTAAGAGACGCAGGGAGACCACCTTATAATTTTAAAATTTAATACAATAACGTTCAACAACATCGCGGCCACACTTCGTAAACTAATTCTGGACAAAACTCGGAGGTTACATAAGAAAATCACTGGATGAAACGGGGGGGGGGAGCATTGGCGTACACAGGGAGGGTGTAACCCCCATTGAGCTCATAACGCCCCCTTAAGAACTTTCTGCGTACGCCTATGGGTGAGAAGCAGCCATTTTAATGAGAAGGTCTTATGGAAACACCTGGCCGATTCCAGAAACGTGATTCACGGTGGAATTGGGAGGGATTCCCGCGAATTTCTATCACGCCGGTCACGTGCAAAAAGGAAGGAAGGAAGGAAGGAATTGGAGGGAAATGCAGCGAACGAGATGGTGTGAATCAACGTTTGAGGAAGGTTAGGCACACAGCGAACTTCGTAGATGTTAAATATGACTCAACGTTTACTGCAACACTCCTCTGAGATACATCCCATATGAATAACACGTTGCGCAGTTAATTGCCGGAGAAAATGGACAATCACCTGACTAATACAATCAATAAATCAATTTACGAATAAATTATCTAAATAACCATACATGTGGCGCACGTATTACACAACACTCACTATCTATAGTAAGGCTCTTAGGAAAGAGCTGGAACATATCCGCCATATTTTTGCCATCGTATGACGTCATCCCATTCACTGCTGTGTTAAAGTTGAGTGATTTACAAGTGTGCTATTTTTAATAAAATAAGCTGAAATGGATGGATGTTCCGTTGAGAATTGCATAATCATTCGAGGAATAAACATAGAATGTTTAGATTTGCAATAGATCCTGTAAGAAGAAGAAAATGAATTATTAATTTTTCAATGGTAAAAGGTGCATTATAAAACCGGAAATAGACCAGAAAATGGCGGCTGATGCGTTGGCCTACAATTCTATGGACTCTACTCTATAGGAATATTCCAACTGATTATCGTTAAGCAGTGGCGGTTCGTTGGGTGATGCGAGTAAAGCACCACTTCACCTAAAAAAATTGGGCAGTCGAACTTTTTTTCTTTTTTTTAATTTTAAATTTTATTTATTCATTTATTTATTTAATTTAATTCCTTTAATATAATTGGAATTACATTCAGGAACAGAAGACTATGTTTTTAGGTCAGCGCTTTAAACGCGTTAAACGCATCAACGAAATGTTGCCCGCCGAGAAAAAGGGCCGTATGAAGCGACGATAGAAATTTAGAGCTGTGTTTCAAAACGGAAATGCTTTGCGAACATGGTTATTGCACATTCGCGCTCAGTTGGCGCGTGATACCGTTAGCAGACGGGTTAGTCCATTGCAGTTTAGGGAAGGGCGTCTTGCCGAAACTGGTTTTTCGCGCGGGAAAAACCAGTTCCTCCAAGACGGCCTTCCCTAAACTGCAATGGACTAACCCGTCTGCTAACGGTATCACACACCAACTGAGCGCGAACGCATAGTACCATGGCGACGGAGTATTTACGGTGAAAGCAAGTGCTGTCTGAGAAGAGAGATTTTAGTCGCATCATCATACCAACTAGTATTGCCAGATCAGAGTTAAAATTATTTAATTACCCTGAAGTATTTCGAGGCACGTTGAGTGGTAACAGTAGAGGCGTGTAATTTCGTTGTGTTTTTGTTTCTTAAGGAGACACAGGACCTTTAAATCTTTAAAAAATCGATTTTTTATTTATTAATTTAAAAAAATAATATGGATTTTTGGCAGTGTTTTAAAACAAACCGCATCAAAATTCTTTAATTACTTCTTCAAGATAACATGTAATTGCATGAAATAAAAATAACTATTATATGTTACCTTGTTATCATGTATATTTAACATAAGATGTGAGTTGAAGCTCTGTAACCACCCCCATTGACCCCCCCATACGAATTTTCTGCGTACGATTATGGATGGAACAGTTAAAAATAACGGGCGGTGACGTCACAAACGGGTTAGTTCATTACAGCAGAAGAGAACTAAATTTTCAGAACTCGATTTTGGCGCAGACAAATCGTTCACCAAAAACCAGTTCTGAAATTGTAATCCTCCTCTGCTGCAATGAACTTTTCCGTTTGTGACGTCACCTCCCGTTATTTCTGTTCCACCGGACTTCTTTTCGTGAGCGAATAGTACGTGGCACGGAGCCCCTCTTAACGGACACCCCTGACATACGGTCTGATTTAAAATTTCATGGCAAGGAATTCCTTAACGATAACATCCCATTTTTACAGACACATTTTCCCGTCCGATAAGTGTCCGTTAAAACGATTCATTTTACCGACACTTTTGTAGGACACCTCACGGACCCCGCGGTTCCTGAAAGCAGTCCTTTAATTCGTGCTGGAAAATCGTGGACACGCTCGAACCTACTTTCATGCCATCTCGTGGGAGCGGTGATTCCACTTGCACACTCATTCCACTGCTGAGATTACCCACATAAACACGAAGAGCAATGGGAATTGTCAAGAGTCGATGATTAATGGGCGACATTTATAATTTTTCGTGCCATAACTGAGTGTGGGCGACAGCTTTGTCAACAATAATGGACGTCAACACTAGGAAGTAAGATAATTTTTGTCAAAACTGCGCTCGATCCATTGTCCCTCTCCTAATTACGGAGATGGCCTAACTATCCATGGGAACGTCTGCGTTTTGTTTCGCAGTGCATTGTCGTTGCGTGGACGGATCGGGCGCTATGGCGCAAGGACAACGGGCACATTCCCCAATACTTCTGCTTTAAATTTATCGATAAAAAATCGATAAACGATATCATCGATGCAATGAACTCTTACGTGGAAGATTTTGTTTGTGGACCTACAATTTTCAGAGGAATCTGAACCTCTTAAGGCCTAGGGAACCAAACCCCGGACTACAGTGAGCAGTGCGATCTTTATGAGATCTCTGAGTAAGCGTTCTTTGCACTGTTGGGAGTCGAACCCGGATTAACGGCGCACTAGGCGAACGCGTTACCACACTGCGCCACCGTCCGTATGGTCTTTACGCGAAAGATTTGTTTCTGTTGTTTTTGGTTTTACGGCTCAAAGACTACAGTGGTCATGCTGCGCTGGACCGCCTGTTTCGAGGACCCCGCTGAACCTCTTAAGGCCTAGGAGAACCAAACCCAGGACTACAGGAGCAGTGCGATCTTTTATGATCTCGACTTTACGCGAAAGAGAAGTATAGAAAGAATATAAATGATCCAAATAACGTACCTGTTAAAAAAAAAAGGATGGAACTACGATGATGGATAACGATATTAGGTTTTATTATAATGATGGCGGGATCATAAAAATCAAATGATATATTAAATAATCATTTGAAGCTTAAGTCTTGGGATCGTTCCGACGAAACGTCGGACTTATCGTCGTGAAAAAATAACGCGAAATAATAAAAAATACCTTGTGTAAGTAAGATTTCACAGAACTACGCGAAAATCTAGTTTAGCCCATAGGACGTTCGATTATTTAACTTGTTGCTTTAGTTTAAAAAAGCAGTTCAAGCACTGCCCCATTAATTGCGAACCTGTCCATAGTGAAGCATTATATTCAGAAGGGAGTTCGAACGACGCCCGTAGCTCATTGGGAAAGAGCACTTACCCGGTTATTAGGAGATTATGGGTTCGGTATCCACAAGATACCAAGAGATCATATTTTTCATTGCCAGAAATTTATCATCTAATCCGAGTCAATTGCCACTCTTTGTAAATGAGGGGGGCGGGGGGGTGGATTCTCTTTAAATTATTTGAAATTCTCCTTGGTTTGTTTGTCTGGATGTTTTATGGCTATCTGGGCTATACTGCGCCAAAATTCTCCTTGGCTCTTTTCCTGTTTATCCTTCGTTTTCTGTTGCGAGAAACGCCGTATATGTTCAATTGTTATCCGTACGAAACGAATTTTGTACGTCGAAGTTTTATTTAGTCCATTTATTTATTTATTTCGTCCATACACGGGTTCGGGTCTAATAAAATGAATTCATGAAACAGTGTCCGCATGACCGCGCAGTGACCGAAGCAGTTTCAAATACATTATTGTAAATCAGTTTCTGCAGGGGAATTTTTATCTGACCGTAAAAGAGGGGTGTCCGTTAAGAGGGGTTTCACCGTACTTCGTTTATCATTCTTTCCTGCAGTAGAAGATCAGTATCAAACGTCGGACACATTGTTTAAATTCTTAACCTACTTATTTTCTAAGTATACATCAGTCACTTCCTCCATTTCGATGTGAAAAGACATAATGACATAAGGAACATGACACGTGACCAGTTACGTGACGTAACGTCTGAACGAAACTTCTTTATTCTGACATTGCGCCAAGTGCTTAGAAGACGTAGGGTTAAAAGAGTTTTCGCTTGAAGAGAAATACTTCTTATTGCCATATGCGTTTCGCGATGTCCAGTTCGTCTTGGCGCAGTATAACCTAGATGCTCTTGCGCCATAAAAAAATCCAATGTCCAGTTCGTCTTGGCGCAGTATAGCCCAGGTGTTCTTGCGCCATAAAAATCCAAACAATGTCCAGTTCATCTTGGCGCAGTATAGCCCAGATGCTCTTGCGCCATAAAAAATCCAAACAAACAATATCCAGGTCGTGGAGTTTTTCTTCATAGCAAAATACATTAGACCAAATAAAATCACACAAAGGCATAGTTATACGAGACTGCATTGTATAAATATATTGGTCACTAAATACATTGGCCATTCTTGGTTTCACGTCTCCAGTTGGTCGCCCTTTCGCACAGAATCGGACAGATTGGGGTTAAAACTCCGCCTTGGTTGTGAGACGTCACACAACGCACCCACAATCTTCCACGTGGGACATCACCCACCCATAGCGCTAAACTACGGGCCGCAAGTCCTCGGACAAAGGTCCCCCAGAAAAAGTTCGGGAGAAAGAGATCGAATTTGGCGGGAAAAAAATGCGACATTGGTCAACATGAATGTGAAATTCGGATTTCATGTCACAGCTGCTCAAGGGAACAATTAGCAAGTGGGAATACTGACCCAGATACGCATGCGCTGTTGCCATGGCCACGAAAGACGCCGCCGCCAACACGTTGCCGCCGCCAGCCATTGTTTTTTGTTGTCGTCTCTCTCTCTCCAACACACTTTTGGTTTTTTCTCGGCTAAACCAGTTCCCAATGTTCTTTCTTTTAACGTCTGTAGAAAGGAAAATTAGAACAAAAACGTTTTACTCTTTCAGCCAATCAACAGAGAATCGGCGCGGTCAATTTCGATAATCGGAGCAAGGCACCTTACCTTGTCGTTTTCAAGTGGAAAATTTTTGATTATTGGTTACTGTGGCCTCATTTTGGGGAAGAGAGGTACGGACCATTAAGCATAACAAGCAATGTATGTTTACAAAAGGCTATTTCTTGAGTATGAAAAGTAAAAGTGGAAGTTTACGTTTGGGGGGGGCTCCTCAAGGGGCTTTGAAAAAAAATCCAGTGATTCGGCCTTAAGAACAATGTAATTTGTTATCCAATGGGGGGTTAAGCTCCAGGAGCCCCTCCCTTTCTACCGCCCTGCTCCACATTTTTTCTTTTTTTGCCTTGATTTAAGACTAACGTGACTAGATATATTCTGTCCAAAAGCAGGCCCCTGGGGAAGCGTTCAAATATTACGTAAACACCTTGGGGGGTGGGGGGTTGAAATGGCCAAAATATTGCTTACGTAATACTTGAACAGTCCCCTGTTTGCGGAGGATAGTGGTAGTTTTGCGATCGAAGGCTTCATCGGCAATATCAGCCGTTTCAGATCAATCAATTTTAACATGTACTTATATATTTTTTGAATTCGGACTTGGTGTAGTTAAATATTGTACATTTGTTTCTAAAACATGGATTAGAACTGTAGCATTATATGAAAATCTTGACAGTTTAAATCGAAATTAATTTTTGTAACCAATACTGAAGTTAAAAAGCGCTAACTCTGTTTTGGGTGTCATCTCCATCGTTCAAACTTCGCCCCCCACCTTCCCACAAAAACATACTGTATTACTTTTTGGCAATGGCAGAAGGGGGAGCCAGAAAAAGTAACACAAAAAAAGGTCACACAGGTGGTACAAGTAGAGGGAAACTAGGCGTTCTGCGGCACTGGCGCGCTAATGCTAAAGTATGTTGGCACCAGGCTGGTGACTGGCGACCCTGGCGCAGTCCTCAAAATCGCTACTATAGTGCTAAATAATTTTTTTTCCCCTAATAATTATATAAATTCCATAAAGCAACGCAACACTGATAAGTTTGAGTTCTCAACTGTCACAGGTGACCCTAGCTTTGCTCTGCACATATTTTGTGATTTTAGTAACGGGTTGATGGTTTACGAAATTTTCTCGAAAATGTTTAAAAGCTCCAGCATTTTTACGTTTCTAATTAATTAATTAGCTAAAAGGGCTAACCTCAAAGGCGGGGCAATCATGTGCCCCGACGGATAACACCTTCGCGATAACGGGGCACAGTCGCCCAAAGTAGGATTGTCCCCCCCCAAAAAAAAACAGGGGGTGGGGACGTTCGTTCATCTTATGAGAGGTACGGGAAAAATCAACACACAAGAGAGAGAGAAGAGAGGACAGACAGGCAGCAAATAATATAATCTAAAAGAGAAATATTTTTTATGTAATTTAACTAACTTCTCTTGTAAGCTTTTAAAAATAATCGTGGCCTGGTTTTTTAATAGCACAACGAAAACAGTCGCCGTCCCATTCAAAACATTGTTTCGAACGCATTAACACACGGTAATAGTCTCGACGCGAAAAGTAGGGCATGTCAATACGGCATTGTTACTCGCACGGGAATGGCTAAAAATAATAGTGATAATAAAAAGACAATGAAGCATAAATGCCCAGAACGCACCGTAAACGCCGCTATATTTAAATATTTTACATAGCGTACAAACAGTTTATTGTGTCTCAAATTTACGTTCTAATCTCGCTCACGGAATTGGATGAAACGGGGAAAGACGATTTTAAGTGACCTCCTAACGACCTTCGCTCACGAGAATACAGTCCGTGAAGTAGAATAATACTTCATTATCACTGAATACAATGATAATGAAGTTTAGTACTCCATTATCACAGTATACAAACATTGTTTACAACCAGGTGTTTTCACAGTGCCCCCCATCCCCAAAAGAAAACACTGACATTAGTTTTGAAATTCTGTTCTAAAAATACACGAAGGACGGGACCGATATTTCAACGTGACCTTAGACACCACCCCCCAAGATACCTTTTCAGACAACCACCCTCGCCGAGAAATGAACCCAAAGAAAGCATTATGTTAGTAGGGGTCATGTATTGACTAAAATGCCGAGATAGGTTGGTGGGAAGATTGTATTTCTTGATCGTCCCTTTACTCCCCGTTTCACTGTATACAAAAGAAGCAAAGGTTAATGCTGCGCCCAACATTTCTTTTTCAGGGCGCAAATGTTGGTAGTTTGAATTTTCAGGGCGCAGGGTCAGCAAAGGTCGTTTGATGCCCAACAAGATGGAACTGAACATACAGATTCCGCCACTCCCTTCTAACTCTACCTCAATTCAAAAAAAACTTTTGCTCAATCCTTGCTACTTGGAATATACTTTTTTTTTTTTAAGGCGCAAGGTCATGATGTGCCAGGATCCATAGTTTTCCGGGACATTTGAACCTTTTTTTCCTAGAGAATTAAACCCCGGACTCAAATCTGTAGAAGAAAAAGAACAATCGCCGGCAAGACTAGATTTCTGCTAGAATCAGAGCCATATGATTTCCACGATAACCAAACGCGTTATCACTACTTGCAAACGAAAGACTCAAATACTTCTGTAGCTAATTATTAATGCTGCATCATTAGCATTTAAATGAATTTTTGAAATGTAAATCCTTACTTACACATTATCAAAACGTAAAGTAGTTCCTAGCTATATTTTCGGATCATTCTAGCCATAGTTTGGACCAGTTCTCAGCTATAAACCGGAAAAAGGTTGGCAACACTGTTTAGACTATCATTCTTGATTTTGTGATGCAAATTTAAAGGAATTCTCCTCAACCGGATTTACCGGACAGATATACATAACCACGTTCTTTAATAAGTATGATTAAATAACTACGTTATTACACGGGTAATTTTTATCCTATGCAATTTAAGAGGAATATGTGGTAAACGTTGCAAAACAAAACAACCGTACATTACCCGTCATTACACCATTTCAGCTATTAACCCAGAATGTGAGGTTGAAATAACAAGAAGCAGTGCCCCGAAGCAGCTTTTTTTTAAGAAATGTAAAAACACCGTATATTCTTTAATTATTTCTATTTTGGTAGTGATTTACATGCCAATTATGGACCATATAAATATGAAAGTGTTTATTTATTTATATGATTTTTTTTTCCGAATCACCACTGACCACTAGTGAAAATGGCGTAGCCAAGGGGGCGCAAAAGAAATTTTAAAATTCAGCCCCCCCACCCCGAAAGTACCACCACAATTACCTTTTAATAGAGAGCGAACGAATTTGATGATTTACAACTAGAAAATAAATAATAAACCTCTATCGACTACGGGTATTTACTCCATCATATCACAGATACGAAAAAGATCATCTTGTTGTACCAGTTCAGTAATAAATAAAAAGTATTTTATTTAATCTTAAAATCTTAATTGTTTTATAAATGTTTTTAGCCTGTGTAAAAAAAAAATAAGTTTAAAATACTTTTCGATTCAACTGAATCATCACTGAAAAATATTGCTAAACCAAAACAGTTTATAAATTTCATTCTAATGAAGTTTATTTAACTTGTACTTTCATTAAAATTCCTGATGAAGCAACAACCGAAAATCTACGAAGCTAAATTGGGCAAAACATTTTGTTCTGGAATTTTTCAGCCAGCTGCGGCTTTCTTTTTCCACTGTTAAATAGACAAATGTCAATTACCACAACAAAAGAATACAACAGCAATCTTCTTGGACATACATGAGAGAATACAGCAGTCTTCTTGGACATACATAAGAGAATACAGCAGTCTTCTTGGACATACATGAGAAAATACAGCAGTCTTCTTGGACACACATGAGAGAATACAGCAGTCATCTTGGACATACATGAGAGAATACAGCAGTCTTCTTGGACATACATGAGAGAATACAGCAGTCTTCTTGGACATACATGAGAGAATACAGCAGTCTTCTTGGACATACATGAAAGAATACAGCAGTCTTCTTGGACATACATGAAAGAATACAGCAGTCTTCTTGCATACGTATTGCATACAATAAAACCCAGGTTTGGCGTTCGTCTTGGGACCGCCAGAAGACGGGCGATACGGAGGAAAACCAACAAAGCGGGTATACCATTCTGATCAAGAATTTATTTCACAAGTGAAACCTTGGGGGGGGGGACACGCTCGAGGCTGGAAAAACGTATTAAGCGGGAACGTAAAACCAGAGTTTCCAATGCGTGTCCACCACTGGCCATGTCCACCACCTTCGGGTGCAATTCCTACGTAAGCTCGGCTGGATG
>QLNU02015003.1:126785724-126801474 GCA_006491805.2 Dysdera silvatica | reverse complement strand
TACCTATACATATTATATATTTAGCTATACATACCTATACATATTATATATTTAGCTATACATACCTATACATATTATATATTTAGCTATACATACCTATACATATTATATATTTACCTATATATATTATTATATTTACCTATACATACTACATTATGGTACTACTATCTCTGTATATACTACATCATGGTATTACTACCTCTGTATATACTACATTATGGTATTACTACCTCTGTATACAAAGTGATTCAGAAGTAATGGAACAAACGGAAAGGGGTGATAAAGGAAGTCAAATAAGCCATATTTGGAGAAATCTCCGTGTCTGCAAATGCGCCAGTTATGGCTGTGGACGTCTATCTCGTTGCTACGTAGGCCATTACGGCAATAAAAAAAAATCGTTAATGAATAAATTAAATGATTGGCCCAACAATACAGTGGTGAAAAAAAAAAAAGAGAATCAGAAATTCCCTTTTCTGATTCTGTTTCCAGCAATCCTTTCCCCAAATTATGTGACTAAATTTCGATGACCTGAGATGCAATTCTTATCTGCTGCCTGGCGTCAGGGCCGTAGTCAGTGGGTAGCGTGGAAGGCTGACGTCAGAGGCACAGGCAAGAAAGAGCGTAAAATCGGTCGAAAAAACTCACAGGGGAAAACATGTCCGTCACCAGGAGCAGCAATCTGGAGCAAGATTGGCTAGCTATACGATCTTGTGCGAGATAATATGCCAAAAACGAACAAATGTGCCAACCGAGGAAATTTTTCCGATTAAAGGCAAGTCTCAGAAGACGTATACAAAGAGTTTTGAAACTTCCAGCGTACCACAACAACCAAGTTGCATTTTCTTTAATGGCGGCGCAATACTATGCCTTTTTTCCCCCCCAAAATGCACCATAGTAGACTGACTCATTCTGACGTAAATACTAATCGAAATCTTTGCAGTGACGGAAGAAGCAAGCACTTCTTCATTCGATAAGCCACGACACACGATCATGTACAAGTAAGTGCGTACGCTAATTGAGCGACGAGATTTGAAAACTGTGCAAACCTTGACCTGACAGAAATCCTTGCTGTGAATGCAGACGTTGTGTTGGAATGGTGATAAGTGTTTATGGCAAGGAAGTTTGACTGCTCCACTTAGCAGCGTCAGGCGAATCCAAGAGGCTGAAAATGCGATAGCTACGATGGACTACATTTTTCTCCATCGCACCAATAGTGATACCGCATCCGATAAACCCGTTCACAAGGGTTTGATAAATGCGGTGCAGGAACTGAAGTGCTATCAAACTAGAAACTAAAACAACCCTTGGCTCTCCAAGAACTTGAAGTGCAACAGATTCTGAAGTTTTTCTGTTAGTGAGGACATTTCTTCCGACTGGTTACGTATTTCATAAGCCTTACGCAAAAGGAGCTACTAAGACAACAAAACGTTCATTATTATTAATTGCGCGGCTCTGTGGGTAAGGGGAGGTGAGAAGATTGGGTAGGTTGGCTCAAGGAGAGCGGCTGAATGTACTCCCAGAAAACAAAACGTTCAATGTGGGAACATTTCCTTTGCAATGAAGGCTCATGGGTTAACCATTCATCCAATTTTTTAGCACTTTTTTTAGCGCTCTACTTTCAGCCATTCATTTTCAGCAGCCCAGTAGTAGCGCCCGACTTCACACGTTGAAAATCCCCCCCATAGGGATTTTCAGCAAAATTATGAGATTTTGTAGATGAAAGTACTTGGTGATTTCTTGTCATTAAATCAAATTCACGTAGAAGGTAAATAGGCCGAATTTTTTCTACGTAAATGCCTTTACAAGCCATGTTCGATCGTAAGTGCGAAAGCAGGCGACACCAAACTTCTTCGTAAGTCGTTTTGGGATAGGCGATTTCAGAACACAGGGGTCTTTTTTTCCGAGAATTTTATTAGAACATAGTCGAACTCTGTTATAACGAACACCAAGAAACCGGAGGATCATCTTCGTTATAACGCTATAACTATATATTAAGTCAAATTAATCAAAATCATTCATTCGTTCGTTACATTCACGTTCGCTATAACGTAGTTCTACTGTATTTCGTCTGGGGCGTAAGCTGGAGCTTCCATATTAATATTAAATTAATATGGAATTAATTAATATTAATTTTAATTTATTAATATAATGAATATTAATTTATTAACATTAAATTAATATGGAAACGAATTACTCAAATCACAGCGTGAAGGGGGATGTGGAGAAAAACTTCGTGCAGCAGTAGATAGATAATATTTGAATCAGTTTACCGAATTTTCCACTTACCGGTTTGGGCCGATACGGGGCCAAATTTGGGTCATTTCCGAGGGGGGGGGGAACCCCCCTTGTCTGAGCCCCACATACATAAACAGTTTACAAAAAGTTACCCTTCCTAAAGGCGCAATCATAAAATTCTAACATAGCCGCGTCGATCACATGAGCTTAAGGCCTTGGGTTGAATATGACGATGATAACAGTGAAATCCAGGCCATATTCTAAGCGTGTTTTTGACACACGGTTTGCACTTGGGCTTGGAAAAGTGTGTTGTGTATTTAACTAAATAATGTCTTCAGTCGATTAAAATAAAGCATTTTAATTGAATCGCGTGTCAGGCCCAGAGTCAACTGTCAGGGTACTAAGAACCGACTATGACCATTAGGGGGCCCCGGTCCAACTCGCATTGGGGCCCCACTGGCACGCGTATAGAGACTGGATATAAATCTGAAAAATGTACTCACCCTATTACCATTTAAAAATATAGTTAATAATATGCTTTTTTTTTTATCCCATTTTCACGTCAACGTCGGACGTCCAAGGGTACATTTGCATAGTTGAAGCTGTGAAAGTTTTGGTAAAAGTAGAAGATAGTGTGTGGCATTGGTGCACTAATTTCGTGTTTTTGGAAACACTGCGGTTTACTCCTGTGACATTCATTTGAAAAAAGTACAATGCTATGGTTTTATCAAGATGTAAATAGACCTAAGATAAAATTGGTTGCGAAAAAATGTTTAATAAAAATAAAAAATAACACACCCAAAAAAAAAACAACAACATATAATCTCCAAAATTTTAAAGCCATTTATGATGAAATATAGCCAAATTATAGCTTAATTAAGCAGTGAAATTGCAAGACCAGCAACAACGAAAAAAAAACGTTATGTTTAGTTATTCTAAAAACTGCGGTTGCAGTTATAACTCAAGCAATTGTGGATACTAGCTATGATTTCTCTAAATTTGTTTCGGATCGTAAATCTGAAGGAAGAAAAAAAAAATTATCTTTTTTTTTTTTTCATTAATTTACTATTTCATCGCATCAAATGAAATTGGCAGATAAAATGTTTTGGGGGCCCCCTCTTTTCGGCGGGCCCAACGAACCCTTGCCATAATCTGGCCCTGATGGTACTCTGGAATATTTAATGAGAAGATTAGGTCTGGAAGGAGTAGTGGATCAGAGAAAAAAGAAAATTGCGACGAAAGAAAATTCGAATTTTAAATGGTAAAAAATTTATGGCTCTACCCCCCGCAATATCATCATACATATTTGTTTAAAAATGTAAATTGTAGATTTGTGTAACCATTTTAAATTGTAAGCACATACATACTATGATGGGAAGTAGTTAACTATACTGTGGTTAACTTAAGCTACTAAAACAAAGTAGTTAACTACTGTTTTCTTCTCTAAAATGCATCAAATGTGAGATATTTTTAAACAAATTTCGGGGGTGACACCCCTGTAAAAAACAAGTCAATTTGTAATTACAATTCTTTTTTTTTTTTTAGAAAAGTAGTTAACTAGTAGTTACAACTGCCTTTGAGGAAAGTAGTTAGTAATTTAGTTTTATTTTTGAAGTCCTCCCCGCTCCATAAACAAAACTGGATTGAAAGTGTGCAATTGGAAAATTTGCTTAGAATAAGGCCTCGTGAAACCTGTGAAGATATTCTACGGACCGGGAAAAGGTATGGCAAGAGGCAGTTTATCGTTATAGAAAGACATGTGATATTTATATATGTATATACTCTATAACTATTAGAAATATATATCAGTACATATACACTATATCAGGACTGTATTAGTGTATGTACACTGTATATCTGTTAAACGTATTAGTATATACACTACAGTGTATATCTAGTAGAACTACATCAGTATATATACACTGTATATCTATTAGAACCGTGGAAAATATCGTTATAGACAGACCTCACCTTGTATTTTATCAATATTAAAACCTTTGATTATACACGAACGATTAAAGTCCACTCAAGGAAATAAAATATAAAGCACATCTTAAGGTCCGCTGTTGAATATTCCGAATCACGATTTCTCAATGGCGGAAGAAATAATATTCGAATCGTCTGGCAATAACAGAGACACAAGGACCTCACGTCGCCAAAAAGTGCAGAAGTTATCATTCAGCGGCATGGCGCAAGGTACGCCCCCCCGCAAAAAATATTTGGGAACCCTCTATTTTTAAATCAATTGAAACTCACATGAAGACACATCTTGTCTACATGAGAAACACTTTCGGAGGCACATGCATTTAGTTGACTGTTTTCATGTAGTTTTGGACAATCCGGGTGGGGGCCATTTTTGTTTTCGCACATTGTAGCATTTTTAACCTCTAGGGATTGACTTATAAAATACGAAGAAACTTTTGGCAATTTTTTCGTCATTTCTTCGACGGCTTTCTTCTTTCTTCTCTTTTCGGCACCAGTATTACATGTTCTTTTCCTTGAAGACGACATGCTGTATGAGGACACACAATTTTAATAAGTGTAATAAAAAAAAAAAGGAAATAACTTTGAAGACCAACACGTGAAAGCCATCAATAATCGAAAAAGCATACACAAAACCCTATTCATTATTAATTTTCAGAGTTTGAGAAGTAACAAAAATACGTTAAACGTACAGACGTTTGAAAGGCATTCAAAACTTCAAATGACGAGCGAATGGCTTTACACGCACGAATTACTGTAATACTAACCATATGCTGGTATAGGAATGTCAAAGTAATCGATGGGGCAAAATATGTTAAGCTTAGATGAAGTTGTTGCTAATTAAGAATGGGCATCCGGCATATTGTATTATAAACAATTACAGCACCCGCTGGGAGTGACTCGATGTTGAAAATTCCTTTCTCCAGCCTCGTGACGCGTCTGCGAATATACGCGCTCATCAATTTATAAATGGGATAAACAAGAATTCGTACTCTCTTTTTGAAATAATAAGAACTAAAAGAATTGCTTGAATTAAAGCAATGGGTAAGAAATAGTTGCATCTTCCTAATATAAGAAAGGATTTGATAATCTTAATTTCTGTTACGAAATATATATTTTTTCCAATTTCAATAGAAAAAATATCGGATTATTTCTTTAAAATTGCGGGTTTTTTTTAAGTAATATATGTACATTTATCAGGAGAATGGGGGGTCCCGAACTTGCGGGGTTATCGCTACGCCCCTGGTTATCGTTGAGACAGTACATTAAGGGAAGTCCTCCGAACTAAAGTTTACAACGCTATCATCTTCACGAGATGTCATCGCTCTTCTGGAAGTCAACAAGGGTCGTCGAACAAGGTGGGACAATTGCAAGAGGAGGTAGGTAGACAGACTGAATGAAACATGTTGCGTAACTGAAAGAAGCCAAACAATGGAATTAGTCGGACGTGCTGGAGCAACAGCAGCGAGCATAATCACTCACAGTTGAGCATTCCAACATGAAAACGCATTCTTGGAGGAGGCGTGATGTCGCACAAGAACTCCTCCGCCATGTAAGGTTTAACGATCCGAAACTTCATCAATGCTAGAACACGCTTATCTGGGTGTGGTGGGGAGCCTTCTTATTCCGGAGAGGGCCGTGACGAAAGAGAAAACAAGTGCCGTGGCAGGTTCAAGAAAGTGGAGAAGTCTTTCGTGGCAAGGTCGCTACTTGGGTGGTAACCATTGGTCAACAGGAAAGCAACGGAAGGGAGTAGCATCCCAGCGGAGGACACGCTGCAGACTCCTTATTGTCGCATGGTAAAGCCCTTGGTGGTATTTGGGACATTTGCCCACCATGCAAATGAGGCAGAAGGCCACCAATTCTATAACAGCTGAAGAAACCACTGGGAAACGTCATTAGAAAATTTCGAGCGGGTTCCTATATAAAAGTCCACTTGGTGCATTAACCCCGGCTTCAAAGGACGAGTTTAAGGAGAGAATGCCGTCTTGTAGACGCTTTCTTTAGACTTCCACACAGTTCCCTAATTAAGCTTATCAATAGTACGTTCTCTTCCCACCTCCTCAGACAATATAGTCTCGCAAAGAGAACTGTGAGAAGCTATTTTTTAATTGCTCCTCTGGGATGTGTTGCCAGAACCCGAGAAGCAAGAAAGGGTGTGTAGCCAAGAGAAGGTCGCTTACCCAAGTAACGTCGATGGGTTAGAAAAACAAGTCTTGTTCACCGACGCATTATTCATCACTCTTCGGTAGGTTCGCCCCCTCTCAAAGGTTCACCTCGCCTTCAGCCTCCGCAGACCACAATCAAAATGATATAGCCTGCTCTCCAAGGTTGTCCACTTACTGCCATGTTTACAAGTTGCCAAGTGAGCAGCGCGCTAGCCATTCCTCCATTTTCCTTAACACAGTTTCCTACTAACAATTACCGAGTTACGAGGAATGTCATGCAGCCTTTCTTGAACCTTTCCTGGTCACGGAGCCCTTTTAAATCCAAAACTATATGACGGAGCCCCAAATTCTATCACGTAAACCTTAAAAATTTAGCAATTCATTATGTATAAAGGGGGCATTAAACTATTACGTAAGCATCTTAGAAGGGATGGGGAGTTTGAACTTCACTTATTTTTTATTTTTGGAACAAAGGGGAGCCCAAACTATGCTTATGTAAGCTTAGTTCAGTTATATTATTTTCGATGTCTTACGCATCGAAAATAATACAACGAGCACAGTGGGGGTTGTTACCAAGTGACAACTGCCTTAACAGAAATGCACTAATTAATTCATAATTAAAACCTAAATCAATTTATAAATTTCTTTAAAAAGTGGTATTTGCAGCAGCAAATAAAAAATCAGAGAATAAAAACCTCACGTAAGCATGGGATGGGTCAGCTATTTGCGTTTTTTTGCTTATATGGAGAAGGGTATAAAACAGCCCAAAAGATATGCTTAAATTTAAATAATACTGGAGCGACCTTTAAACGGTGGTAGGAGGAAATACGCTAACAAAATTCCTACCCTCTTTGCGAAGGATTGATTAGTTAGTTGGCGAGGGAAAAGATCACAGCTTTTTAAAATTTTTAGTCTTATTTTAAGACATTTTTATGAAATTATAATTATGCATATTACATATAAATGCAAAAATATTGAAAGTAAACTTTTGTGCAGATTTAAGAGATGTAGCGCCCGCCTTTAATGGGACAGATGATATTGCTTCCTGTTTTCACAAAGATCTTTTATATTTGGTTTGATGGATGAAAGCTGCAGTTTTATTTTAGGCTTAACATTCAGTCTATTACGATATTTAGTTTTTGTTGCAACATAAGCTGAAAACCCTAATTTGCATAGGTAGATTCTCGCAAATGGCGGCAATACTGCAATTGCGTTTTGGAACAATTCCAAGTACTCACATTCTACACCGTACCAGAATTTTTCCAGTGATTTTTCAGCAAATGCAGTTTTGTGGGCAGAATCTGAAGTCAATTAACGATTTGTACTGCTGGGATGTCAGGCATTATGGTTTTTTGGTGATGGCAAACGGACTTTTAACTCACTCATCACTTTTTAATTGTTCTCCTTTGGCTCTCTCTCTCTCTGGGAAATAATCCATAACTGAACGAAGCAAGTCTTTCAGATGTTCGTCGATTTCATCAAAAATATGATCAGGAAGCTCATTTTCGTCCATGTCATCGTCACAGAAGTGTTTTAATATCGGGAAACAATCGACGTTGCGGTCTTTGATAGGTTGTGCCCAAAACTTAAGATTCGTTTCGAATGTAATGACCGGCAACGAACACTGTTATGTTCTTTCCTTGGAGACCAAGATTAATATCATTGATTTTTGAAAATATGTCGGCGAAATAGGCAACCCTATACAGCCATTCTTTTTCAGTAAGCCTATTTTTCGACCTATTCAAATTGTGATCAGTGAAAAAAACAGCCTTTTCCTTTTTCAGTTCAAGCAACCGCATTCATGATTTGCTTCCAGAAAGCCACTTAACTACAGTATGAAGAAGCAGAGATTTGTGAGAGCTACCCATATCGCTGCACATTGCTTGAAACAATTATATGTTGAGAGACCGTGATTTAATGGAATTTATTATTTTCACTGTTTCACAAAGGTCAAATTTCAGAGTCATTGGTGTTTTTTTTTTCACTGCCAATGCCTGCCAGTAAAATAAAATGTAAAATGTCTACTTGTACAATTGGTGGCAAATCCTTTGTTTCGTGCAGTAGCACCAGTAGTTGTTCTTACCATAGCTTTAGCACCATCCATGCAAATATTGACGCAATTTTTCCACGGTATTTTATTTTTTGCAAAGAAATCGTCCAATGTTTTAAACATTTCAGCCCTTGCGGTATTACCTGGTTACTCACACAAAAGAAGCTCTTCCTTAATTGATACCTCGTGTTTGTACCGGACGAACACAAGTAGCACAGCACAGGCAGTCCAGCAACATCGGTGGATTCCTCCATTTTAAATGCAAGTGCTACATGATAGCTTACAAAGTACGATGCATCAATCGCTTTTTTGTTAACAGTTCTGGAATGCAAATGAGTGCATTTTTGCTATCCCAATATAACTCATCGCGTCGTCTTTTGAAGAAACACAGTCTTCTTATCTTTGTAGTCAGGATATGACAGTTTCAATATGCCGGCGCAGTTGAGCCGGGAACATGGAGCCGTTTGCAAGCACCTTTAAACTAATAACACATTGAGGGCAAATATTATTGTCCATGAATCCAAATGACAGGTAGCTTTCGTCATACTTGCGCTTCTTCATGTTCACTATCTACTATGGACCGTGCTGCCGTTTGCCCTAAACAGGCATGGCGTCTAAGGAAAGATTTTATAAAAGTACACATAAAAAATACCTTTCAATTCAGAATACCGACAAATTTCCAGATCTTTTTTAAAACACCTCATTTTGGAACTAATAAACTAGATTAATAAATTTGGCTAAGAGGCCACGATTTTCCCAATTCCTGAATATTTTATGCCAATGTTCTTCGCGGAGCCCCAAGATATAACCCGCGGAACCCTTGGTCTCCGGGGAGCACAGTTTAAGAACCACTACTTTGGCGTATAATAGCCGTATGGTAATCTGGGCTTGGTCCGATGAATGGCGAGAATTATTCCCAAGGCGTCAATGAAAAACTAATGCCTCTGTAAATGTCGATTTCAACGTCTTTTCAAATGACAGGCAGGACTCCACCCCTCTTCTCGTATTATCAATAATGAGCAGTGTTAAAACTTATATGAATATGGTAATTTTATCTATTGGAAATATTGATAACAAAACTGGTTTGCTTTTTTTTTTAAACGTATCCTGTCAGAAATGAAACATTCGCAATACGATATAAATTACGTTCATTATGAAGTCAGGGACGTAGAGGGAGGGAGGGGCACTATACCTATTCATTACTGTGGCTAATATTAAATAATGCGAGTATAAAAAGCATTCATCAAATACTAAATTATTTATTACGCATTTCAACGTGTCCACAAAAATTTTGTTTCAAACTTCCCTGACATTTCCAGGCGGAATCGTAAGCGATTTCCAGCAGGGGCGCTGTCATAGTCAGGTATATATATGCGATCACACAGCGTGTGTGCAGGTAGTCGTTGTGCTGCCACCAGCTCGGCTCGTAGCTGAGCAATATACGTCTCTTCGTGAGGCGGGTTCTTTATTCCTGTTTTCTAGGTAGAAAACTAGAAGGTCGATGATGAAGAGTGAGGTAGATATCAAGAATGAAGAAACAATCTAACACTATTTATTGAAGGTGATTAGTATATACCTTGACATCACAGACAAGGCAACTATAGGCACACCCCCTAAGTTCCAACGTATTAGTCAGGCACGGAAATCACACACACGTGTGTCCTTCCTACTCCTCTGCCTCGTTCGATCTGCCCTCTCTTACCCACTGTACGCAACCAACTCTTTCTCCACTATGATATAATTGGTCAGTCTTAAGACCGTGGTCACACCTGATTGGCCGATGTGACCATTCTCCCCGTTCCATACATGTTTCCCATAAATATTCTGTAATGTCAATCTGGACCTTGCAGACCAGAGTTATTGCAATTTTATCCGCCCACATCCGGACTGTTTCCTCTCGACCCTTTTCACAAAGAAGACCTACAAGTCTCACTTTCCCATGCTAACGCCATGTGATCATTACAGGCGCACACGGACTTTCATTTGGGGGGGGGGTTAAGGATAGGATCTGCCATTGGTCTTGAAATAACAACCTCCATTTATCGTGAAAGTTGGAATTTTTTTACAGTGAAAAATAAAATTTGGGGGGGTCATGACTCCTGTGACCTCCCCCACCCCGATGTACGCCCTTGATTTCCAGTCGCTAATTACAGTAAACAACACAAAACGCATTAAAATTTGCGAAATCGAAACAAGTTTCAAGACCATAAACTTCACCAACACAAACCCCAATATAACTCAATTCATTTATAACTCAATTACAGTGAATTTACAAATACAAAAGCTGTATTAAAGAGTGTATTTTTTTACACTAAACATTTGCACAAATTAAATATTTACAGCAACATTTTCATTCGGCCCTTTTTGAGTTCATTATAAAAGAGTTTAACTATATAATCGCAAAGCTGATGTTTCATCTTCCATTCCATTTAAAGTGTGTATGACTATATAAGGGAAAAAAGATCGGTATGATCATAATCCTTTACAGATAATTTAGCTAAAAACTTTTTTTTTCCAAGTTTTAGTTACATATTTGGCAAACATTTTCTCCTGAAAAATATACGGGCTTAATAATTTTATATAAATTATATTAGTTTTGGTGCAAAATGATAATTTTTGGAAGAAGTTTAGTTAAAAGTATAAGTTTTTCAAAATTTTCCATATGCAACGTAGCACAAAAAGCACAGTTCAGGAAAATTATTTTAATAAGCTATTTATTATAACAATGAATTTCAAATTTTCCTGACTTGGGCCTTTGTATTTCAAATTTCCCTGGCTTTTCTAGTCAGAAAAAACTTCCCTGACTTTTCCAGGTATTCCAGATGAGTAGCCACCCCGATATTTGTTACAAAATGCCTGTCATGCGAAATTTAAAGCTATACAGGTTGGACTAAGGCTTTCCCGATCATTGAAATTCTTTCGGCGCCCTTGCGTCGTAAAAGTTGACGCAAGGGTCCTGCTGCACCGGATCCCACAGCTTCCCGAAGAACCTCTTAGGTCAATGGAACCAATTCACGGACCACGATGCCTATTTTATGTAACTCAAACATGTGAAAATAATATGAATTTGTCTTTTCAAATGCTGTCGCGCATTCGTTCTTGGAAATCAATCTTTAACCCTGGCGCAAGGAAGCGCTTTGACCTGGACTGATTGGCTGAATCTTTGTGGTGCAAGGACAACAAGTGCCAAACTGAGGTTGTGCATACATGAGGCATTTACATGAAACAATGCGAAAAAAACTAACGAATAAAGGCTACGCATAATATTGTAGCAACTAAAAGTGATCAACATTGTTAACCGCTGTTTCAGTAGCAAGTGCTACTTCCTTCAAAACGAAAAACAAAGTCTCGTTCTGAAGAAAGCAGGACGTGTTCCTGAAATAGTTGTTAACAGTGTTAATAAATTTTATAACCGCGAGAATATAGTATTTAATATTATTTACTACTTTCACGTATAGTTTACAATGTTGGTTGGATTTTTACGGCGCAAGAACAGCAAAGGTCACGCTGCTCCGGCATACGTAAGGGTAAAAGGAGCATTAAATACACAGGAAACCACCAATGGAATAAAATCGGAAGAGAGTGTAAAAACCGTCATCAGAGAAAATTAAAAACGATTTCATGACAGAATTCCCACTCACATTGAAGGGAAAACATTTTCTGACTTTTCCAGGCTTTTCCCTAGTCTTTTCGGCAAAATTCCATGAACAATCACAAAACTTTTAACTAAATTCCGGGAACGTTCGCGGGAGAGTTGGCTACACAAAACAGAAGTTAAGAAATTTCTCCCTGATTTTCACCAGTTTTAACCAAAAAAATCCTGTTTTTCCCTGACGTTTCCAGGTTTTGACCAAAAAATCCTGTTTTTCCCCTGACTTTTCCAGTTTTTGACAAAAACAAAGTGTTTTCCCCTGACTTTTCCAGATTTTGACCAAAAATCCTGTTTTTCCCAGACTTTTCTAGGTTTTGTCCAAAAATCCTGTTTTTCCCTGACTTTCAGAGATGATTTCAAATTCCCTGACAATTCCAGGTTCTTCAGATTCAGTGGGAATCCTGCATAATTCCAAGAATCACAAAGTCTCGTTGATGAAATTAAAATCATTTAGGCTAAAAGTTAATGACCGCTGTTAGCTGGGTTCTTGCTCCTATTGGAGAAAAAATTCCCCCACTTTCCCAGGAAAATTCCCTCACTTTTTCAGGAAAATTCCCCGACCAATCACAAGCAACTTTCAACTGAACTTCGGTAGCGGAAGAAATGACTTCACGTTTGCGGAAGATTCAGGTATTCAAAACAGAAGTTAAGAAAGTTTTGCTTGGTTTTTCCACATTTGACCAAAAAATATAGTTTTTCCTGACCTTAATCAAAAGTACATCAGGGAGGGGGGGGTTATGACCCCATCCAGAGCGGAATTTTGGAAGGTGGGGGGGGGATCTAAAATACAGTAGAACCAACGTACAATGAGCCCGCATTCAGCGAGGAAAATGTGAATTTTGTTTGGTATACTTTGCTTTCTTTTTAGTTTTACGGCTAAAAGACTACAGTGGTCATGCTGCGCCGGCCTTGTTTGGTATGATGATTAAGCGCAATATAATTTTACTGCTTTAAACAAACAAGCCTTTTTTGGACCCCGGATTTAACGAGCAATTTAAAAAATAAAAAATAGGGAATTAAAGTTTTTGTAAAAATTCCGTCGTTATATGCGGTTGGTCGTTATAAGGCAGCGTTTAGGTATTATAAGCAAAATAAGATAAGGTAAGCAATATTTTAGCCATTTTAACCGCCTTCCCCCCCCTAGTAAGCAAAAATTAACATTAGCTAACATAGGAAAATAAGAATAACGGCACCCCCACCCCACACCAAGATGCTTACGTAATACTCGACCACCTCCTAATGGGCGCTCGTTATTTCCACCGCATTTTTATGGATTTAGGAGGGGAAATCCTCCCCCCCCCCTCGTACATCCGTCAATGGTCCCGTCAACCCCCCTTGCATACGCTAGTGCTATGATGATCTATAGCTGCTGCTTCTGTAGAACTGTCTGCCCGCCAGTTCGTTACCAAAAATAGTAACATGGCCTGAAACTCGACAGAATTTTACAACACACTGTACATTTTTTATATCCACAAGTCGTTTGTGGAACCCTGTGGATTCCAGATGGAACGTGGGGTTATAAAAGAAAACAGGCACCGCAGCATACTGAGAAAATATGTACAAACGGCACAGTTTGACCTATGGAGTACATTATTTTGATAAACTTCTTCAACCTAAGCACAGGCAATTTAAGTTTTCAAAGAGATACGCGCCATCTTCAAACGACAGCGTTTAATGTAAAAACTACGGAGTACGTGCACCTGAAAATGGAGGGTGTCTGCTTGTCCAGAAACTTAATTCGCCTTGTTACTTTTCGTGCACAGTATATCCTAACGACTTTGCTCTATTTTAAACGCCTTATTTTGATTGCACTTTAAAGTTTACGAACTCCATTTCAAAGCGAGAAGAATTGTTTCCACCGCCCAAATGATAGCATCAACGGCTTGATGCGAATATTTTATTACATTTCCTCTTGTATATGCTAATCGGCTCGGTATAACAGAAGTAACAGACGATGATGATGATGATGATGAATTGAGCAAGGGGGGATTTGGGAAGGGTGGCCGGCAGGAGGTGGCGCTGTAATCCCAGGCAGCAACAGAAGAGGTCGTCTACTTTGATGGCCTCCCCCACTTAAAAATGAAAGCAGACGATTTAGATGGGGTGGTGGATAAGCATGTGGGTGGTCCACCACATTTCAGAATCAAAACGTCGTACATAAAAGGCAAATTTTCGTTTAAAAAAGTTGCAAAACTCGGGACAATATAGTTGCATCAGCGCCTCAGACTTCCTTGAGAATAAAGACTGCAACAGACTCTCATCAGTGAGATGATGAAGAGGAGAATGGCGCAGGTGAAGAAGAGAAGAGAAGGGGGCCCAAACTATCAAAGTGAAACACCTAAAAATAGTCCCAAAAAGAATTGTTTAGGCAAATGAGATGTGCCCTCGAGATGACCGAGAGGTGGGTGGAACATAAACCGGGCCCACGCCCTTTCTTTTCCGTGGAGTTTGGCCACCAATATTAGCCAAGATCATTACTGGAAGAAAAGGTGGTCAGGGGTTTTATCTCTTCCGAGCTCGGTCAAGTTCAGAGGTGAACAGCGTGAATTGCGCGGGAAAAGAAAGAGGTGATGGCCAGACGACCTCTTTAACGTCCACGCCAGGTAAGCATCTGGCAGAGATCTCCAACGTCCAGAAAATGCTTACAAGTTGCTGCTCTCGACGATGAGTGATCACGTCACGAAGACAGCAGATGGATGAGTTGGACGCAGTTATCCGAAAAAAAGATCATATGGTAACTCCGATATTATATAGATCTCCATTTTGGAAGTTCGTTTAGAGAAAAGACGTACCAAGGGGTCTACGAAGGCATTATCGACGCCATTTTGGAAAATGGAGCTAATGGTAACTGGAGGTGCGAGGCTAGGATTGGGAATGGTTTTTGTATATTTTTTTTTTTTTACAAGACCGGGCTACGGACGCCAGAAAGGGCAGTATCAAACGCAGGACGTGACCATCGATACGATTACTTCGCTAATGGACAATAGGGGTATAAGCGCATTTTATCTAAAACGATGTACTAAAAATTTTATTAAAACTTGATTTGGAACCGTTCAAGTACTCCGTAAACACATTTTTGGCCATTTCATATACTCCCCCCTATAAGATAAAAATAAGCAAATGCCTGACCCACCCCCTCTACACACTTCATGCTTACGCAAGATTTAGGTCCTCCAATTTTTTGGTGCAAGTTTTTGAAATAAGAATACAAGGTATGGCGCAAATTAAATTATAATAGTACTTATTTAAGTCTTTATTGTAATACTGTGAGCACTTATTTGTAAGCTCGTTATAATATTAAACGCTTATTTATAAATAGAGAGTAATAAACGCTAATGCTAATAGCTATTTTGGTGGCATTATGAAGTATTTTGTTGTATTCTTATTGTTATTATCCCTTATGTTCTAAGCAAATAGTGTGTAATAAATAAGCGGATTTGATAAAATACATCCAGTAAAACATAACACTTTCATCGTAATTTAAAAATACCAAGAGGGCACTGAGCGAAAAAAAGCCGAGACCGACTGGTTTAATTAAATATTTACCTACGATTACGTGTACATTGCATTTTATATCTACTACTCGGTGTGTACATCTAATGTACGTATTATAGGGAAATTTCAAGTATTACGTAAGCAATATTTTAGCCATTTCAACCCAC
>QLNU02015003.1:126764404-126785624 GCA_006491805.2 Dysdera silvatica | reverse complement strand
ACAATCATTCAATGCATGCGTACTCACTCTTAATGTATACTACATTATTTGATGAAACTTTTTCGTTTAAGACATATTTGGTGTGGCTATCAATATATTTTAATATATGCAGTAATTAAATATATTATAATTAAGTATATTTTTATTTTAAAACAAACAATTTTTTTTTTACTTTTTGCTATCGAAACGATCTGTAAAACTCTTAACATGTATTATTGTACCATGATTTTAAAAAGATATCGTTTATAACGACTATCGGTTATAACGACCGAATTTGCACGGTCCCTTGAAGGTCGTTATAACCGATTTTCACTGTATATACTTATTTCTCTCTCTCTTTGTGTGTCTGTTTCAATCGTTCGTCATAACAAACAAAACATTGTAGAAGTCACTCGTAGGGGAAGGAATGTGTCACAAAAACAAGCAAAAACGTTGCAGAGCCCGTGCCTCTTCTAAGATATCAGATTAAAACATTATCCAACTGAGCCACGCGAACTGACGTTCTTTCAAAAATAGCGTGTAAGCGTAAACATGAGGCAGGAAAGAAGAACGCACCCTCAGACGCGGGAATATATAAATAAAAAAGAGGTTAAAAGACAGAAGTGGGGAATTAAAAAAAGACGAACTTCCCCTACACTCCATCTTAAAAAAAGAAAGAAAAAAAAAAAGCACACACATGGGAAGAGCTGAGGGCGGAAATATGGGGTAACGCGTGCGAACCATATGTCGAGTCCTTCGGTCGGAATGGAGAGGCTTTTAAAAAACACACCAGTTGTCGCACCACACACATGCACAAAAAAAATGAAGAGGCGTGGAAAGTGGGGCCTCTTAAAACAGAAGGGTGGAACATCGAACTTAGGAATATGAGGGCAATTAGAAATCTCGAAACGCGGGAGGCTTTAAAAACGTATCTATTAAGACAAATCGGAGGACCTGACCTTACACCTTTCAAAATAACAATTCGCCACGTTATAGAATTAGTGAACACTAATTACGTGGCAAAACACGCCGTGGCACACTTACGACATGAAGTGTCGTAGGCGTTAAAAAGTAATGCCCCATGGCAATATTTCTCATAGTGTATTCCGCGCGAAATCACAGGATGATCCTTTGGGGCTTCGCAAGCAAGTTGTAAGACATTGCCGAAATATGCAAGAAAACACTAAACACGGCGTGGCACACTTACTACACAAAGTGTTGTAGGTGTTGAAAGTTGATGCTCCCATGGCAGCGTTTCTCGAAGCGTGTTCAGCGCAAAACCACAGGCTACCGCAATGATCCTCTGGGGGATCCGCAAGCAAGTAAAGTGTTGTCGAAATATGCAAGAAAACACCGATTACGTGGTAAAACACGGCGTCGCACACTTACGACACTAGTGTCGTAAGTGCTGAAACTTGATGCTCCATGGTACCGTTTCTCGAAGTGTGTTCAGCACGAAACGACAGGCTACCGCAACGATCCTCTGGAGCTCCGCAAGCAAACTGCAAAATGTCCAAATATGACAGAAAACAACACTACGTCGTAAAACACGGCGTGGCACACTTACAACACGACAGTGTTGAAAGTTAATGCTTCATGGCAGTGTTTCTTATAGTGTGTTCCGCGCGAAATCACGGGTTACCGCGACGATCCTCTGGAGCTCCGCAAGCAAATTGTAAAATGTCCAAATATGCCAGAAAACACTACGTCGTAAAACACGGCGTGGCACACTTACAACACGACAGTGTTGAAAGTTGATGCTCCATGGCAGTGTTCCTCGAAGTGTGTTCAGCGCGAAACCGCAGGATACTGCAATGGTCCTCTCTGGTCTATCACGTGCCACTAACTCAGGATCGAATGGCACCGTAGAGCGCATGCCATTTTTTTCTGGTCCCAGAAGTCTTGGTTCTATGGCCAGCACGAGTTGCAATCCCTTGGGCAACTGCATATCCCGACGCAACACGCCCTTTGTTGTCCTTGCCCCTCAAAACACAAGAAGGCTATCAATCGCATTTAACAAACTGAAAAGAAAGACACGCCTATATCGAACTACTTCAACACAAATACAACCTATAAATTGAGTTTTAAAAAATGCTTCGATTTACAAACGGGACCGGAAACCTAACGTGACTGCATAAAACAACAAGGAATAAAGTATTATTAATATTCCAAAATAAGGACATGCTCGTGTTAATATTGTGCACTCACCTTAAAACAATACGCTAAGATTTTGAGGTGAAAT
This sequence comes from Dysdera silvatica, assembly GCA_006491805.2. NCBI lineage: Eukaryota > Metazoa > Arthropoda > Arachnida > Araneae > Dysderidae > Dysdera > Dysdera silvatica. The sequence continues at coordinate 126,783,403 of QLNU02015003.1, read as the reverse complement.
TCAACGACCTGTACAATGGGCTTTGTGGTACAGCCTAACGTTCTTTTGTGGGGACTCGCTTTTACAAAATATGTTCAATTTTAAAAAGTGTTTTCATTAACACGACGTTTCAATGGTTAAGGTTAAAATAAATCAGGGCGAACGCGAGAGCGTGACGTTGGGGGTTAGTACATAGGCATATGCAGAAAGTTCGTAAGGGGGGGGGGTTACAACTCCTAACAACACCCTCCTTCCCAATTAACGGTAAGTTATTTGGTTGATTGAATTTCTATGACGCGAGGTCATCAAGGGTCATTCGGTGTTAAACAAGTTGACATGTGATAAAATTTCCAAATTATAGTTCAAAATAAAATAACTTCCAAAGGCTTTGTTTGTAACACCACACATACAGATACACTTTTGCAAGTCTTATATACGGCCATGAAATGTACATCAAGCCCTTGTCGGAATAGCGTGAAAATGAGCATATTTTTTAATGAAAATTTAATAAGTACCCAATGCAGAGCCGTAGCCAGGATAGGGCTATAGGCGGCTGAGCCCCCCCTGGAAATGTAGTCAGCCCCAACCTGGAAAATATTTTTTCTCAAAAATCAAGTATTGCAGAATTTTATTTTACTTTCTGTCTTTCTTTTTGGTTTTACGGCTCAAAGACTACAGTGGTCATGCTGCGCCGGGACCTACTGTTTTCCGAGGAATCCGAACCTCTTAAGGCCTAGGGAACCAAACCCCGGACTACAGTGAGCAGTGCGATCTTTATGAGATCTCTGAGTAAGCGTTCTTTTTGCACTGCTGGGAGTCGAACCCGGATTAGCCGCGCAATAGGAGAACGCGTTACCACACTGCGCCACCGCAGGACTGAATTTTATTTTAAAATTTTTTTTTTTGTACAGTAGATGACAATGGAAATTGTTCTTTGACGTTAAAAATGTATTCGAAATAGCTTTCTAAGGTAGATTTTGTGTATATAATGGTTTGTTTTTTGTTTTTTTAATGAATTTGAGTCTTCATATACTTTGTAATAATGATAGGGGAAATTATAAAGAAATAAATTTATTTTATTTCTTAATACAAAATTTACGTAGAAATTATTATTAAGATTAAGTGTTAGTCTGCTTATACTGTATAATTAGTATTATTAAATATATTAATAAAATACGACAAATATTTACAATTTTAAGCCCCTCTGTGGCTTTTGAGTCCCGCCCCCTTTCCCACGTAACTAGATACCAGACCTGACCTGATGTTATACTTCCACGAAATGAAAAAGAAAGCCAAAGAAATTTAGCTGGCTTACGTTTGATTGATTGATTGTTTGGCTTTTTTATGGCGCAAGAGCATCTGGGCTATACTGCGCCAAAGGATTACGTTTGAAAACGCACGTACGCAAGTGCAGGCAAGGAAATAAGGACAGAAGGATAGCCCATAATTTAGAAACTATGTTTACATGACTTTTCAATCGTTTCTCGTTTTTTTGGGGGGAGGTAGTTAAAAAAAAAGCCCATTTGTTTTGGGGGAAAAAACAACTGATTTGTAAACAACGATAGGATACGACGAAAATCGTAACAAAACAAAAATCGTAACAGGATACGATGAAAGTACAAACAAGGCGATAAAAAACAGTATAAACCCCCCCAGAAAAAAATGCTTAGTACGATATAACGTGGCAAACCGGGAGGTCTCCTTTCAGAGAGCTATTTATTGGGACAGGGAAACCCAGTATTTCATATTTCATCTCTGATATTTATTATCGCGTTGGAATATAGAAAACCTTTCGATCACAAGGTTCGGTTCAAAGTAATCGACTCAAGAATTACAGCGAAATTCTGATTAACGTGAAAGCCTCTTAGGTTGGTTTAAACAATTCAAACCGTTGTTACGAATGGAGAAAGGAAAAGCCTTAAAAGCTCGACTTGATCAAAGGCAGGAAATGGGTTTGAAACCGCGATGAATAAAGGACGTGTTCGAGATGTCTAAACAGAGGAAGAAATCTTCCAAAACCACCAAGTTGTCATTGGTTTTTTAACGGCATAATAGACAAGATAAAAGATTATTAAATAAAAACTGACAGCTGAGGGAGGGGCCATCCTTCATACGCAAATTCGGGACGAATTAACAAGAGCCTCAAGGTTAAAATCGACTTTGATAATGCAGAGGTGTTCGCAAAAATTTATCAATTTTTTTTTTTAACGTTTTCAATGGTCGGGTTAAGATGGCATATAAAGGGGCTAAAGACGTGATTTTCATACGTTTTCGGCCCATAGTTCCATTGTGAAAGTAATCAAAAACAACACATCCAATAGCATAATACGTCCATATACAGTTTATATAACGAAGCAGAATGGAGTCGTGAAAATGTTCGGTAGATATAAACTTGGATGGATATATATATATATATATATCCATACCGGATGATGAACCTTATGAAGGTCAAAAAATATGGAAAAACTTAGATATGAGCGGGTCCCTGTGCATTCCCACTTCATTTAACCCGTAGGGGGGGGGGGGCTTTCCGAAAGATCTCAATCCTAAATATCTCAGAATATATAGTACTTTTCGGTAATGCAGCAATCTCTACAACGCACTGGCGTAAGAGGGGAGGGTGTTGATGGGGCTTGTAGCCCCCCACTGCAATGAAATTTTGTATATTTAGCACAGGAATCTATGAGCTTATAACCCTCCTTATGAACTTTCTGTGTACGCTTATACTGACATGAACGACTTTTAGGGGACGATGAGAAAGGGCCATTCAGAAAACAGGGACGCTAATCAGAATGTCTGTTATTCTACAAAGCATTTGTCAGGACCAAAAAACACCGCTGACAATTTAAGAAACGTCGTTAATTAGAAAGTCGTTATTGAAAGTACTGTATAGTATAAAAAAAAAAAATGACCGAAGTATCAACGAAGTAGGCCGAAATCATCTTGAGTATTCAGAATAAAAGGCACCGCATCCCAACTGGGAAAGAAATTAAAATGAAACGACGCCATTCATAAGTAGGAAAAAAAAAAAAATGAGCACACATTCGAGAGCGCCGAAGTAATGCGAAATTAAGATGGTAGTGGCCCATTCACACAGAAATAAAACCGAAGAAATGGAGGCAAGTGCAGAGACGACATCTTGGTATATATATATATACTTTGATAAATATAACTTGTTAAGCGTAACCGCACGAGTCCCCGATACCTTTTTCTAACGAATAAATGAGTCATTCTTATTCAAGGGCGGTGACGTAAATTTGGTTAAATAATTAATTTCCGATGATTAAGGACAAGGCGGGGGGCAACATCCCCTTAACACCCCGCCGAGGATGTTGCCGCCGTGACGTCACGGGAAGGAGGAAGCGACACACATCGGAAACCTTTATCAGATAACTTGTTCCGATTAAATACAACTCCACGACACTACACATCAACTTTGAAAGCGTGTTAATTGGGATCATTACTGAAGACAAATGGCAGCGAGTCTGAAACAATGGGACACGTGCGGGTTTGAATATATTTCAAGTCACTTGTGGAGCACATGGGCCCCCGTCATGGTATCCGAACCATGTAGGGTTCGACGCTAAATGGGTGACGTGCGTTGGTAGAGTGAGAACACGGACAGAAATGCTGGATTAGGGTCGTTAAAATATGAGAGCGGTCCAGCCGGCCAGACATTGACCCAGACAATAAATACAAACTGTCTTATGACAGACCCAACACCGCACAGCAAGACGTTGAAGAGACAGGCTTTGTTGCGGGGCAAACGACCAGACGGTTACAGGAGCACACGTCCTGACATTTAAATGCCACTTTCTCTTTTGCAATATTGAAACAGCTGACACACAACTGAACAAGGACGTCGAGGCCATACCTTACCACCACCCACGTATTGCAAGTTTGGAAATCGTACGATTTATGCATACGACATCGTTTTACTACCTCTGCATCGGTGTTCACCTGAAAAGACGTTCTCACAGTAGCCCTTCACCGCTGTGACTCTGGCCCTACGGGTATTCCTGGATATATAACCATATATTAAGTTGATTTTTTGGGCCACGCAGACCTTGTACATACCACCGTAACTTACGGTAATTACACATAATTCTATCGCATTTCAAATTGGACACGCATAAGGCGGGAATTAGTTGTTCAGGTGGGATTCAAAAATTCTTTAAGAAATGTGTCGTAACCTGACTTCCACCAAATTCACCGTCCTGTTTGATGTCAGTTTCATTCTTTCGGCGGAAGGACAACGAGTGTCATGTGGCGGCAAATTTACCTTGCTCCCGAAGTACCACCAATATGGTACTTTACCTCGGAAGCTATGGAGTTGCTCCAGTACCCGATTTTTCGGTTCGCGGAGCAAGGACAGCTCCGGTCATGCCTCGCGAAAACTTATACAGGGTGTTCCCCAGCAACCCTCGCACAATAACCACACAGAGGTATTCCCGAGACGATTTCGAGATACAGAAGTAACCTTTATTTTGGTGATAGGTCAATACTTTTTTGTGATATTCGCTAAAAACGCCTAAACAATGAGAAAGCTGTTTGCATCTGTTAACACCTTCGCAGGTTAGTTTAAGACGAATTACAGAAAACTTGTTTCTGCATGGGTATGGTGTAAAGCATTAGACACTTTAAAAGGTAATTTAATTTCAAAATTGAAACGCACGAGAAGTTTCCCACCCACCCCCCCAGCCAATTGGATAGATTTCACATCAGGACTATGATTTTAGTATTGTAACCATCCAACAAAGCCATCATCCACAATTATATACTTCGATTTGTATAAATATATCTGCTGCAACGAGCTTTTCGATGAATTTAATACCGATCTCTTCGCAATTTGGTTTAAAAAGCAGTCCATGTACTGCCCCATTCTGCGAAATAACAGGTTTCGACAAATACGCTTTAACCCGCGAGCAGGCGTGGGGTGTGTTTCACACCCCACAACTTACAATTTGTGAAAAAAAAACGTCCACCCTTGCTTCTGAAACTGGCCAAACTCTTTCCTGTTGCCTTCAAAGTCACAATCTTTGGGGTAGGGTGACAAAGAGAAAATTCCACTTATTGTTCCCTGTAAAATTGGACGTTTTTAATGAAATAATGCTATATAATCAGATGGGGTGCAAATCACCCCGCGCGCCTGCTCGCGGGTTAAATACGTTCGTAGGAAATTGATCGTTTGGTCGTCCGTAGCTCAGTTGGCAGGGGTGAGCACTCCCGTCCGGATTGAAGGCCGGATCAAAGCCCCACCAGACCACAAGTTTTTTTTTTTTTACGAACGTTTCACCATCTAACCATGCCATAACATCGGCATTACTATTACTACGCCTAAAAAAGTTGATAAAAATTGTTTCTAACATTAGTAGAATATTGCAATGTAGCCATGTTGAAATATAAAAGCGTTGGAAACATTTGGTATGAAATTCCTTATAAAAATAATTGCAACTAAAAATAGTTGCGGCGAACCCCAGGTTGGGAACCACTGTACTAGAAAGTTGCACATAACAATGTTTCTTGCTGTACGAGACTGGGGACTTGAGATCGTCCCCTACCACTACACTTAAAGAAATAGACAACACCTTGTAAGTTCGATTTTCGATAAGCTTAACTGTGAACATATATTGATTCTGGAGTCACGTTCAACTAACGTTTACGACCCGATTGACCCGTCGCGAGGTCAAGGCTGGTTGGTGGGTTGTATTTTTAAGGACAGCAAGGGTCATCCAGCGCCAAACAAGGTGAAGCTGTACATCCGATTTCAAATGAGGATAAGTTGAAACTAAAAAGGTGAAATGTATTAAAAGTAATCTGTTAAATGGAACAAACGAAACGATGTAAAAGCATCAGATGCGATGGAAAAAACCAATATTAGATAGAAGTTAAACAAAAGAAGGCTACACCCTGCGTGATCTATTACTTAAAGTTAAGGATGGTGTCCCTGAGGAGGAAAAATCTGGTGCTATTTACCAAATACCGTGTGGAGACTGTGACAAGGTGTATGTTGGACAGACGGGAAGATCGATACGTCTACGAGGGAAGGAGCATATGCGTGCGGTAGCTAGGGGAGACGATTCAAGCCAGTTGGCTGAACATGTCTTCAGGGAGGGTCACGAACCAGATTGGCATTCGATGAAAATATTACATCAGAATGTGACGAATCTGGGGAGTAGACTTTTTCTGGAATCATGGGAAACCTACGGTTTGAGGAGTCGTGCAATAAACATCGCAAAACCTCTACCAGAACCTTACAGGATTTTTGCAAAACCTCGAGTTGGGGGTGTTCATCTGACATCGTCGGGTGCGGGGGCTTTCCCGGCGAGGGTTTCCCCAGCTGGAACTGCTCCGCACCAAATGGCGTCAGATGGGGATTCCCAACATGCGGGTATATAAGCTTAGGACTTTCACGAACTCTTCATTCTGCCTTCACTTGACAAAGGGAGCAGTTGGCTCCCGAAACGTCGTGTTTTTAAACCTTACGCCAGTGTCGAAATAACTGTTTGTTATAGAAGTTAAGCATGAATTCATAATAATAATTTTATTCAACCCGATGTACGTGATTAAAAGGAATCGCCTAAAATGTCACAAAGGTTAAAATTGGAACAAGTAGATAAAATATGCAAAACATTTAACGGTTCGTTGCATGTAGCACACATCGGCGCATCTTCTCCCTTTAAAAGATGTTGATGGGAGAAGCGTGTGTGGCCGATGCGAAGTCTAGCAAGAGTTACCTCTTTGCGGCGCTCACTCCTAAAGCTCGACTGCCACATTTGAATCCGTGGTTTTACACGGTGAAGTTTATTAAAAAATTGCTTGTCCCATTCCAACTGCCATTTTTTGTACAGATGGGATAAGACATGAGTGTTAAAATCTTGGAATGGAATGCTCATATTATGAGGTTCTGCAGTTGCTGTTTTTGCCGCAATGTCAGCCCGTTCTTCACCAAAAATGCCAACATGGGCTCAGAACCCAACAGAATTTCACAAAATGCTGTGCGTTATTTTTACCCACGAGTTGTTCGTGAACTCTTTGAATTCTAGAGTGATGCGAGGTTTTGAACGATGCCAGGCTTCTGGGAAACGCTGACTGATACCTGTTCAGATAACAGTTGGATTTAACGAATTATATAAAACGCATTTCAGTGCTATGGCATGGATTTCCGCTGCGAAAATGGAGCAGAATTGTGGCAACTGTTGACTCTGTATAACATTTCCCCCAGACAAATGTCGCACCAACACATTCATTCGCGCAGTCCAGGTTTCATATTCTGAACATTACTCGATGTGTGCGATTAGCGCTATATGCGAAAAATGCTCGATTCAGTCAGAGAGAGAACTGGCAACGCCAGTTTCCCGCCAAAAAAATTTAAAAATTTTGCGGGCAACATCTGTGAAAGTAAACAACTCTTTATTACTCAAGCGCATGCGTTCACGGTAATGATGGTGTAATTCATGTTTCTTGAGAAAGGTGGACGCCGAAGGCGGGTCTATGTTCACGGTAACTTAACGGTAGTAACATTGCACTCGACAAGTGAAGTACGGGTGCAAAGCGGAACAATGCTCTTCATTAGAGAGCGCAATATCAAATAACATAGACCGAAAAGGAGGCCATACAGCTGCAAAAGTCAGAAGACATGACACACTCGAAAAATCAGGGGTGAGCCACATATTAACTTCAGGAAAGGCTTATGTCTTAAAAAAAAAACAAAAAAACACGCAATTTTAATAACAATAATTTTTATTTCAAAATAAAATCCTTTAATTTTGGGAACTGCCCCTCTCTTTATTCGTGATGACGTGGATAGTCCGCAATGGAAATTTTAATCAACGACAACCAATTTTCTTCTTCTTCCTCAGCTTCAACGTTACTTATCGCTGAATTGGCTATTTGTTTTTTGCTTTAATTTTTGTTTGTGAATTTTACGGCATAAGGACAGCGAGGGCCAAGCTGCTCCACGTTTCCGAGAAATCGGGACTTCTTAAGACTGACGGAACCAAACCCACACACTACGGTGCGGCAGTTGGAGTTCTTTTTGGCGCAGATGGGAGCCAAACACGGGATAACCACACGACAGGCAAACACGTGTCAGCATTACGCTACAGTAGGGTCGTACCTGAACGACAATTAAACGCATTGTTTGTACAGCACAGCAAGGCCCAGGGCCGTAGCTAGGGGTGGTGTGGAAGGGCCACAGACGAGGAAGGGCGACAAATCGCCGAAATAATTCACAGTGAAGTATATGTCCGTGGCTCGGGGACGCAATCTGCACGATTCTGCCAGGAGGACCAATCTGCACGATTCTGCCAGGAGGACCAATCTGCACGATTCTACCAGGAGGACCAATCTGGACGATTCTGCCAGGAGGACCAATCTGGACGGTTCTGCCAGGAGGACCAATATCATCTAGCCACGATGTTGGCAAGGCCTATCTATATACGTGCCAACAAGTAAGGGAGAATTTATCGCAAGATGGCGAAATAATACACCCCGTCACGACAGAATTTAGAAAATTGGTATTATATATTAGAAATAACCTCTTTTTTTATTATAGAAATGCAAGGACACCAGTCACCCTCCACTTTTTATCCAACAAAAACTCACTGCAAACATACATAATGCATGTTTTGGCATGTAATCCATGTCCTTTAGTAATTAAAGGGACGATGGATCACATAACAAATCATTAGTAAAGTGGATTAATGATAACTTAATAGACCATAACAAATCCACTTTCACCTGTCTTTTGATTTGGAATTATTAATTGGAGTGAAGGTCGATCGTAAATGCAGCGAAGAAATCTAAATCGCAGAAATAAAATGCACTACAAACCTTCAAAAAAAACAAAAAAAGGTGCCTTCGATGTTGTTAATTAACGATGACGAAGCTCGAATTAAAAAACGGGAAATTTAGCAAACAGACGGCGCTCAAGCGCGTCGATTTCGAGATTAACATATGTAATAGGAGACATAGACAGAAATACACCCAAATAGGCGAGAGAGAAAAAAAGGAGGAAAGCGACATGGAATGTGTTGAAACCGACATTTTAATGCAGACAGGTGGTTCGGAAGCGAAAATTCTCAAAAAAAATAGGTTCAGGAATAGGGCAATAGGAGAGGAACTTGCTGCGGTTGCGGTTTGCAGCGTGGCCTCGGCGAAAATCAGTGTCGAAATGACCCCTACGTTCAAACCAAAGTATTGCATTTCTTCCAGGAATTTTGTTTTTATAAATCAAATTCCAATACATTGGGAAATACACAACATTAACGTCATGGGGAAACCGACACGGAGATATCGGGTGATTGTTTTCACTTTTGACATTCCCGATAGCACAGCAGTGACATGTCAACGTTCTTTGGAAATGTGAAGAGAAACGTGCAATGTTTGTTTACAATTGAATGAAAAACTGACACATTTTGCAAGGCCACCAGACCTAATTTAATGACCTTCCCACTTTTGAGCATCGAACCACCTACCGGGTACGAGGGGCAGCACTTACCCTTAAATTACATGGATAACGAACCCTTTGCAATAGAAAGAAAGCACAATACGCGTAAAAAAGCGTTTAAGTATTACGTAAGCAATATTTTTGTCACTTCAACCCTCCCCCCCAGTAAGCAAAAATTAACATAAGAAAATAAGATCAACGGCAAAAAAACCACTAACGGTGCTTACGTAATACTTGAACACTTCCTTATTAGGGAGAGTTCAAGCAAAGCATCAGATAAAACTCAGGTCAGCTGCTCAAGTGCATAGATGATTAGGACATCGCATTTTGCGCTTCTCATGCACTGGTTGTCACTATTTGTGCATGCTGGACGGTTTTAGAACTGGCGCTGTGAGTGGTTTGCGACCCTAGATTCTATGACAAATATTATCCGTCTAGATTCAGCGTTTCTTAAACCGTTTTGGTCACCGAGCCCTTTTAAATCCAAAACTATGTGACGGAGCAGAGGCGTAGCCAGGGGGAGGTTTTGGTGGTTGTAACCCCCATTAAAATACCTACCCTAATAAATAGCCACTTTGGCGCTAAAACACCAAATTTAGTTAAGAAGCCAGGATTTTCCCAATTACTGGATATTTTAATACCAATGCCTTCGCGGAGCCCCGAAATATTAGTCCCGGAGACCAAGGGTTCCGGGGAGCATAGTTTAAGAACCACTGGTCTAGGTGTACTTTACCACTCCTAGATGTTTGTAATCCTGGTGCTGAACCACCCTGTATATACAGTAATATAAAACTGCGGGCTAATAATGAATTTAATGTAGTTAAAAGAGTCAATTTCATCACATGAATCTAAGGCAATGGTTCCCAACCCTTTTCAAGCCGCGACCCACTTTTATAGTAACCAAAAGGTTCGCCCCCCCCCCCCACAATTATTTATGATCCCCAAAACACATTAAATACAAATTATATTTTATATATATATTACATTAATTATGTACATTATATTAGTTATATATATTGCATTAGTTATGTACAGTGGTCCCATTTTTATTACATTTATTACAGTTTTATTACATTATGTACAGTGGAGTCCATTTTCAAATTGCCCCACTTTGGCAAACATTGATCTAAGGCATTTCGATCTTTTGTTCACTATCCCTTAATCTAATTTATAGATCCATATATTACTTCAATTTTATGTCACTAAGCCTTCTAGTAACGCGGTAATTGATGTTATTTAAAAATCCGAATGTTTGACACAGATGAATGAGTTCACACCGTTCTCCTATTTTGGATATTGCTGTATCCAATATAGTGAAATAAAAATTGTTACATTACAATATTTATTTTTTATAGCAAAGCAAATACCTTCATTCGTAAAAAATAAATAATGATGCTTACGAGGTCAGTTTCACCACATCAATAGATTGGAATGTGATTTCGCAATCCATTCCATTAGCATTTTTTTTTTCTACTTCAACCTACTTAAAAAAAAAAAGTGTGTTCTTTGAAGTAAATATTGATTTTTTCAACGTCGACGTAACTACATTCCAATTTTTGCATTGAAATTAGCTCAGCATTTATGTATCTGTTGATATACTGTATCGAATTACTATGCAATAAATAAACTTGCAAGACTTTATTTTTCATATTGCAGACAGCTGAATTACGATTTATTTGGTATCAAAATAGTGTGCAGTACCGATTATTTGATGAGCATATCAACAACATTTTAGAAAACACAAGCTGCCCTTGGTTTTTTGCCGCTCTTGCACCCTGGCACCGGGGTTCGTTGCATCTCTTACATCATAGGCACCCCCATACGAGTACGGGGGGGGGGCGAGAAAAATTATTACCTCCTTTCTCGGCACTGTCGAGAATTTTAGTGAATGTACGAGATACCAAAACGCTTCCAAAATAATTGATACTGTTTGACAATTAGTAATGAGCTAAACAGTGACTGTAAAACTTTTGAAAGCAAATGGATAGCAGATTCGGGTAAATGAAATTTTTAAACATGGGCGCCCATGCTTTTCATCCTCCCTTATAGCAGGGCTCTGAACAATTGTCATAGTCTCATGACTTATCAAATCTTAAATTATGTATTCTGTGTGTACTCTATGGCGCAAGGACATATACGGACACGCTGGACGGGACTACCCAGGGCGGGTGGACTGTTTCAGATCCCCTTCTTGGCGCAAATTCTAGCGACTATGGTAATCCACCGCGCCAACGTAACAAACTATGCCAAATTACGCCCCGGACCAGTTTTCACTGTGATGGAGAAATCCGAATTTCGCTGCCTATAAAACTCAACCATGGACAACGTCGTCTTAAAAAAAAAACCGCAAAGGATGTAAATATGCCAGTTTTAGGTCTATTTCGTCCCGTTGTTGCAATGTGTCGCTTTTTTACTTGTAACTTGTTTAGAGCAGGGTTTCCAGTCATATTGGAGAAAAAAATTCCCCGACTTTTCCCTGACAACTTCCAGCAACAAAATACAACAAAATGGCGGCTAATGCGTCCCTGACAATTCCAGATTTTCCAGGTTTTGGAACCCAATTAGGTTCATTCTAGGGAACAGGTGGGAACCCAATTAAAAGTTTATTCTATTACATAGCTACGTTTGTAAGTTTTATGACGCAAGGACAGCAAGGGTCATGCTTTGCCGGAGCCTATAGTTTTCCCAGAGGAACCCGAGCCTCTTATAGCCTAGGAAACCAACCCTCGGACTACAGTTAGCAGTTAGTAGGTAAGCGTTGTTTTAAACTACCGTTGGGAGTCGAACCCGGAACAACGGCTCTCTAGGCGAACACATTACCAATGAACTATATTTGTCTTATTGCGCACGGTCAGCCAAGTTCATATGGCGCAAGGACGCGATTTTCCCGCGGGATACACGAACTACTCATTTTGTAGTGAAATGGTAATTACCATAACCACGCGCGTAGTCAAGGGAAGACCGAGAGCCCACTTTCAATGGAACATTCCCCAGGAATGTTCAGCACGTTCTGAAAAATGCAATCGTTTCTTAAACCAGTCCCACTCCACTCGCGAATCTGCGCCAGTACGAGTATAGCCAAGTAATGCGAGACCGATTTTATATAACTGTAATATAAAAATATTACAGTTCCCCATAATACACACATCGCTCGCCTATGTTTATACTTGCGCTAATTCGCGAGTGGTTTGAGATCGATTTCAGAAAGCCTCACCTCCATACCTTTTTTCGAAACTGTGTTTCGCGGGCTTTGGTCAAGTCAAGGGCGTTGCGACGTTCACTAACAATTTGGTCGGTTATACTGGCAGAAGGACAGCAAGGGTCATTCTGCGCCGACTAACATTTTATATAACATGTTACACGGAAATATTTATAACCTGTAATTCTTACTTTTTTTGTGTATGGGAACCATGGGTTCAAAAACTTCGAAAACCCATGCAAAAGGCACTAATTTCTGGAGAAATTCAAGGATGCTCGCCAATAACCCACGCGTATTGTTACACCGACGGGCATTGCTCGCCAAATAATCAAACATGTCGACCTCAAAGTAATATTAAAGCATCGGCCTATTTCAATCCCGATTGGCGGAAAGTTCAACAGAGCAGGACATAACATAACATGGCATTCTGTGGCCTTGGCATGGTTTTGGATCTGGGAAAAAAGGGCAAAATGGCCAAAGTGGTGGGGAGGGGCATGCAGAACAGATATATAGTACAATTTAAATAATCGTGTCACTTTATAGGTTAGAATTATACTCATAACCTAAAATTAAAGTAGTCTAAACCATTTTACCGTTCAATTGTTTTGCAAGGCAAGGAGATCTAAGGTAATTTTAATAAGATAAATTTATTACTTCCACTATAATGGAACCTGATAAAGTGAGCACCATGGTAAACTGAACACCTGAATAAGGTGACCACTCTTTACAAGGGACAACTGGTAGAGACTTAGTCATGCTTATACCGAAGTCTGTCGTGTACAGTGACCACATGTTGATGGTGACCATTGCAGTCCAGTTCCAAAGGTGGTCACTTTAGACAGGTTTTACTGTAGTTTTTTTCCCCCAATTTTGGACAAGATGGGCTTCGTCAGACCCCACAGTGTTTATTTACTCTTTGTGGCCCAGACAGACCAACTTTATTAAGAAATTGTAAATCATTATAACTTCATGTAATTAATTGTCTCCGTCCGAATGAATTTTCATTTGATTTGGGGTCAGGCTTTGAAGGGCGGGGGCTATTAATGACGATTTTTGGAAACGATACCTCACTGGACCTTTACCTTGCATCTTTTAAATGTTAAAATTTCATTCAATGGGGAAGGCAAACGTCCCCTCCTAAATCCTCCCCTGGCGCCGAGTTTACAGTTTTCCGATGATTTCGAACCTCTGCTATCTAGGCAACCATACAAACCCCAAACTACAATGAGCAGTTAGTCTGTTAAGTCTTTCTTTTTTTTCATCGTTAGGGGGTCGAACCCAGATAATGGCCCCGCTACCACCGCAGGGTCAAAGGTTAACTTAAGAAAATAACGATGTGCTAAGGTCATGTTGCGCCAAGGCCTATAGATTACCTCTAATGAAATCCCGGACCATGAATTTGGAGAAAAAGCGCCAAATGTGCGGCACCATTTAGATCCAAACCAGAGCTTTCAGCAAGCAATAGGGGACGCAGACTTTCATTGGGGGTCACGGACAGAATTTCCATGATATTAGAATAACACCCTTCATTTTTCATGCAAGTTGGAATTTTTACAATGAAAAAGTATATTTGGGGGTCATGACCCCGTGTCCTCCTTGTCTGCAAGGTATATGAATGCGTGATTTTGCACCCTTTTAGTACTTTTGCCATAATATGCGCATAACCAAGCCAATTCCATTTTGCATTTTCAGTTTAAAAGAAAGAGGGTTAAATATTTAAATTAAAAATAGGTTAACATTAAAAATATCATTTTAAAATTGGTGAAATTTGGCGAGGAATAAAAGCGTAACCGAAAACGTTACAAAAACATGCTCCAATTTTACGGGCTAAAAGCTCGGTGAGAACGTTTTCGATTGTTAAACTTTAAAATATCCTAAAATTTATACGAACGGTTCTAACGTTTTTGCTACGTTTTTTTTTTTTCACTACATGCATATATTTTCTACTTGGTTTAAGACAAATATAATCAGAGCCGATGCAGTTATTACTGAAGATGTACCCTCTTCAAATTACAAACGGTCTCCTTGTAACGTAACTACGGGAAAACACATAGCACGCCGTTACATGCATTCCCCCCACCGTATCTACGTCTCCGACATCAACGTCAAGTTTATAAAATTATTTGGAGGAAGAGGCAAGTACATTATATATACCGCACATTTATACATTACAATATATAATATATAAAATTACAACTCATTTCAAATTATTACGAGGCTGAGGATGCTCGTGTCCATGCAACTCTACGCCCACGGTCTTCGGAAATGATGTCAGAACACTAACGTGATTTTTTTGAAAGAAAAAAAAAAGAAAAAAAGAATTGTAATAAAGAACAAATATGTGACCAAGACTTTTTCTTTTCCCCTAACTACTTGGAAAGCAAAATAAACGTGTTTTGACTCCGTTCTAATGTCTTTGTTTACATTTAATGTTCAAAATCACGCGAAAAGATCGTTCGACCTAAATATATTCCAGGTATGGTCAAACACAAGAAGCTAAGTGGGCAAGACAAAATCATCTTTGACCTGGGTGCAATCAGCCTAACAATCCCACAAGATTACAGACGATTTTGTGATAAAAAATACATTACCTGGACAGCGTGACACCCAGTATCGCAGAAGCTAATCGTAAGAAGAACAACAACATGGAGGAGCATGCACGCGGGAACCAACTTTTAATTGAAGTTAATGAACTTGGTCTGCACAAAATTTAAGGTTCTTGAAAACCCATGGACCGCAATTTGCCATCTTAAGACCACATGGCAGGTACGTCATTACGTCGGATTAGATGTTGGGTCATCTCCCCCGCGGAAGAAGTTCTTTCAGTAATTCAACAAGATGCTAATTATTTGTTTGGCACGATGTCTTACGTCCTAAGACTGTTCGCAAGGTCTTCTGGGATAGGATAAGGGTCACGTGCAAACAGCTTAATACGTCCCTCGAATCGCAATCGGCATTTTCGATACATCTGGAATCGAATGGTGGACCACAGAGGAGACACTGTGGCAGCACTTACTGCAGATCCTGACTTCATATCGATTTTCATTCAAATCGTATTTTTAAAATATAAGCGGGGCTTACGTTTTCACAGAACGACTTACTCTAATGGAAAAGTTGCGAGTTACCGAGGGGCTTTTATTCCAATTCAATTATCAATTAAGCACCTAAGCGGCTTAGGTGCGGGACTGCGAATACCGTAAGTCAAAAGCTAATGGACCACGATGAAAATAAGGTCATAAGCCGCACAGGGCCGTACTGTTCATCCCCTACAGACGAACGTTGTTCTAAATGTGTGACACCAGCAGTAACCCAGTTCCCCGCGGATTAAATTAAAATTTGACTTTTTCATTTTGGCAACAGGACAGCCACAGCTGGGCGGAAGAAATGGCGGGGAAAAAAAAACCAAAAAAACTTTTTATTTATTTTTAAGGAGAGAAATCTAGGGGATTTCTTTTAACAGAGGCATATTGCAGAACTAAAACACATAAATGTTATCCAAACACGCATAGAGCATTAATTAATTCATACATAATCTTTCTAAATTAACTTAAAAAAAAATTCAGGAAAAACAAAGTGCGCTTTTAAAACCAACGTTTTCCATCATAGTGAATGATTAAGAAGAGGGAATCTTATCAGTTTGAATGAACACAAAAGGGAATCTTACCAGTTTAAATGAACACAAAAGGGGAATCTTAATAACCTGAACATATACAGAAGGAAAAAAAACCGGTCTCATCAGTTTGAACGCAAGGGAGAATTTTATCAGTTTAAATGAACAGGAAAGGGAATTTTACCAGTTTGAATAAACACAAAACAGGATTTTTAAGCCAAATAAAGGGCGGGTCCATCGGCGCCAAAATCAAGTTCTGAAATTGGAGTCCTCCTCTGCTGTAATGGGATAGCCCGTTTGTGACGTCACCTCCCGTTATTTCTAACTGTTCTATCGGACTTCTTTTCGTGAACGAACAGTACAAGTTCAATTAAAAAAAAGTGTCTGCATTTTTTTTTCGGAAGTTCTATTTACGCTTAATAATTATATCATAAAATAAATTAACCAAATTAATAAATATTATTACGAGTGACAAACAGCTCAAAACAGCAGGAAAGAAATTTACCATGTATTGAAAAAAAAAAAAAGATTCACGGCTCTGGAAGAAACTTGAAGTCTAGAAAGCGAGTCCACATTATGTGCGCACACATTACTAATGTGCCTAGAAAGCCCTACATTACACATACACATTACAAATACGCCTAAAAAGCCCTACATTACACATTACAAATACGTCTAGAAAGCCCTGCATTATGTTCACACAATACAAGTTTTGAAAATTATTTCAATCGCCGAATAAACGAACTATTCTGTACATTTCTAAACATCACCAACTCGGGAAGCTTCAGTCAAGAGAGAGAGAGAGAAAGAGGAAGTCAGTTTAAGTATTACGTAAGCAATATTTTGGCCATTTTATACCCCCCTCCTTTGGTAAGCAAAAATTAACATTGGCTAACATAGGAAAATAAGCACAACAGCAACATTCCCCGAAAACATCAAAGGTGTTACATAATACTTAAATGTCTCCTCATCTTAACTTTCATCATCTGCAAGCAATATGTAGCATGACACGCGGGAAGTTCAAGAATCACAGCACCATTTCAAGGTTTTGCAAGTTTTACCCTTCCGGACTGTTCAAATTCTTGCGATGTAATGGTGATGTCACCGGAACGGGATCAAAAATTACCGCCAGAGCGGTATTTCGCTGCCAGAGTCACTGTTTCTGGGAAATTTTTACAATTCCCGACTGCCGCCCTTTGCAAAAAGCGAGAGCACTTGACGTAAGAGTCAACGGCCTAGGGATGACAACAGCTTGAAAGGGAAACCACTGCTGATGCTCTTCAGGATGGCGGGTAAGCTGAGAAAGAGCATTCACGTAATTTCAGCAATTTTTTCTATCGTATTAGCTAGCCGTAACTGAAAGTTAAGTATAAACGGAAAAGAGTTTGTGAAACCGACACTTGGTGAGCTAATAATTTACAGTTGAATGCTCTACGTGGTGTGTAACCTATTAATAAAAATTAATGAATACTCACTCGGTATCTAAAATAATGAGGGACAGAATAAAGGGAAATAAATAGGTAAGATAGAATTGCAATACTTCGATAATAGTAAATATTGCAGAAAACGGGATCACTTTAAATGAGCTCAAATAAGAACGGAATTATTAAGAGAAGAAATTGAGTACCCATCAATATTATTAAATATTGAAATGGACTACATGAGGATATTAAGAATATAAATTTATAATTTAAAAATAGATTGTATGAATGTTTATTGAAATAAGACAGTGAGCTAACGGATTAATCTGGTTCCACAGCGTATTATCATCTTCTTCTTTCTTTCTTTTTTTTTTTTTTCGCAATAAAAAGGGTAAGGTCTTCTGTCTGCACGCAATAAAAAGGGTAAGGTAAAGGTCTTCCGTAAATGCAATAATGATGGCTGTTGTTAACGTTGAAAACCTACCGAGTTACTTGAGAATTAGAGAGTTGCGGATTAGAGAAATGCGAATTAGATGGTTGCTGATTAGAGAGTTGCGGATTAGAGAATTGCGGATTAATGTTAATTGAAACCAGCTAAATTTAAATATCGACCTTAGGCGATTTTCTTTCACTGGCTTGCTGGTTGTTGTTTTTTTTTGTAGACCCATCATACGGATATCGCAGTAGGTGTAGATCTTTTGCTTCTACATAAACGTAGATCTTTTGCTACTGTATAAACGTATATCTATAATTCTGTAATGAACAATTGTTCTGTATTCAGATAAGAACCAGTTGTTGTAGCGAAACAGCACCTTATTGTAACTCGTGTGTAACAAAGTATTATTATTACTTCACAGGGCTTTTGGGGGTGGAGGTAGACAAGGGCGGACACAGATTTCCGTTTTGGGGAGTCAAGGGCATAATTTGCCATTTCATTTATCATGAAAGTTGGAATTTTTTACAGTGAAAAAATATATTTTGGGGGTCATGACCCCTGTGACCTCCCCCTGTGTCCGCCCTTGGTGGGAGATGATTTCTCTAGGTTTTTCCCGACTATTTTCGGTGGAATGCCCCTACCAGTTGCGCAAACTCGGTTGCCAGGGGAACGACTTCACGTTCGTGATAGATTTAGATATTCAAAACGGAAGTTACGAAAATTTTCCCAAACTTTTCCAGATTCGACCAAAATATCTGGTTTTTCGCTGATTTTTAGGAACGAATTCGCCGACAAGCTCAAATCTTCCAGAGGCGTAGAAGAACCTTGTCATATTTCCCCAGTAATCCATATTTCTAAAGCATATTTTAATTACACGCTTATAATCTAATGTCTATCGTGGTA
>QLNU02015003.1:126678986-126757414 GCA_006491805.2 Dysdera silvatica | reverse complement strand
AAACTCAACAGGTTACAAATACTCTTACGTTGGGAGAAATGATATTGATTATGCAAAAAGAAATAGAAAATTGAAATTGCCGTAAAATTCGCATTGTAAAAAGTTCTTCCTCGACAATTTTAAAAAAGCAAGACAAACAGGGAAGCTGCCTGTGTAGTTAATCAGTTCAAGTATACATAATAATAATAATAATATATGTATATATACAGAGTGTTCGTAAACTGTTTTGACAATAAAGGCATGGAGGTTCTTGTTGCTATCACAAAACAGACATTGCTTAAACATATATATTATATATATATGTGTTAATATATATGTTAATATAGATGTGTTAATATATATATGTTAATATAGATGTGTTAATATATATGTTAATATAGATGTGTTAATATATATATGTTAATATAGATGTGTTAATATATATGTTAATATAGATGTGTTAATATATATTAATATCGCATTCCATAGAAAAGTCTATAACTTCAAAACACGTCCAGCATTCACAAGTATTTATTAGCAATGCATGAAATGCGCAAGGTACAAATCGGGTCAACTGATTAAGTATGTAGACGATCAAGGCACCGTATTTTGTGATTTTCGTGCACTTATTGTAAATACTTGTGCATGCTGGACGTTTTTCGAACTTGCTCTTTCCTGGTACTCTGAGTGGAGTGGGCCCTAGATTCTATGGCAAACATTCTTCGTTTTCATGGGTACTATCGTCTCTCTCATTTTGTCGAAACAGTTTACGAACGCCCCACGTAGTAAAGCAAGGAGAACTATGGTTTTTCTACAGTACACCCTTACTGTATTCAAGGGGTACTGTACATAATATATATATATATATATATATATATATAATTTTGATAGGTGTTCACGTTAATGATTGTATATCCAAATGGTCCCATGGTGTGCGTTATGTTTCGAGATTATCGGCAGCTTGTGGTTCCTCAAACCGAATTTTCCCAGGTGGATTCTCAACAAGCGAATCTATATATTTAATATACTTCAACTCTTTTCCCTCACTCTACCTTCATCTCGATAAAGGCGGGCAGGGGCTCCCGAAATTTCTTGCTTCTTTAAACCCTTCGACAGTTTTTAAATATCAGTTGTATTACAAATTTTCTTTCTTAGACTTGATATTGTCTTGTTCATATTTTTAATAATTTGGGTAATAATATCCGCACAATTTTAATGATTTTCTTAACATATGTAAAAAAAGATAAAGTGATACGAAGTTGATTTCTTCAAAATGGAGGGGTGGAGTGAAGCATCCCGGAAGGACCCAAGCATCTAAAGTTATAAATCCTTTTAATGTCATAATCTAAATCTAGATCCTAAAAAAATTAGGGCCCCTAACAATTTGTTTTAAGCCACCTACGGAACTTTACTGCCATAGCAATCACAGTAATATCCTCATAGTTTTCCTAGAGCCCCTAGAAGTCTAGGCCAACGCCTCGACCGCCATTCTTTTGTACACTTCCGGTTTCATAACAACGTTTATCATTGGAAAATTAATAATCTATTTTCTTCTTCTTGCAGGGTCTGTTTCAAGTCTAAATATTCTATATTCATTTCTCGAGTGATTTGAACAATTTACAGCGGCACACACAAACACACACATTTCACTCTATTTTTTTATTAAAAATAACGCACTTGTAAATCACTCAACTTTAACACAGCAGTGAATGAGATCACGTGATACGATGGCATCAAAATGGCGGATGCGCCGCTAGCTCCCCGGTTTTTTTTTAGGAGCGTCAAGTTTTCCTGTCCTCTTTAGGAATTAATTATGAAACGGCTTTCGCTTTCGCGCATTCCGTGGAAACTTATTTGACTTCTAGTGACGTCATTCCACATGAGAAAAGCGTTTTCGACCATTGCCATACTTCTTATTAGTTGACGCTCGCAATTTTTAGACAAAAATCACGTTCATGTTCCAGAAATAAACCGTTATAATTTCTCGAAACCTGTGGTGAATTTCCTACTACCCAATTGTCAGAAACGCACGCTCTAATTTTTACTTGTCTACGCTCGAGCGGCTAACCGTGGCCGTGGCCCGCGAATCCTCTCAATTTTCTTGTCAAAACATTATTTTAAAATATATTTAAAAACTGCGATTTGGCAACGTAAATAGCATTACACGAATGAGGAAAGACGCTTGCTTCTCGTTTGCTTTTAAGTAATCATCAGAGGCGTGTTTGTGGGTTGTATTTATGATGCAGAATTATTTCTAAGCAAAAAATAAATACCACATACATGGCCGTGCAAAGGACTTCAAACTTCTTTATTGTTATTAACATTTTAATTGGGGCTGATAAAGGAAAATTCTCTCCCATAAAGAATTCTGTATCACAGCTAATATTAATATTCCAATGGGGCAGCGGGGATCACCCCTCCTTGTGCACGGCCATGGCTACTTTTATATAAAATTATATGGGAATCTCTGCGTGTTTATCTAAACGTTTGTACTTATACCTCTTCTTCGTGACTGTTTCTCGTAAAGATTTAAAAGAAAGGTTGCCGTTTGTGCTATCACAGATGTGTGGTTTCTGTCTCGGTTTATGTGCTGTCTCACTGGCGCACGCTGGGAGGAGGGGTCATACCCCCCCCCCATTACAATGCATTTTAGTATATAGACATATAAATATCTGGAATTCTAGCTCTATAACCCCTCTATAAGCCTGTAATCTCTGCCTTATGAACTTTCTGCTTACGCTAATGTATGTGCTGTTCCCATACTCACTGGCGTGCACAGGGGGAGAGGTTGATGGTGGTCATAACCCCCCATTACCATGCACTTTTTTTTGTATGTAGACATATAAATATCTGGAATTCCAGCTCTATAACCCCTCTATAAGCTTGTAATCTTTGCCTTATGAACTTTCTGCTTACACTAATGCATGTTCTGTTCCCATACTCACTGGCGTACACAGGGGGGAGTGGTTGATGGCGGTCATAACCCCCCTATTACAATGCATTTTTTGTATATAAAATAAATATTGGCATTATCGCTTATAACCCTCTATAAGTTGAAACCCCCCTATGAACTTTTTGCATACTCTTATATAGTACAACAAACGTACGTGGTGGTGGGGTGTACGCAGAGGGATAAATGGGGTCTTAACCACCCCCATTGCGATATAATTTTAAATCTATATATATGCATATAAATATATGGATTTATTTCTCTGTAATCCCATAGTATAAACTTGTAACTCCACCTTATGAACTTTCTGCTTACGCTTATGTTGTAATCCCGTTACAATGGAATTTCATATATATATATCGAGTTGTAGCTCTGTAACCACCCCTCATAATTCCCCTTATGAACTGTCTGTTTACGATCAATGCCCATACTATGTACTCACCGTTAGTCATCACATAACAATATACAATGGGGTTCAAAAGGCCGATTTAACACTTTTTCCGGCGAACAGCGTAAAAACAAGTTCTGACGATCGTCGTACACATGTTTTTTCTCCTGTTTCCTATCAGTCCATCAATCATGAACCGCTTTGATCCTTGCTTCATTAACCTTTAGGCGTCGTAGTGATAGACGAGCAAGGTCGCCCGAATTCCGATCCTTATAAACGCTTTAGAATGCAAGGAAAAGATTATCTTATTAGAGGCATGTTATCCTCTGCATACGTCATCGATTTTCATCGAAAAATATTATGATGTGGTAATAGCAATCATTCGTGAGTGCAAAACGAGGCTTAGCGTATATGCGGAAGTTCGTTTGGTTGTTGTTTATGCCTTTACATTTAAGAAACAATATCCGTAAACGTGAGGTTTTAATATCCGGAAGGAGACCGGTAGTTAATTAATTTACAAGCAGAAATTATGCGATAAATCCTGGCTTCCGCAATAGGTGCACACAGAATAAATATTTTAATGAGCTTTTACGTAGTAGTCTTGTTGAATCCATTGACGTAAGTAACTACGTATGTATAGGGGCTCCAAAAAATTAGCCCATCCCAGAAAGTCAAAAAATACAAATAAATACGAGGCGCCAATGGTCGAATTCTTTGCTGGATTGACTTCCAAAAACTTCAACTCAGTCATACAGGCACAGATTAGAGAGAATCTGCACAGTAAATAAGGATTACATTGAGTTGGTTAAGACATCAGAAGATTAAATTAAAGTTGATGAAGACGGTGTGACTGGTTAATCTCATTTCTCAAACGCAATATATATATATATCTTCCTTTTTTTTCACTCTTTTTTCCTTCTTTTTATTTATTTCCTTCCTCGAATGCTGTCGCAAATTGCATGAATTGTTTGGTGATTATTTCTTCAAACCAGTCAGACGTAATACTCTTAACTTACTCACAGTAAGGCAAGCTTTAATGTTGCATCATCAGCCAAGTTGTCTGGACATATATTTTTATTCCATTTATATTTGAAAATATATTCTTCTATATTCGGACTCCACAAAGCCGAATGTTTTGTTCAGTAACAAGCCTTCAGCTCATCAAGAATGTTCTGCAGAAGATGTATATATACGTATATATATTATATATTTTTAAGTTACAGTAAAACCTCCGAATAACGGTCACCCGCGGGACTCTGCAAAGGTGACTGTACTTCGGAGGTGGCTATTATTTATAGGTTCTGTGTAAAAAAAAATCAAAATAAATAAATAAAATTAACAATAAATAATTATTCATTTCAGTTCATTAAAAAATCAGTGATGCGTAATTGTTTTGCTTTTTTATGGCAAATGTCCTTTTTCTAAGGAAATAATGTTTTTAGAAGTGGCGGAGCCACGGGGAGAATTAAGGAAATTTCTCCTCCCAAATCCATAAAAATGCGGTGAAAAAATATGAAAAATATTACAAATATTTGATTATAACGAGTGCCGATTATAACTACCTATTGCATATAACGACGGAATTTTCACAAAAAGTTTGATTTCTAATTTTATTTTAATTGCTCATTACATCCGGGGTCAAAAAGGGTTGTTTGCTAAAAGCGGTTAAATTGCTCTTATCCATTATAGCAAACTGAGTCTATATTTTCCTTGCTGCATCCGGAAATTCGCTAAATGCGAGCTAATTATAAGTAGGTCTATTGTATTTACATCACCCACTCCCCCAAAATTCCGCTCTGAATTCCTCTCCGCTTGCAATCCTTTTACGTAACTCGTCATTATTTTTGCTCAGAGCGAAGTTTTGCATCTCCCTCAAATTTACCAAAACATCAAAATATGTTTTGATGTTAGAATTTTGTGGCAGTTCCACACTCTCTTCCGCGTCCATTTCCTCATCACTTTCTTTCCCTTCCATCATATTTTCTAACAATTCCTGAATAGTAGTAAACGTAGTATAAACTCTAAATCTTCATCCATGCAAACGAACTCCCTGGCTTTCATATTTGTCATTCCTACTAATCTGCGAATGCTATCCAACCCGTCTCCCATCATCATCTCTGCCTGTATTTTCGGGTTCATCAGGTGAGGAAAAATTCTGCAATAACCAAAACTGTTAAAAACCGATTTTCAGTGGAAAACGGTTGTTTGCACAGATGAAATATTGGGATGGTCGGTCATAAATAGTGATACCGTATTCACGAAAAGAAGGGGCGTACAACTACAAAATAAACATAGGTTTCAATGGAGTACATTGAAAGGAAGTACCGTCATGTAAATTTTATTTTACATCGTTGACAATTTGGCTTGCAGACATATTTGAAAATTTTGAACAAACAATTTTTTTTGGAGGTGCCTACCTGGTGGCTGTTGTTCGGAATTCGTTGTTTGGAGGTTAACACTAATGTTGATCCTTGTGTTCGGTTTCATTGATATGTGGTCGCTCTTCGGAGGTCACCGTTGTTTGGAGGTGACCGTTAAAGGAGGTTTTTCTGTATATAAAACGTAAATTTTTTAATAGAAATGCAGAAAACATTTCTCGGACTGCTTTTTTCTTTAATTTATTTATTTTAAGACAAAAAATTCACCTCACGATTGTTCTGCAGTGGAACTGTTTGTTCTGGAATGTGCGACACACTTTTTAGCACATTCTGCTTTGGGAATTTGGACTAACTGTACAAATTATTAATAGATTATATACACAAGATTCGTGTAACACATACAGGATATTTATAAAGGCTATGTTTACAGTTTTAAACGTTAGTAACTTTTTAAATGAAAAGTCATAAAATTAAAATTAATATCATTATAACGCTTTATATACTCTCGTAAAGGGGTGGAGGATGTCTGATGCCTATAACGTAGTGGTAAAGCACTGGCTGGGAATCAAAGGATTGTGGATTCGTGTCGCACTAACAGTCTATAAATAATTCCTTTCTTTGCGAGTAAATTCATCACCTATTATCATCACTCATCGATTATGAAAGGAATTGTTTGGCTTTAATAAATATAGCGCTGGCTATTATATAGGTAAATAGAAAAGGATTAAATCTTCATAAAAAGTGAGACACAGAAAAAATAAAAATAAACATAGCAATTCTTAAAAAGATAAATAATATTATATATATATACGCATGCGTGGAAACGGAGAAGACTGGAAGACGTGAAGCAACGAGGTGGAGGTTGGACGCAGGACAGAGACGCTTACGATGACATAGCGGATATTACCACCGCGACGATATATAGTTGTGACGATATACTTATGAAGAATTAGGATAATTTGTGTTATGTGCTTTAATGTAGAAGACACAACGTTGTAACTATGTGAAGTAGCTGTAGCAATTATTCATTAAAGGACAATATTTATCCATAAAATCCTTTATATTGCTTCATTCTAAAGCATGAGTCCGACATATATATACAGTGAAAACTATCTAAGGCGGAAACTTGTTCAAAATGGAATTTGTTTGCAGTCCCTACAAAATACTATTTAGTCGCTTTACAGATATAGAATGCCCTTGTCCGTATAGGCGTAGCCAGGGGCTTCTTTACGATATCTTTATTCATTATTTTGTAAAATTGTTGAATCCCTCCCCAAATTAAATGTGGCTACGGCCTTGCGACGGATAAACAAATATATTGCTGCATTTTGACAGCTAAAAACAATTCTGAGAGATTAATAATTTAATCGGCTAAAAAATTTAGCCTTAGGTGGCCTCTTATATGACGGGCACCCTGAAAAAATTTTATTTTTAATTAATGTAGTTAAATAATATTTAATCACACTTGCATATTAATGATCGGTATGCAATAAATCGTGTTATCTATCATTAAATTCCTCTAATGTGTAAATATTTATGAAAAAGAGGCCGAAAATTCGCCATTGGGATTAAATTATCTTAGAAATATTTAACCCTCTCAAAAGAGATTAAAATATTTCCCTGTGGCTTGAAATGCTGCTTTCAGCCAACAATATCGAAATATGTGATGACGACATCGTCATCGTCGAGGACTTGTCTATCGATATGCGATGATGTCAGAATCATCGCCAAGGACATTTCGCAAAACTTCACAATAAATAAAAAATAAACAAAGTAAAAAAAAAAAAAGAGAGAGAATGTGAAAAGCGGATCCATCTGTCGTCAAATTAGGGCGCCATCTTTCGTTAAATCTACTTTTTATTTCTTCTTCTTCTTCTTAGAGGATCAGACGAGAATTTATTGTCCATTCGGAAATGTTGAAATTCGTGCAAGTCGGTAATTTTGTCTGCCTTCCAATTCACAGGAAATTCTCTGATCTAAATTGATGTTATCTTATTTAACTTTTTTGAATTGGCAACGGAAGTGGATTAAAGTTTGTAATCCTGATTTTCGGTTTATGTTTACTATTAAAACATCCCATGGTTATGATTTTAATCCTCATGCGCTGCAGGGGCGTCTTGAGGTTACCTACCGCCGGGGTGCAAAATATTCTGTCCCCACCCAACTCCCGGGTATGCAAAATACCTGAAGTCGAAAATAAAAAAACAATAGGGAAAGTTTTTGATTTGAGCTGAGTGAAAATTAATAGAGAGAGAGAGAAGCATTCTTATTATAAATCAAACATTTATTATTATTTATTAATAGCAATCTGATAACATCAGAATATCAATTGCAATACTGAAAATAATATTTGTTATTTTTTAATAACCAAAATCAACATTTTTTTATATTTTTATCGCAAATTCTTTTAAAATATCATTTATGCTTATGTCAATATCGTTTTCAATACTTATCATAGCTAGATTTGATAATCTTTCTTGTGTCATACTAGACCTTAAGTAATTTTTAATAATTTTCAATTTCGGAATGATTCACCATATGTAACACATTGATGTGTTACCAATGCTAAAATGCAAAGGTTGCTAAAAACGTGCTAAAAACAGCCAAATTTTACTGTGTTTTTGTGTTTTTTTTTAACGCATTTTTAATAATGTGTTTTTATTTTCTTTTTTTTTTTCCCGAAAATTCGGAGAAAATTTCCGAAATGTATCAGTCTTACAAGATTTCGCGATTTTCGAATTTGAAAAAGTCAGTTATATTACCAAAGCTTAATCGCCGCCCCCTAAGCTCTGCCGCCCGGATGACGTGCACCCTTTGCACCCCGCTTAAGACGCCCCTGATGTTTCGTATTCCATTTTCAGGTTTGACTCGTTTAGATAACCTTTATTTATTAATTATTAAGCCCCTTTCATTCCCAGTATCTTTTCTTTTAACCTTTGTGTTTATAATAGTTTGTTGGTGAATTCGGAATAATTATCTAATTAAGAGTATGAGAGAATTTTTGGATTGATTGATTGATTGTTTGGCTTTTTTATGGCGCAAGAACATCAGGGCTATACTGCGCCAAAGAATTTTTGGACGAGGAAAAGGATGAAGGATTTGTACTGTGTGATAAAGATTTCGCTTTATCAGGAGAAGAAAACGAACAGATAAAGGAATCAATCCATGAAAGTGAATAGGAACCAGATTATGTACCGGGAGACAGAGGGACAGGGCTGACGAGAGGGGGGGGCAGCAGAGGACTGCAGTCCGGGGGTGTCTAAGGGCCCGTGCTGGTTAAGACCTATGTTGTGGGGGCCCGGGCCTGCCAAACTAGTTTTGCTAATCGGAAGGCCAGAAAAATTGTTCTCTAAATCCAGATTAATAAGATTTTGCACACTTTTAATGTACAGTTTTTTAATTATTCTTCATTAGCCTATTATTATCTTATATATAATTATTATTTTAACCATTGATTAGCACGATCATAAATGGAATTTAAGACGGTGAAACGATAGCAATAAGAGGCAATTAATTATTAAGACTTATTGTGGTTTTATTTTAACCAAACATTAAAGCTCTTTGACTGCTGAAATGAATTTTATTATTTTTATATTATAGAAATAAAATACAGGGTACCAGGGAGGAAATTTACATAAAAAGGTTAAACACTGGTAAAATAGCAATGAAAAAGATCACTCAAGCTTTCGGACGCATCAGCAGCAGTCCTTCATCAGAAGTACCAGTGTTTATTATTTTTTCTAATAACAGGGAAGTAAAAAAAAAGTATAGATATATTGTTGCGAAGAAGAAGACAGCGTTACAGCATTAAAACACGAAAAAGCATTTTTAAATTATGTTTCATTTGTTTATTGTGAGATTTAAGGCGCAAGGTCAACAAAGGTTACGTTATGCCGTGACCTGCCGTTTTCCGAGGAATCCGAACCTTATATGACCTAGCGCCACAGCGGTCAGAAACTGCGGCTCGCGAGCCAAATTTGGCTATTTGGCTATTGGAGTGTGGCTTCTTTACGAATGATGTATTTAATTTTTTTCTATTTTAATTAAATAGTATTAGGTTAAATTTAGGTTTCAAGATTTCAGAAATAGCAAAGAGATGCGACGTTAGTCTTCGTTAAAAAAAAAACAAAAAACTCAGTGCTACCACAGCATAATTAAAATTTCTCACTTTAATATTGACATTAGCACTTTTGAAATGCAATTGCTGGATTTAAAAATCAAAAATTTATGGAGCTCCAAATTTGAACGCCTTAATGCTGATATGGAAAAATTGGAGAAAACCAAATGTGATCTGAGATCACAGCATAAATGGTCTGCTTTGAAAAAACATTAGAATGAAGGCATGGTGATTTTTGACACTTAGAAAATAGCATTCCTGACTCATATGATCTGTTAAAAAAAAAAGCTAGCATTTGCTGCTTTTTCTCTCTATTAATTAGGCTCTACATACTCATGGGAAAGATCGTTTTCAAGCATGAACCTTATCAAAAGTAAATTAAGAAATTTACTTAATTTACTTTTAATAAGTAAATTAAAAGTAAATTAAGAAATTGTCTTGATGAGAACCTGGCGTTTTAATTAATTTAAATGTATATTAAAAATACGTTTCTTTGCACTTTCCTCAGCAAATTTATCAATTAATTTTTCATAATTAATGTTCCCTACAGAATTTTTTTCTACACACTATACGGATATAAACAACTAATCTATTAGATGGAAAATTATTCCCATAGAATCAATGTTAATTTTCCCAACTTTGACGAATGATATTCATCGGTCATCCTTGAATAATCGAATAGGGACTGGACAGTCATAGCATGAAAATTCTTGCTCAAACAAAGGAAAGGAAATTATGTAGATGAAAATTTATTGTACAAAATTATTCTCCCTCCGACTACAATTGCTTTATATAATGGAAAAGGAATTAAACAGCTTTCAGCGAGATCCGTAGCAGAACAATCGATTAAAAAACAGATAAAAGTCATGCAATAAATCTGTACTTATTTACAATCTTTCTTTCATTAAAAAATACATAAGTGTGTCTTTTTTTTACTTTCATATTAATTTCATTAACTGCAAGTAATAGAGGAAAAAATATTTCCGGACCTTATAAAATATTGATTTGATTCATTGAAACACAGTTAATAATGAGTAATGATTTTATCTGGGCTTGTTCGTATGTTGAATTATTAGGCTATTTGGCACTCCCCCTTGGCATCCCCCACACCTTGTGATGGAAACACTTGCACTGACAATTCTTTTCTGAAATTGGGCCTAAACGCCGAAATCGTAAGACTTTCAGATAGTAGAATAAATAATAATAATCCACTATAAACATGCAGATACTGTGGAAGCTCGATAATTTTAAACTCAAGTGAAAGGATTTTATTTAACTTCGAATTATATACTTTTCGAGTTATTGACGATTCGAAGGGAATAAGCATCATTTCGGTTTACCGAGACGTTAAATATATTGACATTCCACTGTATAAAAATATAGTCCCGCAAATTTTTATAATGAACATGATGAGATCAACATTTTTGATCGCTATATCCGAATTCTCGTTAAAACCGAATTGCCATTAAAAAAAAGGAACAGTGAAAACAAATATCATTTATGTATATTATATATATAAAATATTTTTTTAGATCCGACCTACTCGAATTAAGGAGGAAATTTATTGCACTGTTGCTCGTTATAACAGATTTTCTCTCGCAATAAACGATTTTCTTCCTGCATATTTTGAATGTAACCAAACAAATATTGTATTTCCGGGTTTTCGTTATAACCAAAAGCTCGTTATAAATGGGTTAAAGTGCATTCCAAAATTCCACACCGACATTGGGATTAAAATGCTTAAACACGTAGCACTGGTTCCCTTTAAGGCCCAAAATCTCGGGGTCCAAGGCTCGAATCAAGTTGGTGTATACAAAGAGCGTAGTCGGAATTTAATTTCGGGGGAGTCAGAAATTTTTGTAAATGACATGCATCAATACAATCATAGCTTGTAAGGCCGTGGCCAACTCCCATTAGAAATTTAGTTTCGGCAGCGGGTGGCGGTGAACCTGTCCCATCTCTGGATGCGGGTATGGCCTATCTGTCACTTTGGCACTGAACATGACGTCAGTTTTCAAGAGTAAAAGTACTTTCTTTAAGGTAAAAGATAAATAATAATAATAAAGATAAGCAAAAATGGAAACGGACATCAAGTACTGATAAGATCTGATCAGCAACGATTTTGAAGCATGTCCAGTCTTCACTACGGTGGACCGGGGCCCCTGAAAAAAGCGGGTCCTAGACAGTTGCCCCGTTTTGTCTATGCGATAATACGGCCCCGTGCATGGAACTGCTATAATACAGCAGGCTCCACATCCCACTGATTACCATCACATCCCTTAAATCAGTGGTTCCCAACTAGTGGTCCGCCAAAGAGTCCCAAATGGTCCGCGAGACGGGTCATTATTTAAAAAGAAATAATAATTAAAAAATACTTATAAAAATTGTTATTATTAAATATTAAAATTAAATATAAAAATGAAATTGATAGTATATTTGTAGTATTTTACAATCTGACGGAATTTCATAAAACGGTTCGTATTAAAAGTAATTCGTCTTAAGCGTGTTCATCTTAACGAGGTTTGACTGCATTATCATTAGACTTCGTTTTTTCTGTTTATTATTTCTTTCTTTTTTTTCCGAAAAAACGAATTTACAAACACATTTCCCCCAAAAAAGACCCGGCTCCCTTTTCTATTAAGACCTTGCTGTCAACTCGAATTTTTCAAAATGGTCCGAGGGTACAATTGAAGTGGAAAAGTGGTCCGCGGCTTGAATTGAGTTAAGGGACTACTGCTTTAAATTCACTAGCTTAGATTCCACATAGTGAGATTACTTTTTGGGGTACTGTCAAATCGTAAGAATTTTTCAAAGTGGTCCGCGGGTACAATTGAAGTGGAAAAGTGGTCCGCGGCTTAAATTGAGTTGGGAACCACTGATTTAAATTCACTAGCCTAGATTCCACATAGTGAGATTGGTTTTTGGGGGTAAATACATTGTAGTTCAGATGCGACGTTAAGCTGAGATCCAGTCCCTGATATTCCGTCGGGCAATTCTAGACAAAATAAAATTCAAACTCCGATGCAGCATGCATATATTTTGTTTTGTCTTTCTTTCATGTGTTTACATGTACTACAACATTTCATATTATACAATGAAATGAAAAAAAATTTATATATCGTTCTAGGGCTTGCAGACCGTAGCTATCTGTAAGTCCTCCTTGCTGTCATGGCGGCCCCACCCAAATATCTGCTGTTCCGGTCTACAACTCACATCCATAGAAAGCAAGACCAGCAAGAAGAAGAGGGTGTGTCCGGATAATATTCGGTCTTCCCATCATCATCATTTGATGTTCACGTTTTACGTGGAAGGGAGAAAAGGCGGATCAAAACGCTGGGTATTACACACCGCCATGTTGGCAGAGGGCGTCGTTATCGCCATCATTCGTTGTCAGGCTATATATAATAGCCCTGTTGTTTTTTGGGGTGGGGATTTGTGGGGAAATATTTTGTTCAATGGGGAAATGAAAAGTGCCGTCTTTGTCCAGTGTTGCCATTATTATTGTACTTACTTAATGTGTTGGTGGAAATTAGCTATTCTTGATTTCAGCTTCCTTCTTCGGTTAAGGAATTTTATGTTTAAAATTTTACGAAATTTCTGAAATAAAAAAGGTATGCTAGCCCATACGAGTACTTCTGGGGGGAGGGGGGGGCTGAGAACAATTATTACTTCCTTCTCAAAGCTGTCAAGAATTTTAGTGAATGTACAAGATACCAAAACGCTACAAAAATAATTGATACTGCTTGACAATTAGTAATGAGCTAAAAAGTACCTTATTTTAAAATGTGACTGTAAAACTTTTGAAAGTAAATGCATAGCAGGTTCGGGCGAATCAAATTTTTAAACGGCTAGGGGGTCAAGCCTCCCCTCTGCTCCCCCATATGGACACGTATGTGTTCTAGTGAAAAGGAGGGGGGTATATTTCAACATTGACGTAACTAGCTTTGCGGTCTAGGGTGGGTATAGTCCCTTAGCTTCCCTAGTATAATAAACCTATGTATTTCAGTAGTACAATGATGCTACTGAATTATATAGGCGTCATATATATGCCATACCTATATAGCTAACTGTACGCTCATTGCGCTTGGGTCCATGTCTCGGTAAGTTGAGCTGTCTGTATAAACCTGTTAGGGTTATCTTGACGCATCGGTGGCGAAGGAAAGGGGGGGCTCGCTCAAGCCACCCTCCCCCACCCCCCGTTGGACAACAAAATACACTATTTTCTTTAAGTCTTCATTACATAATCTCTTTTGAAATCACTTGAGCCCCCAATGAGTTTTGAACTGCTACGCTGCTGCAACGCATCCGGGGTCCTAATGTTTAATCGTCTTTGGGGCCCTTTTTAAGACTAATTTTTAAGTTTTTACAATAAGAAAAATACAATATATAATATACACAAACTTTGTCATTTTGAGGGCTTCTGTTTGAGTCGTGGTTCTGGTTAACCCATCTGTGGCGCTGACACCTATTGGTGCCGGCTCAGATGACCTACTCGCTCTTCACCATTAAGGAGGGGGGGTTCCTAGGCAGGGGCGGAATCAGACTTTCATTTGGGGGGTTAAGGACAGAATTTGCCATGGTCTTGGAATAACACCCTTCATTTTTCATGAAAGTTGGAATTTTTTACAGTGAAAAAAATATTTTTAGTTGCGTCATGGCCCCTGTGTCCGCGCCTGGTCCTAGGATGAAGTGCGGGATTTACGTGTAGGTCAAGAAAGCCCGGGCCTAGGGTCCTACGATTTTAGGGCTTTGCAGAAACCTGGTATTTAAGCGTTATTATAACCTTGTTTATTTATAACTGTCCCATAAATTTTCATTGCTGATAAAACTAAAGATTAAAATAATGAACTTTAAAGAAAACTCATGATTTATTGACTAAACATTGCAAGGGCCACATTTTTTAAGGGCCCATTCTGTGATTTCGGTCTAGGGCTCATAAAAACCTCAATCCTGCACTGCTAGGCTGCAAAACTGCAAGAGCAATTATGCAGAGCAAAACTGCAAGAGCAACTGCAAGAGCAAGATTTTATAGTTTTTCTTTGGAAAATGAAACCACTCACCATAAAAGCAAAAGTAAAATACATATTGGGGAAACTAGGAAATACTAAATGAGGGAACAAACCCTATAATAAGTCGCAGTTTAAAGGCCATTATTTGTTTGTTTGTTTGGATATTTTATGGCGCAAGAGCATTTGGGCTATACTGCGCCAATTAAAGGCCATTAACTGTGAAACTAACGTTTCGTTGCTTCATGAGGTCTGAAGTTCGATAACGAATTTGGGATTTTTTTTTTTTAAATATAATTTTGCCGTGGTAAACGAAATCACTCGTTATAAAACAAAACAAAATTCGTATTAATTGACTATAATTACTTGAGGATTACTAAAATAAAGAAAATAATGAGGAAAATAACTTTTCGTCGCTGTACAAAATGGTGAATTCTACTCTGGACTTTGGAACGTCGTATTTTTTATATACACATAAGATTATTTTTCACAAAATTATTCTAGCGAATATTCTAATTAAGATTGCTTAAAATAAGTTTAATTTAAATATAAGTAAAAGATAAGTATAAGATCATTTTAATTTCTTATGATAAATAATAATGTAATTTTGAATTCTCAGCTACCATCCCCATTAACAAATGTCTAGCCTTGTGTGTCCACCAGTGGTGTACTAATAATCCCCGCAATCCCCACGAGACGGAAGCTCCCCAGAAAGAAGGAGGCCCCCTTTTGTCGTCGTTTATTTTCCCTAAAATATGTAAATGAAAAAATAATAATATTGTATTTTTTATTTAATAAGAATTTTTTAGGTAAAGCCATAAAACGAACGGTTTCGACTGTGGCAAACTCATGGTTCGTATTTAGCTGTTTTTATTGCCTTTAAAATTGAACTCAACATCCGAAAATTATAAAATCTAGATGAGTAAAACTCATCTAGATATGCTATGATATACGCTATGATATACGCTTTGCGTCAGAACCCTACGTCATGAAACGGTGACTAATAGACATGTGTTCTGTTTAAAATATTGGAATGCGTCGCCGGTTAATTTCTTATAGAAGACACAACAATATTTTATATATATATATATAGTATAAGGTAAATCCGGGTTACATGCCTCACTTTTTTTAAAATCGATATTCTGAGACCCATGGCGCACAAACATGAAATTTACTTAGTCATAATAATCGATACACTTTTAAGAAACATATATATTAGTAAAATATAATTTACAAAAAATTCAATAAGCCGCTATAATTTATTTTTTAACACCCTTCGTTGCGGCATCTCTCCCAATTGTGTCGGATGTTACGCCGCACCATGAGGCTTGCCGCGCTTCGTATAGTAAATGAATTTACTTCCTATCAAATACGTTTCTTCAACAACTATGTTATGAAAAAATAGAATAACCGAAATTGCGATCTTATAAAACATAAAAATTGAATAAATTTAAAAAACATCTGCTGTTTTTATTTTGCACTCATTTTCAGAATCGGAACAAACATGGACAAAATAATGACATAAATGAATTACTTTTTTTTTCAAATAGGCTGGACTAATTTTTTAATCTATTCTCTCTCTCCCACAGTCGGCACAAAACTCATTGAAAATCGTACATTCTACATGAAGCCATCGCTTATTTACATATAGCACAACGTAACCATTCGCATCTTCAGTTGTGTGATAATAATTTTCTTCATATTCATTGCATGTATTCACATCCAAAGTTTGTGATGACCCAGCTTCACTTCCCTTTCTTTTACGCCTCTCATTAGGATTACCTCTGGCTTTCTCTATTGCAATGGAATCAAATCCAGAAACATCATCTACTTCAGAACTAGTACTATGACTATTTGATTCATAATCTAACCACCTTCTTTAGTTATTTCTATTTCTTTCTTTTCCAACTTTCTTCTACTATCTTTCTTTTAACGGTCTTCTGTTTTCTGCAATGGTTAAGACAAGTGCCTATTTCTTCATTGCCTTTCCTTTTTTCTTTATTTAGTTTTGAAATTGGAGATATTGCATGCAAATATTTCGATGGAATTGTAATATTCTTTTCAGGCAAGCTTTGACTGACGGATGGTTGTGGATCCGCAAGGTCTTGTGCTTTCAGCTCAAGTGCACGTTTATTCGTTGTTTCCAGTCGCAATAATGGTGGAAAAAAACGAATTTAGAGAGCTTTTTATGAATTTGGCGGATTTTTTGAAAACCTTGGCGAATTTTTGAACCCATCGATTTAATTAATTGATTTTTGTCTGGATTCGCATAGAATAGTTTTCTTGGTTCATTCTCTTAGCAAATGACATAGAGTTTAAACAAAGAAATGATTACGGATACAGGCAAAAACATTTATTGAAAAACCTTAAAGTAATGCAGTTATAACCCAATAGCAGGTAATATGAGGCAGACAATACGTAATTTACCCCTGGCGTTAGTATGGAGAAAAACTTGTGAACGCTAAATTAATTAAAATAGACCTAACGTTCAAACAGGGTACGACTAATACAGGTCTGAGGAGACCGCCACATATGCATATACAAATTAATTTTCGTAAAAGGGGGGGCCATAAAAAATTATTGCGGGGGCCTACGAGATTTTCCTTTACGCCACTAGTGATAAAATACCATTGTATTTTATTGTAAGTATTTATACATTTCTCTTAATGTAACGAATGGCGCAAACAAGATAGATGACAAGACGATGAGGCATAGGCAGATTGGAGATATAGAAATAGGCTAAGCGGAAGCCATTGGTGATTAACCCAATACTTTGACCTGATTTTTGGAAATGATACCTCATTGGACCTTTACCTTGTATCTTTTCAATGTTAAATTTTCATTCAATTGGGGGGCGTTTTCCCCCTCCGTACCCTCAATCCGCGCTTGCCCATCCCGCCTTCCTCAAAACCAGTGATATGGCTAAAAGTCACCAGCAACTTTAAGAATCAAAATATTTTCACACAAAAAAGAAGAAAAAAAATGTGAATACTGTTTTTTTCCTATTGTCTTGGGGAAAATCATCAACCCTGGAGGGGAAGTTAATTAAAATCTTTTGTCGGGGGTATCTTTTCACGAGCCTGGAAATCCCCCCCCCCAAATCCATTCCGTTAATTCGCACCCAGCATACTGATCATACATTTAAATACTGATCGTATTTAATCAATGACTCAAGTGTTTGTAACAGAATATATTAATATTTAATTTGAACACTGTGACTTAGTTTTGCAGGATTACCTGGACTTCGTACATAAATTATTGCTCAAATCACAATATTCTCGTTCGACATAAGCTTATTCATACCTAAAATTGTTCGCAAATATTCCATACTGTTTACTTACTTTATGCGTCTATAGCGCGTTAGGTAATTTGGGATGCGATCGATGGATTAACGAGGCCTCCAAATAAATTACGCTTACACATAGGTATAACGGACTCAGTAATATTTATTATAACTCCTTTTTTCATCCGATGCAGTTATTTCGAAATTCAAATATAATTAAATTAATCAAAATGTGTTATAACTGTTAAAACTTGTGACAGTAGAGAAACTATTGCATAAAAATTTATCTCCTTTTCAACCACATGCCCAACTTATTTACAATTACTTAAACTTATTAAATTATTAAACTTATTAATTTATAATTAAAATTAAAATTATTAAACTTATTCTTCCTTTTCACCTTAACTGTCAGACTCCCTTCCCATTTGTAGGCTATAAATTAATCTTCGTTTTTTGTTGCAGAAAAATAATTTTTGCAGTAATTCCCTGCTTTCGTTTAAACAGAGAAATTTCACAATCATTGAAATTATTACTGGTAAATTTATTTTTTATTTATTTTTTGCTAGGAAAAATGTTTGAAAGTTCGTATATAAAGTTTTCAAAGTTTAGAAAAATCAGTGCAATTAATGAAGTATTGCGCGAAGTCTTAGGCGATCGCCTATATATAATCATCGATATATATAGGAGGCCAAGTATTGTAAAACTGTAAATATCTGATAGACCAGACAATAAGTCTTAGATAGTGTGAATAAGATTTTAGACTTAAAACCAGCTAATTTCTGGTTTAGTTAGAAAAATTAATCGAATAAGTATGTACATAAATAAAGCAAGCGGCACAGCGGTGGAGACCTGGTTACGCATTTTCCCACTTTACTAAAAGTTACGAAAATTCGATATTCAACTTAATATGTATTGATGAACTGCTTTTTTCTGCTAATCTTTAGTCCATTGTTTTATTCCCAAAGTGAGAGAGGGTCGATAGAATTAAGGTAAGTAGAATAGAAGGTAGGCCCATCCGAGTGGGTGAGTTTACTTTGCCTTACAGGTGATGAAGGTTGCGACGTCATTGGTTCGATTGTTTATTTCTGTTTTGCCTCTTAAACGTGCATTTCGATTTGCTTTCCTTAGTTTTCCAATTCAAAAAACCCACGACATACTGATTGCCAGTCAGGTGCTCAGGATATTCTTGCTTCTTTAACTTGTCGCTTTGGCAACGGTAGTCACAGTACTGCCACACCAATAGCGAACTTGTCCATGCAAAGTTATATATATATACTCGTAAGGGAGAGAGTGGTTGCGCCTGTAGCTTAGTAGGTAGAGCACCTGACCGGCAATCAGGAGGTCGTGGGTTCGGGTCCCACCAGGCGCCGGAAAATCATTCTTTTCTTTACGAGTAATTTAACATGTAATGCTTTGCTCATATCATCCCCTCCCCCCCAACAACTAGTAAGCAAAAATTAACATTGGCTAACATAGGAAAATAAGACCAACGGCAACCCCTCACTCCCCCAAAGGTGCTTACGTAATACTTATTTGCTTAGCACGATTAAATCAAACAACAATATCAATCAACGTTTATTGGCGTAGTGATACCAACGCCGATGGTATGGCGTGATTAGATGGTGAAACGTTCGAAAGAAAATAAATATTTCTGCCTTCGGTGGGACCTGAACCCACGACCTTCCACTTGCCGGGCGGAGGCTCTACCCACTGAGCTACGAACGACAATATATAATCTCTTTACGAACGTATATAAAGACTTTACTGATGCCAGTTATTTCGCAGAATGATGTAGTACATGGACTACTATTTAAACCAAATTACGAAAACACCGGTATTATGATGATCGGAATGCCGTTGCAGCAATTTATTATTAAATGTATAACTAAATTACATCACTAATGTTAACGAATTTTAAGCCCCCTGTAGTTTTCTGACCCCCCCACAGTAACAAGACTCTTATTAAGGGCCCGGTTCAATAGCTTTAATGTAATGCTTTTACTTTTAAGCATTTTCAATTCCAGAAAAGTTATAAAAGAAATGTTGGTTTTACGTGTCTTGGGCCCGCCACCATAATTCTGGATTTAAAAGGGGTCCGTCGCTTAATACAAGTCAAAGAAACTTTACTATAATACCTGCAAAAATAGATAATGTTCTTATTTGAAAAAAAAAAAAAAATAGAATGATCGATGAGGACACTTTTCCGAACGTGAATCTGATTTTTCCATGCACTTATACCGATAGCATCTGTTCGCACCGTACCGATGACGTTCGAAAGGTGTGTCAAATCGACCAATAACAAAAAGACGTGCGCATGGACCTACTTTCTATTCTAACTACTTTGGATTATATTTCCTTGAACAACCGTAGGTCCCAATCTATGCAAAGAATTCGATTGGGAACATAGATACAGAGAAGGAAAACCTGATTCTTTCCAAAACACAAGCAAAACAAGTATTGTGTCTCCAAGTGAAGATTTTGGACAACAAGAAAGAGTTGATTTGTTATTATTTTTGTTCTTCCATAGGAAGTTGTGGGTTTCCCTGATTGTTTGTGAAATCAATATATAACAATGCCTGAACGTCCAGGTATGTTTTCGTTGAGAGATTTGTTTTTTGTTTCATGCAAATGTGTTCAGTGGCGTACGCAGGGGAGTATTAAACCGCAAGGAGTTTTGATTGCTGAAAATATACATAATATGGTATATAATCGTAGCCCTGTGATCCCCCCCCCCGCCCTAAACATCTACGTACGCTATTGAATTCCCTATATGACAATATTTTGATGTCTTTTTTTTTTTCCTTTGGGTGTGTGTTCAAATTATAAAACGGTCATATATATACTGTATATCGTGAGGTAAGCTCTGACTGCAGTGAAAATTCAGTGTTCTACGAAGTGTTCACAACCGTCACCAAAATCAGTACTAAATGCACTTCCGTTTCCTCTTCGATCTTGTTTTTTTCTCATTGTGTTGTCACCCCAGCCTTTTAGAATGCACGTCAGATCTGTAGCCATGATGAAGGGGCAAGGTAAAGTGCATATGGGGCACCTGGGGCATTGTTCTATATAAATAGCTCGATGGCGCAACTATGATCTTGCCCTTGCTGGCTCCGGATTGGCTATAGACCCATACACTTACCTGTCTTCAGGGCATTGACATACACAGGGGGGAGTAGACGGGGAAAATTGCATTGCAATGGAGGTTAACCCCCCATTGCAATGCAATTATTGCTAGCATATTATTATTTAAATTTCTCCTTATTGCATACAAACTATTTGCACTCAGTCGTTAAGAGAATGCCACTTACATGTAAAACCCGCTTATGTGCGAAACCTGTCTATATGCACAGGATTTTGTTGCCATGTCCATTTACATATATGTAGTTTCGACTGTGCTCAATTTCGTGAACTGCTAGCAAGTGACATATGACATGGGCTCTTTGGTGAAATTTGTTGATAGGCTGCAGGTACAATCGGTGCCGTATTTCCCAATAGGCTATACTAGGCTATAGACTAGGGCGGCAAAATTTTGTGTATTGAGTCTGATATAACAAAATCAATACCATATGATATAATCAGATGTTTTGCCGAGAAGAAAGCTAGACGTCATGCTTTCCATTTAAATACCAGTGTTCGATAGGCTTTTATTTTTTGCTAAAATTAAAATTTATTTCAATAAAATTGAATTTGATTTATTATATACCAAGAAGAGAGAATACTTCAATATAAGTTAATATTGTTTAATGTTTATGTTTCAATTTATGAGTTTGTTTTTCAACATATTTATTGTCAATATAAAAGTTTTTAGCGTATATTGAATGTAACAATTTTTATGTTCCTACCACTGATTGGAGGGGGTAGGAGGGGCGGCAAAAATATCTTAGAGTGATGGAAAATGAATGAAATCCGTCCATGGGTACAATTTTAGCTGGCCCTGCGGTGGTAACATGTTTACATCATGTCCTGTTTATCTAAGCTCGACTCCTAACAGAATCAAAGAGAAATGTTTACCAGACAATTGCCCAGGTTAGTTCAGGGTTGGTTTCCCGGGCCCTAAGACAGCGGTTCTTTAACTTTCCAAGACCACGATCTCCTTCAGAGATCACTCGCCCTTGCGGACCCCCCAAGAATTAACTCAAAGTTTAAAGCCTGGAATTTGCATCATACATATTTATTTCTAGTGTTTCATCACTAATTTTCACCATTTAAGGAAGGAATTTTTCGTCCCCTCATAATTTATTCTCGGCACCAAAGAGAAATTGCTTCTTTCTTAGTATTTTTTCGACCCTTCGTGAAACACTGGGAGGATCTTGCAGACCCCCCCGATATGGTTGAATGGACCCCCAGGGGTCTGCGGACCACAGTTGAAGAACCGCTTCCCTAAGACATTTAGGTTTCTCAGGAAACTGGTAAATCGTGTCGTAGCATGACCTTTGCAATCCTTTTTTTTTTACCGTAAAACACAATCCAAACCTGATATGCGTCTTGCTTTTCAATATCCATGGGCAGCATCTTGATGCAATACTGTAATTGGATTGGTGGAAAAAATCGATATCAGGGCTCCCACGATCCCTAAAAGTTCTTAAGAACTCCTCATTTTTGGTTTTAATTTTTAAGAGCCCTTACAAGTACTTAGTTTTCATCAACAGTACTTCTTATTTTTTGCAAAATCGGAACGTGAATGCTGGAACAATTCGACACATTCTTCCTTACGTGTTGATAGCGGTGATGTGTAGGTCATTGCATATGCACACGCACACATAAGTTAAAATAAACTATAACTCATAAAGGCAAAAGGCTGATCACATGATAGTCTGGATGTACTTCCAGTGAAACTGTGCTTTTTCAAAATAAAATGTACTGATGTACTCACGAAACTAGCACTGGTGTGCTTTTAAAAATAGTATTCATGTATTGAGAGCATTTAAACATTAAAATACAATGCTATATTGCCCTAAATCTTGCCCTAAATTAAAGAAAATTCAACCGAGCAAAAATTACCGATAATACTCGTAACTGAAATTATCACAATATCAATTAATTTAAATTTATTTCTTATGTAGCCCCAATGTATTAAATGATGTACTCACCCCTCTGATGAAACATTTCTCAGATTGGAGCCACCACAGGTGAATTCGTTGAATAATCCGGAACATAAAGAAAACTCAGAGTTCACACGTAGACAGCGACTGGAAGAAGCGTTAGCACTTTTTTTGTCAACAGCTCGTTAATAGCAGGACATTAAAACTGCAATTTCTTTTGCTTGCTCCCTTCGACAACTGGCGTTCTGCAATTCCTTAAAGCACTGGAATTTATTCGATAACACCGTAGGCACCAAAAATTACTAAGCTGTAACGTAGCTAGTAAAATTCGAGACAGGCAATTGACG
Organism: Dysdera silvatica; assembly: GCA_006491805.2. Classification (NCBI taxonomy): domain Eukaryota; kingdom Metazoa; phylum Arthropoda; class Arachnida; order Araneae; family Dysderidae; genus Dysdera; species Dysdera silvatica. The sequence goes on along the minus strand of QLNU02015003.1, from coordinate 126,733,924 downwards.
CTTGGAAGAATTAATTTAAAATCACATTTTATTCACTAAAAATAACTTTCCGTTCTCTATGCCCTCTCTGGGCTGTCTAATGGTAGCGTATCTCTCTGCGTCCAGGCCCTTCTTTGGTCTCAAGTCACTGTTACCATCCTATCCCCGGATCTGGTTCACACATGTCAAAGGTCGGATTCCAGATGTCAACCCAGATCCAGGGACTGTAATTTTATGTTAGAAATTCGAGTTGTATGGACGGAGTGTAGATCAGTAAATCTTCATGCTGTGGCTGAGTTCGAAAGGGCATATGTAGTTAAGAGGCAAATGACATATCTCACATGGCTGGTAAACGGGAGGTCCCTACAAAGTGCCTAGTTATTCATATTAGGTGTACGTTTATTTATTTTAAATGCATATAGTTTGGATGCCTATTTTGAAGTTTAACTGCATATACATGCATATTTTGAGGCTTTTTAGTGCATTCTTGCATGCATGCATATTTTGCTGCTTCTTTTTAGTGCATATAATCCAGGCTCTACTTATTATATGTGAACATAGGCATAGTGCTCCCTCCTGACCCCGCTAAACTATGCCTATGTGAACATAGGCATAGTTTGGAGAGGGCAGGAGGGAACCCCCCCCCCCATTTTTTTAGAACAGAGGCAAAATCATATTTTTTTTTAATCCAATTTTGTGTTTTTTTTGTCCCTCCCCCCCAGTTTATGCATTTTTTAACCCTTAAGTTACGTTAATGTATGTGAAGTTTAATATATATTACTCTCGATGTGACATACACATATTTTTATACTTGTTCTTTATTGTGATATAATATTGTTTGTTACAGATCGTGACAATGAACCTTTCTCCAATCCCTTGGCACCAACAGCGTCGGAAGGCCAAAGAGAAGGGGATTCGTAAGTTGCAGATTCTTATTACTATATGAAACCATTAAATTTAAGGTTTTATAATAATCTACGACCAGATTTTTTTTTCCATTGAGAGGTGCTTTCAATTTATGTTTCTGGAAAAAATATCGCGAGTGAAGTAATTTTATGAATTCAATTTCTTTCATTTTCAGGAGCCATCATCCCATGACAAATGATGATTTTCGAAAATTACTCATGACGCCAAGAGCACCTCCTCAGACTCCTATGCCAACTCCTGCGGAAGAAGTAGCACCAAAGCGGGAACAAGTGTAGGTTACCCCCCCCCCCTCTCTTTCATTGTCTGTCTGTCTATATATAATCAGGTAACAACTATGGTTGCCATTGTTAATTAAATTTTTCAGTTGTGAGTAAGAAATCACAGATAACTATGAAATTAATATGCTATAATTATATATAATTTATAACTATTATAATATTTTATATATTATTATTATTATATAAAATATATAAATACTTTATGATAAAATTTAATGAACTGAGATACGGAACAATTAGGCCAATGATTTGAGCATCCCCAAATAAAGTTTATTTTGGAAGTAATTATTAAAGTAAGGTCCTTTATATCATATTTTATTTGTTCATTTTTTATATTGAAATTCAAGTGGTAATATTGTGCATTAAAATTTAAGCACATCTAGAGCTGTATATTATTGTATACATGTTGAATGCACATATCTTATGTATGCAGACTTTATTGTCAAGATTTGGAATTTTAAATTCCAAAATGGATTTAGTGAGTGGATGTAGCGAGCATTTGCATTGGTCCCATGTTCCTCGTTATATATGGGCTTTACTTTTTATCTATATCTGTTAGTTTTAAAATATTATTTAATAAGAAATATATCAATAATAAATTGATAATGTGCATTTCAGGCAGAAAAAGGATGAATCTGGGGATTCGGATACCGGAACAGATGACAGAGCCGAAAAACGCAAGAAAAAGAAAAAGTAGGTTCAACGTAGCATTATTTTACATATTAATGTTATGCACATCCATGAAGAAAGTAATGTTATTGCTTACTAAAAAAATGTAGACAGTTGAAAAAAATATTTTCGTAAAATTCTATGTGCTTAAATTTATTTTTTAATGTTGTTGCTATACAAATTGAGGCACTCATGTCCGAGAGGATAATAAGTTTAAAGTGCCTTCATCATAGAAATCTTTTATGAAAGCCAAGTTCCATTTTGTAATCATCTGCCAGCATTTCTAGTACTCGCTCCGTAGAGAGTTTCTTTGAAGGCCAGATTCTTAGTCATACATTTGCACACAGCAAAGTGAAAAGTAAAAGAATTGGATGATGGCATGATACATAGTAAACCATAATTGGCATGCTACGAGGTAAGATATAATGACATGATACAATGTAAGACATGATGTGCATAACAATATGGCATTATAACGTTAAGACAAGGACATGATTATATAGCAGTAACTTTTTCTGCAATGTTCTAATAAGTAATTTGATGTACTATGGGCATGTCTATTATATATACTTCCTTAATCGTGTGGTAATGTATTAACATTCAACGTTCAAAAACATGACACATGTGACTTCCCTTAAATATTGTTGTCTGAGCTTGGAATCTTTGTCTACCAATTGTATCCTTTCAATTGTATAAATTGTACTTACACTCTCTCCAGCTAATTTTTGAGCAAAATTATATTAAAACATATGCAATACATCTTTGAATTCCTCCCCCCCACCCCCGACTATTTTTGACAGGGGTCCATTTTAAAAATTTGTCACACTTTTCTGTGGTTTCTGGATGTTAACATGGTTTGCCATTTAGTGGTTTTTGTTATATATGGGTAAAGTGGCATTATCATATTGTATAGTGGTTACGATCATATTTTTATTCGTAAGGTTCGGGTTTGAACCTTAGGGTTCTTTATGATATGTGAATTTATTAGTATTTTGAGGTCACTTTAAGCATTTCATCTTGCTTCAGCCATTGCACAGCATTGTGTAAACACACAGGAATGCACTAGGAGTGGGGAACCTTTTCATGTTAGAAGGCCGCAGTAAGTTAGTTATAATCGAAGAAAGCCATAGGCAAGAAATTTCAATTACATAGTACATGGGTGTAGCAATTAAGAAATTTTGGTGGGGCTGAAGTATTGTTTTGGCGAGTCATGTGAATTGGCGTTAAACGGAAAAATATATTTTGCTACCCAATGGGGGTGCGAGTCCCCCGAGCCACTTTTTCTCATGCCACTGATTAAATATGTAGCAGAATCCTGATTATCTGAACTCTGTTTAACCAAAATGGCCAACTGTACTTATTATTTTAGTAGATGTTTTGTTCAATGCTTTCGGTAAAAATGTTCATATTCGCTTTCTACTGTACTCTGGCCATAAAGAGAAACCAATACATGGTAGATATTGGACATATAAAATGTGTGCCCATATATAGATATAGACATATATGTATGATTATATGTATCGGGTATATGTAACTAAGGTTTCATATGAAATTACACACAGACTTGGACCATGTTTTCATAATCAGTTGATTAGCTCTGTTAAGGAAAGTGACTTAGTTTACCATGTCATTTGATGAGGTAACAACTCAAGCTGGAAAGAAACAGACATTCACATTTGATACTAGGACAGTGATCAGGAGAAGGTTGTATGTCACTTCTTGTGTTGCTTTGAGCTTGGTCATGCAACTGCTGATATACTTAAGGAAAAGATACTGTTATCCCTATCAAAAGATCACTTGCCTCTTAATAGATGATTACTTGCGATTGGTTCAGATGGGCCTCCAGTGAATGTGAAACGTCTGAAGGATATTCATTCTATTTTCAAAAGCGAGGGTTTGCCAGGTTTAATTAATATTGGTATATGCAATTTGCAAATCTTGCATAATTCTTTTAGGAATGGCATAACTCAGTGCTTAAGTCATTGGGAGATCGAAGACTTTTTGGATGCCGTACATAAGTATCCAGCCAGAAGTGAGGATTTTCACAATATTCAGAATAACCTTGAAATGGAGTAGAAACACATGTTGAGTTTTGTTAACAATAGCTGGTTTTCTATGGTCCCTGTTATTTCAGTAATAACAAAGCAATGGTTTGCCTTAGGGGAGTATTTCCTTGAGTACATCCTCAAAAACAGCAAGAATTAGGGCAAGTCTAAACTTTATCTAAGTATTAGATCTCACCTGAAGGATCCAACAACTTTAGCCCACGTGCTTTTCCGGAAGTCAGTGGATGAGACTTTTGATAAATTTCTTCTTTTAATGCAACGAGAAGAACCCTTGATACATATTCTATATGATGAAATCTGCTGTGTTATTCGAAGCCTTGGTTCAAGAATTGTTAAACCAGAACTGTTTGGAACTATGTTTGGAAGGAACTTAAAGAACTTTGATTTCAATAACCTGGAAAATATTCTTCCAACAACTGAAATTGATGTTGGAATTCTTGCCAGGAATGAAGCTTTAAGACTGAAGGAAAAAGAATTAAAACTATTTTTCCATGAGGCGAAACATTTTGTTATGTCAGTCATTGAATATTTACTCGATGAAGTTCCTCTAAGCAACAAGTTACTGGAAAATATACAGTGCCTTCATTCATTATTTAAGAATGAACCAATGTCTTTGAAGTACATGGCAAGAGTGGCTAAAGAAATGCCGCTTGTTTTCCAGGAGAATAATAGAGATAAGCTTCCTGACAAGTGGAAATTATACATGATTGTACAAGTGAATGAATATGTCCTGACAACTGAAACAAAAGAAAATAGAATTGATAATGTAGATGATCTGTTTTAAGAATCAGAGATTCAAGATGATGAGGAACCTGCAAACAGAAGTTCCACCTCTGTAACAAGAATAGATGTTTATTGGTTTGATGTCCTGAAGAAGAAGAATCTTGGGGAGAAATACCTTCTACTTTCTCGTTTAGTCAAAGCGGCACTGGCACTTTCCCATGGGAAGGAGAGAAGGGTTTCGCTTAACAGACTCTTTCTTAACTCAAATCGTCCACTGTTAAATGAATTATAAGTGAATGGTCTTCGAACTGTGCTGGCTGCAGTAAAAGTAAAGAATGACATTTGTGATATACCTATTACTACGCTGTGCCTGAAGTATTGCCGAGAAGCACATAGTAAGTACAGAAACTATTTGGAAGAGCGTAAGAAGAAACTTTCAGCTAAAAAAATGAAAAGAAATCATTCTTTGGATGTTGAAATACTTGAGAAAAAAATTAAAAGGCTACAGGAATTAATCAAAACAAGTCATTCACTGATTCGGGAAGCTAATGAAAGACTTTCAAAAGGTACTAAAAGAACGGATATGAAAAAAATGTCAGCTGCACAGGCCTTGCTAGAGTCGGGGCATAAACAACGCATAGCAAATGCAGAGGAATTGAATCATGCATAAACTACATTGTTCTCACAGGTAAAGAGGGCTAAGAAGTAGCCAGTATAGAACAATAAATCCTTTTAGGGAACTTTATCTAACATTATGGTTTTGAAATGATCACATGAATGACTGTTTCTAAAACATCTAAAGTTTGGTTAACGTTATGGTACCGACTTCTAGTTGGATGGACGAATTATGATTGCAAAAATTGTACCACATGTGATATGAATTAACATAAAGTTTAACTATCTAAAGGTTTCATTCAGTCCTTCTGCTACTTGGGTGACCATATCTTATTTTTCATCTACACCTTATTTAGTAGTATAATTCTCATTTTTCTTTCTTTTTACTTTTTTTTTGCATTTACTGTATATTATTAACAGATATGTTTGTTGCCCTTTAATTCACTGGCACAGGTTCACATTTGAACTTACGCCTATCATTTGGTATAATAACGTGTGTATTGTGTAGTGAGAATTGAATATCTGCCATGCTACATGTGTGAAACTGACATAGACGGCGGAGGGGTGGGGGGATAGTTGGTTTTAAACCCATCTTGCAAAAGATTTTTTTTCACAAAAAAAAAAATCAAAAGGTCAAGAAATTTACCCCTCTCCTGTTTTTTTGTTTTGTTTTTGGTGCTACTGATACGTCCTATATTTTTTTCATAAATGTCCTATATTTTTTTAAGTTGTGACTATGACCCCTGCATAAAGTCATACAACTTTGTTAATGATCGTAAATCTACTCCCAACTTCAGTAATGCATGGGAGGTTTCCATTAAACTCCACTCACTGTTTAAAGTATTCCCTTTCAACCTCCCCTCCCTCCTTTCATTTTATTTCTTGGGTTCCAAATAATTTTCATTAACAGATGGCACAACTAACAGTGGCATAAAATGGTGACATTCTGTGTTCTTTTTGCGTTCAGTAGGTCTCTGATGAAGGTTTACAATGTCTGTCTGATATGCATCAATACACTTCACCCAATACCAAAAACTAATCTCTTCAACTTTGTCGCTCAACTTGGTATTAACCCTTTGCCGGAAAAGGTGTCTGTCATGGAGAGATTTCCGAAACCAGAAACCGTCAAGTAAATAGGTTTTTTGCCATCCTCGATTACTACAGGCATTTTATATCAGAAGCATTTCTAACTCAGGATATGCTAAATGAGTACCTAAAATCCACATCTAAGAATAACACCTGGTGTGAGGAAGCAAAAAAAAAAAGCTTTCAGAAAATGCAAAGCAGATTTACAAGAAGCTGTCACACTAGGCCATCCTTCAGCTATTGTGGCCATTGCAATCATGGTAGATGCTTCGAAGACAGCCACGGGAGGGAGCAGCATTGCAGCAAAGGGTATCAGACACCTGGCAACCCTTGCTTTCTTCTTCCGGTAACCGTATTGTAGTTCCATATAGCATCTCAGCAGAAATCATTCGAGGTTACAAAACTCCACACAGCTCCGAAAGATATCAATAAAAAAGGAAATCGCAGCCAATCATGCAGTCGTTTTAATTGATATAAAGAGCCATCAAATAATTTATGTTTTTATCACACCAACTTTAGATCAAAAATAGGAAAGTATACAGAATTATGCTTTTTCAAACGATCGGAAAACTGATGTGCTGAGCGCAACTTGTCCAATTGCACACTCGCACACATCCACCAATTATGTGGGGGGATCTATGGTTTAATTTAGTCAGAAGGCAATATTTGAAATTTGAAACTATATTTATTTGAAAACTGAGACAACTAATTTAGTATTATTTTAGATCATGCATATTGAAAGTATCAGAAAACGCGATAAGGTGACTCGTGGAATTGTAATTATGATTTTCTCTCTGTTGACTGCAATTATAGCTCCCCGTACTAACCATTGATTTAGACCAATATGTTGGAGAATATTCTATAGTTTTGTAAATCTGTGTAATGATTGTCCATATGTTTAATAGTGTCTAATTAAGTTCTCATCGTTCGTAGATATTATGCAACATTGAATCGTCAGCAGGAAGATATGTTAGCTGAACTGGCCAAGAAATACAGGGATCGAGTAAGTTACTTTTTCTTCTAACATTCGTTTAAGCTAATTTTATTCCATTAAGTGTAAGCACAATTTACTTATTATAAAAAATATTAATACAGTAACACATCCTTAAGGAGACCACTGCCTGTTAGGTGAAAAAGCGGTCGCTCAGAGAGGTGGTCTCTGAATGGAGGTAAATTTAGCATTGGGTCTATGGGGGGAAGGAAATCAGTTTCCAGAAAAAATGGTCACTAAATAGAGGCGGTCATTAAAAGAGGTTCTACTTTAATTCAAAAATATTAAATACGTGAAGTTTTTCAATCATTATTTAATACTTAACCATTTGTGTAAGTTTAACCCATTAATCCAGGTTTGACTCTCAACAGTGCAAAGAACACTTACTCAGAGATCTCATAAAGATCGCACTGCTCACTGTAGTCCAGGGTTTGGTTCCCTAGGCCATAAGAGGTTCGGATTCCTCGGAAAACAGTAGGTCCCGGCGCAGCATGACCATTGTAGTCTTTGAGCCGTAAAACCACAAACAAAAGTTTAAACCTCTGATCATAGCCTTTTGCCCTAGTATCCAAGTAAGTATTATTGCAGAATCCGCACTGTAGTCTAGTATTATTGCAAAACATGCATTATAGCCAAATGCTATTATAGAATCTTTATTGTGGTCCAGTGTTTTTACAAGATCTTAATTGTTGCCTAGTGCTACTATGAAACCTTTATTGGTACCTTTATTATACAGTTCTGTTGTATACTTTTCATTGTGACCTTGTGTTATTGTGGAATTTATATAGCTTATCTAATTGCACAAGGCTGCAGAGGTAGTTGCTTACATTAAATTTCAACTTAACTTCTGTTAAAAAACGATGACAAATGGTTAACGTTTAATCGTTGTAACTTTGAATTCTCAACTTGCTTATATATGACTGATAAATCTTCATTTGAGCAAAAGGACTTACGTTAAGTTGTTTTCTAGAATACTTTATTTTTCAGGCAAAGGAACGTAGAGATGGGGCAAATCCCGATTATCAAAATGAAGATCCAATCACCTCTGCTGCTGGCTATCGTGCTGTGGCTCCTGATGCTAAATCGTAAGTTTTGAAAATACTATTTATTCTATTGGAATAAGCCATCTTACAAGAATGGAAAAAATTCAAAGTCTTTTGAAAAGATTTCATAATTTAGTCGTTAAAAGATAAAAACTACATTTTTGAACATTTTGTTGCACAACTTGCTTTATCTGAATCACTCGAAGCTGAAATATTAGAGTATTTCTTATGATCGATGAATTGGCCTATGCAAGGTTACGACCCCATTACAGTGCAATTATATATATATAGACATACCTTTGTAACCCCATAACTGGGTTGTCCAACCTTTTTGGGCAATGGGCCACTTAAAACATTCGTGTTATTTTGTTGTACATGGAACTCTGCGGTCAGACCACGATCCATATTTTTTTCAGAGGTGGGGAGGGATCTTGGAAACTCGTGTTGACCTATTCTGTGAAATTTATTGCCAGATTTAGTGCAATAACAAAAATATCCGATCAATATGCGTAATGTTGCAAATATTTCTATAGGAAATCCGACGCAGAAATCAATTGTAAATTCTTTAAATACTTTTGTAGCCACAATAAATAAAATAACAGACCAAGATTTGCAACTTAAAAAAGCTAAAAAACATAATCTTCACCGTCTTTTGTCGAGACATGTGGTTCAACGCAAGACATGTTGCAGAATCCTGTATGAAAATTACTTAGAAGGAGATAAATGGAAATACGTTGTTACCCTTGATGAAGCATGGGTTTACCTAAATAATTGTAACAAAAAAAGGTCCATTTACTATCGCAAATGTGGAGAAAAAAAAGAGTCTAACGTTAGTTGAACAGTTTTGAGATAAACTGTAGTAATGACATGACTACAAAGACCTTTAAAATACCTTTAGTAGATGCTTTGTGTGAAGTATGGAAACATATTCCCATTGGAACTTACCACAATTTAATAAAAAGGTATGTCGTAGACAATTTGCCTCTGTAATTAAGTCATATGTGGGCCAACTAATTACTAAAATGCAAAATATATATATATATTTTTTCCCAAATACAACTGGGTGTCCATTTACTTTTAATAACATATATACATACACTAAACCCTAACTATCTTGAAATTCTGTATATCTCTATCTCGAAACCTGTATATAATTTTATTTTTATTTTTTCCGTAAGATTCAACTTAGACAGGGTCTATTGTATATAAATACGATTTTGTAGGACTTCAACGTAAAATTGTGAAAAAAATGCATTTTCTTTTATACTTGTTGCATTTGCAAACTGTAGATTTGCCAATTAGAAATCGGCTGCACCCTTGTGGGTGTGTGTGTGCATACCTTTTATACATATTCACACGTTTAATTTATATGTGGTGTAATTGCACTCTCATACTGACAAAACGATATTTGGTAAAGGTGTTATCGAACTTTTCTCTAAAATTCGAGCTTATTATAAATTTTGAATACCATTGTGTCTCAGTTTTAAATAATTAAATTATTTTTTTCATTAGCTGGTGTAAACAAATATTATTCAATTCTCTAATTATGGGTCTTTAGTTGTGTGGTTCTTGCTGTGATAGTAATATGTACTAATTAACCATAATGATATATACGATAGTCTAAAAGTTATTTTTATTTAGGGGAATGGATGCTGCTGAACGCCGTCGTCAAATGATTCAAGAATCCAAATTCTTGGGTGGTGATATGGAACATACCCATTTGGTGAAAGGTCTCGATTACGCTCTGCTTCAGAAAGTAAATTTACATATATATTACTATAAATAATTATATATATGTATATTTACATACATATTACTATAAATAATTATATATATGTATATTTACATATATATTAATATAAATAATTATATATATGTATATATTACTATATATATATATGTATATTTACATATATATTACTATAAATAATGTAATATTATTATAATATATAATAGTATATTATAATAAAGATACAGTGAAATTTCATTAATGCAGCTTCGTTTAAGATGGACCTCTTTAGTGCGGACAAATCCCTTTTCCCTGTCTGGGGCAAATGTACATACAATGTTACAGACTTTGCTTAATGCACACAACCGATCGGGTAACGCGGATAAAAGTCATTTGTGCAAAGAAAAAGAAATTCTGTTTTCAGGAGGTGTCAAAGACATGATTTTTGACTAAGGTGTCTATTTTTCAAAAGCAAGCAAACTCCTAAATTCTTTTGGATTTTTTTTTATATAGCATTAAGTAAAAATAAATGAGTTTCCACTGTATGTAAGTATTAATTTTTTTTGTTTCATTGTAAATTCTTCCGTAATATTCATTCATAATGCAGTATTTTGTTTTAGTACTTCATTCATTTACGCTGTGTCCTGTAGTAGTAAATTAGTTACTGTTGAATAGACTGAAGGTTTAGTTACTGAAATTCGCTCTCCGCCTGGTGTGGACTTCCGTTTGTACGGATAAAAATCATCGGCCCATGTCCATCCACATAAACGAGATTTCACTATATTGTTATTATTAAAACAGTGTTTCTCAAACTTCGGTTACTCACAGACTACTTTAAGGATTCATTTAGTTGTCACAGACCACTGAGGGAAGAATGATTTCCTGGTGAGAAAATTAAAATGTATTTTATGTAGAATTAAGGTTTCTAACTTTAGTTAATAATATTAGGCCCTGCTTGGTTGCAAGCTAAATTATTGCATTTTGCGTATCATTATTTAAACGTTAAAAGGATGTTGTTGGTTTTTACAATCCAATAGATTTCTCAAATTACCTAGACATTAACAAGAATGCCAGTTATTACTCGCATGGATTTTTTTACTCCCTTTGAACGTGCAATTTTTGAGCTGTACTACCTTCCAATAAGGGACACCCGCAGGACCAGACACTTTGTCCCCTAAATACCAGCGTCTCTTTTTTAGAGGTGCATGTGTTGATACATACTTACATATACTTGAGACCAGGGAAATTGTCCCTTGAATAGAGGTGTCCCTTATGGGAGTAATATTGCATGTGTTATTTCATTATCTTTTATTCTGGAATTTCTTTAAGATCTTGTGGACCACTTAGTAGGTTGTCATGAACCACCCGTGGTCCACAGACCACACTCTGAAAACTCTGGTATAATACAGTTGAATTATTAATTACATATATTAATAGTTGTAATATTATAATGGTATAATGTGTTCTCTTTCAAAAATAGCGAAATGCGTTTCATTTATATTTTTAGCATGTAGCTGTAGAAGAGGTGGTTAAGTTACCAGTTTAGGTAATGCGTCAATACCTACTACTATCTAGAAAGCAATGTCGTTATTAATTGACTGGATATTATCAGGTCAACTATTAGCTGTATTATCTTCCGGATAGTAGAAGGCATAGTAGATTTTAATGGTGCCTGACTTACGAATATTATTTCCAACTGAGTTACTAGTGAAGTTTATGTTAAACTCACAATTGACAATTGCTTACATGAAGAACGTGTTTTGAACAAACAAGATTTCACTTTGTTAAAAGCTTAGTAAAAAATGAGTTGGATCAAATGTAACAAAAAACTTTGAGTTCCGTACATCAACAAGAATGACACATGATTGCAAGGATTAGCTAAATGTAAATATCGCCTTTCAGATGCTGATATATGTAGCAACAAAATGGCAATGTGACGGCAAACAATCACAAGATAATAACAAGCGGGAGCTTATGGTTACTAGTTTAGGAATAATAGGTAAGTGATATGAGCTTGAAAGTCCATCGCACCTTGCAGAGTTGCAGTGGTAGCAGAAATGTACTAAGGCCATGTCACAGGTGAACGTTGATCAGCATTTGCTTCGACATCATATGGTGACGGATTAGGGCATATGTTGGATACATAGCCTTCTCTTAAAACATATTGTTAAAAGTACATCTTTGTCTTATTTTATCATGGTTTAAAATCAGATTTAAAAGTTTAGGTTCACATTTTCGTACCAACGTAAACTTTTGTGTGTGGTAGATGAATACGCTCTTTTACATTCATGCCCCAAGACTTTTAAGAATAATAATAATAAATGGTATATTATGTAATTCACATAATCAACAGGTTTCAATAGATATTAAACCCACTATTGCTGTTGGTTTTCCTGTCTGCCTGTCTATACGCAATGAAAAGGACAAGGCAAAGGTCTTCCGTAAATGCAATAATGATGGTTGTTGTTAATGCTGAAAACCTACCGAGTTACTTGAGAATTAGAGAGTCGCGAATTAGAGAGTTATGGATTAAAGAATTGCGGATTAGAGAGTTGGGCGAATTAATGTTAATTGAAACCTGCTAAATTTAAATATCGACCTTAGGCAATTTTCTTTCACATGCTTGTTTATAATTAATTTATATGAGATGTGCGTAATTTTTGTATAACATCTTCCCAAGGTCCGCAGCGAAATAACAAGTAAAGAAAAAGAAGATGAAGAAATGGAAAAAGTGCTACTCAAACACAAGTGAGGACCGGATTTTTTGTTTACTGATTTATTTGAATTATTTGTTTGACATTTCAGTAGTAATACTGACAGCAACCACAGCTTATGGTCTCACTGTTCTACCTTTGAAACCCAGTAAGCAATTCTGTATAAATGTATAAAGATTTAGAAGTCACTTTAAATTCCTAATCTCAGATGCAAAGCTTGAACAAATATCCCATTAAGAGAGCACCATTTTTTTTTCCCTCTCTTGAAAAATGCTGGAATTTATAAAAAGACTTCAAAAGAATTGAGCTGTTATATGGCCCATAATGATAACACTATAAACTAATAAACTATTCACAATGATAACAGTTTATTTATTCATATTAACAATTCATTATCAATGATAACTATTCCACGTTTCCTACATGTAAACGTTGAGAACCTGAAATTTTCAACAATGATGTTAACCATACTACTCTGCATTAGTATTGTCCCACATAGGGAAGTGAGATCTTGAGTAGAACAATTTCAATATATATATGTTAAAATTTTCAATTAATACAATTAATAATGATTGGCACATCGACGGTCTCAATTTAGTCAATTTCGTAGTGGTAATACTGCAGTATGTTTAAAATATCAAACAGGTGTGTAAACTTTTTGCAGAAATTTCTCATCAGTGAATACATTAACCAGTTTCGTATAAGGGCACATGCTTTGTAGTATAGTTAAATTTGTTCTACAACATCAATGCATATATATATTAAATATCATGGTGTATATTCAACTCTATGCTTGGATGTAGACCTTTAATGTGAAATGAATTAGCGAGCATTTGTGAACTTTTACTAAAATATATTATATGGTAGTGATATTTATTAGTGGTTGTAGGGATCCTGAGGGCGAAGAAGAAATACAGTTTCGAACAAAGTTGGGTAAGTTGTAATGTTTTATATAAAGAGAGCTGTAATATATTCTCGTTCTGTTGAAGGTCATAATTGCTGGAAATGTTGAAAGGTCTTGTTTTATTTGTGTAGGTAAAAATATATACAGACAGGCTTTCAAAGGGCGTCACATGGAGAAAAGCGAATTGTTTTTACCTAATCGTATGGCTTATATAGTGGATTTAGAAGACGAGTATTCTGAGAGCGACATTCCAACAACATTGCTCCGAAGCAAGGCCGATTGCCCTAGTTTTGAAGTAAATGTCTCAGCTTGAACTACTTAATGAATTGAAATATACCAGATTTGGTTTAAAGATGTGCTTGTGTTGTCTTTATGTATTTCAATCACGGTCGTTGGTAATTGAATGGATTTTTCTTTAGGCACAGACAACTTTAACCACCAACGATATTGTCATTAACAAGTTAACACAGATTTTATCATACCTCCGACAAGGCTTACATAATAAACGAGGAAAGAAACGTGACAAGGGCAAAGGACGTGATGATGATAAGAATAAGACGAAGCTTACTGATGATAGGTAAGTCCAGTTTCTAGCTACTTTTGTTGAAAGTAGCAATGAAAAAGCAATGCTCAATCCCCTTGTTCTGTTACTATTCCATGACACTGCAGTCCTTGAAAGATTCGCATTTTTATTTTAAAGGTTTCATAGGAGTCAGTGCCAGATTTACATATAGGCAAAGTGGACCCAGGGCTAGGGCCCAATTTTGGTGCCCCCTATCTGGGACCTCAATGGGGCTTTATATTATTTAAGTTTAAAAGTTATTTTAATCTTTGCTTATTTATAACAGTAGCATAACAATTTAAAAAATATTTTTTTGGGGGGTGGGTGCTCAAGTAGTTTCAAAGAAGGTTATGTGATGACATGTAAGAAAATGTGTTTTTTATATCCAATTGGGGAATTCTAAAGAGCGAAACTGATCTCCTGGAAAACAGCTTACTCTGACGCATCTATCGACATGATGAAGCAGAAAACGCTTTTTATTCGATCAGGCAACTCTGTTCCGTTGGTTCAATTATGATTCTCTCAGGCTCACTGTAAGCATAAATGTCGATCATGATTGATTAACAGAGGTGCACGAGATGGCTGTTTACTGCAGAGTCCTACATGAAATGGCGTTCTCTGAATTGTGTGCTCCGAAGCACCTCTATTTGGACTTCCATTGTAAGCGACTGTCAGTTGAACCACTGGTTGTTATCAATTTTGCTTTATCAAGATGGACAACCTTCAATGTCCAGTTTCATTGATGACGAGTGGATGTCCAACGCCTCGACATCTACTACTGGTTTCTCTGTCATTCATCCACTTTGCATTAACTCCTAATAATCGCAGCTTACGAACACCTGATGAGCTGTGCAGTTTCAGAGATTTTCGTTCCGAGCTGTTGGGGGCATTACAATCTGCCCTCTATCAAACTCACTTATATCTTCAGCCTTACTCATCACACACAAATATAATCGAGAGAATTATGCCTCAGAATCACTGGGAGCCGTCAAATACCCTTTCCACCTGCTCACTTTGGGTCAGTTAGGTGAGCCTATGGAGGTGGGATCATAATGTTTAGGTTCTTCAGTGTATACTGAATTTGCGTTATATATTTAGGGCCTTGTTTACTTATTAAAGAACTTTTATATTTTTATGTAGCAAGTAATTTATTGTAAAGACCAAAACAAAAGTCTATATTCTATTACGTATTCTGCGTGGTATTTATTGATGTTATAAGATATTATTACCCTTCTCAGGGATAACACAATTGCCAAATAATGGTCAGCCCACAAAGTCATCGGGATGAGTTTTTTTGTGATTTTTCGTAGGGAGTTCATTATAAGCAATAATTCCGAACGGTGAGTCCCTAGTTCTACTCTATAGGCCAGTGATGATGCCTCTTTCTCTCTTATAACAAAAAACCTCTAGTTTTGATCTAAAAATGTGGGTTCGGAATTATTGTGTGTAATATTTATTAATATTATATATTAATTTTATCTGCTTTCATCTCAAGATACTTTTTTTCTTCTTTAGCATATTTCCTGAGCTTGGAGATTATGTCCCTTCTTTGGATAAGAAAGGAAAAAGTAAAAGCCATGAAAAGTCATTAGATGTCGAAAGAAAGAAATCTTATTTTGAAAAAATGAAAGATGCAAGTTCATTTTTTTTCTAAACTCTTACGTGTCTCAAGTTTTTTATTATGCTATTCAATACAAGATCCTTTGAGTGGATGATTTATTGAATTTGATTTGAATTAAGTATTAACTGAATTTGGATTTGTTATTAATTGAAACTAAACATAAACTGCATCTAAATTTAACAGCATAGTAGAAACTCAAATATCCGGACATGAATCATCTGGATGCTCAATTATCCGGATGCACAGAGCTCAGATTTTTTTTTTTTGAAATAAGCTCCCTCATGTGGAAGAGAGTGGGAGGGGAACGGCTCCCATGGTAATGGAAGCCTCTTCCACATGGTATGTGCCAGCCGGTCGGAAGGTTCTTATGTAGTTTAAAATCTTTGAGGCATCATAATTTTCTTTACATACGTACAGTATGTTTAATGTACATCAATAAAGTTGTTATATCATTTTTAAATATATATTTTCTTTCAATTTTTCCTAGTTTTCTGCTTTTCTATTTATTTATTTTTTAATTGTATTCGATTATTTGGATGTCTCTGGTCCCAATTAGTCTGAGTAATCGAGTTTCTACTGTAGTAGAATTAGTTCAGAATTATCGACCTGAATTTGCCGTTAACCGAGTTAGACTTTATTGTAACTGAATTTGAGTCTCTCATTAATTCTCAAAATTTACCATTAATTAAATGTTGAATTTGTCATTAATGCAATTTTGAATTTGTCATCAGTTCAATTTTGAGTTCATCGTTCACTGAATTTGTGTTTAATGTTAACTTAAGGGCTTTAGTATCATTTTCTTTTTTAATTATCTGTAAAAATATTAGCAGAATCTGTAAAAAAAAAAAAGCAGAAAATTTATAAGGGAAGGGGTTACAGAATTACAACTCCAGATATTTGTATGCATGTATAAAATTGCAGCATAATGGGGGGTATGACCTCCATCAACCCCTCCTGTATACACTAGTGGCATATGTGTCCTATAGTTTAAAGCATTGTGATGGATTGCATGTTTATTCTCTTTAAGGGGATATAATCAAAGTTCATTGTCATTTCTCATTATTCTTTGACAATAGTTTTGATTATTATTTCATTAATCAAAATAATATAATAAATATTCTTTGTTTTTTTTTTCCTCAGGAAGAAGAAAAAGCACGTCAGGAGGAGAGAGATCAAGAAATTCCAATGGATGTAGGGCTTATATACTACATTTTCTTTTAAAAATTAGGCTTACGTACAGGGTTTGTCCCAAAAGTTCCAGATCGGGGCTGTACGGCGGCTGGGGCAGCGTTGCCACACCCATTTTGGCCAGCAACTCGGAGACAATGAGCGCGGTGTGGGTTGACGCGTTGTCATGGTGCAAGATCCAATTGTCGCGAATTTCGTTTCGGACGCGTCGAACCCTGTTGCGCAACCGTTTGAGCACTTCACAGTAAAACTCCTTGTTGACTGTTTGTCCTTGTGGCACGAATTCACTGTGAACTACACCTTTTCTGTCAAAAAACACAATGAGCATTGCCTTGATTCGCGATTTGCTCATCCTTGCTTTTTTCGGGCGAGGAGACTCCTTGGTGTGCCACTCGCTGCTCTGGCGCTTTGATTCGGGATCGTACTGAAAAATCCACGTCTCGTCCCCTGTGATCACTCTGTCCAAAAATTCTGGGTCCGTTTCGTAGCGTTCATGCAATTCCTGGCACTTCAACAAACGCTGCTCCTTCATCTCACTCGTCAGGACTTTTGGCACCATTTTCGAGCAGACTTTCCTCATTTGAAGATCCTCCGTTAAAATGCGATGAACGATTGTTTTGGGTATTCCACACTCCTCTGCAATCACCCGAACACTTAATCGTCGGTCATTGTCCAAAACTTGACGCACTTTTTGCACCGAGTCGTCCGTTTGTGATGTCGACGGGCGTCCAGAGCGGTCGTCGTCGTTGACGGACTCCCGACCTTCCCGGAACCGCTTGTGCCACATGAAAGTTTGGCTTTTTTTCATCGCCCCGTCACCGTAGGCTTTCCGAAGCATTTCGAGTGTCTCCGCCCCGTTTTTACCCAGTTTCACACAAAATTTGATTGCATAACGCTGCT
The DNA here is from genome assembly GCA_006491805.2 of Dysdera silvatica. Classification (NCBI taxonomy): domain Eukaryota; kingdom Metazoa; phylum Arthropoda; class Arachnida; order Araneae; family Dysderidae; genus Dysdera; species Dysdera silvatica. The sequence continues at coordinate 126,715,929 of QLNU02015003.1, read as the reverse complement.
CCAAAAACTGGTCCATTTTTTGATCGACGAGGGTGCAGTAGATACCTCTGCGCGGAGCGTGACCCTGCCTCAACAACTGCCCGCAGGCGACTGATACCGGTCTCGTTTCCAAGCTCAGATCCCCCACCAACTTCTCCGCCCCGTCAGCCAGCGTTGCCAACTACAAAAAATCATTCCGGGAACTTCTGGGACAAACCCTGTATATACAGTCGAACTTGGTTATAACGACATTCAACAGACAATCAAAATTTTGATGCTACAACCAAGTGCATGTTGTAATCGATAATTATATACAAATAATCTGTGAGCGGACTTCAGAAATTTGATTTCATGGCGGGGATGTTACTACAGTCGAGATGTCATTATGGCCAAGGTTGATCATACAGTTGAACTTAGTTAATTCAAATATTAAAGGACTATACATCTAGTTCGAATTTTCTGACAATTTAAATGAGAAAAGTTTCTTTATATAAATATGTTTAGGACTGCGAAAAGTTACACTTAGTCATGAATTCTAATTAAACACATTCGGATTATCAAAGTTGTATTGCATATACAGTGGAATCCCTTTAACTCGATACGTCATGGGATCAGCGATTTATGTCATTATGCAGGTGCCAAGCTATTGGGGGAAAGGGATATTAAAACACACACACACACACACACACACACACACACACAGTTTAAACTTCTAAAGAATAGAAACATAATTTGCTAATTATTTCTTACTTTAATGTAAATATTTTTATGAATTATTTATATTAAATAACATAGTGAACCAGTACTTACGGCGATTCATAAATATGTTTGAATTTAATAAGCTTGTTAACTTGATAAAAGACTGTTTTTAAATGTTTTTAAAATAGTCATGAAGGGTTTTCATTGTAAATGATTTTAATACATAATCTGTAAATACATTTTAAATACTTTGAAAATAGTCATGAAGGTCATTGAGATTTTAACGGGAAAGAAAAAAGTTTAATGTTTTTTACAATGCCTTGGTATAGAGGCTGTGAATCAGGCGTTGTGTTGAGAGGTAATAATTACAGTTGGACTGTGGAAAGATTTTCTGTATGAGAATGGGATAAAGAGTTATTAGGAACTATTAAAAATGTTATGTGTTGTTAATGAAAAATTTTCTATTAATTTTTATAGTCAACATTCGAAAATTAGAATGGATGTAAATTTGAGTCGACTTAATCAGGTTTACATTTTGAGATGTCGACTTGGTGAGGTTTTTTCTCCATACATGATACATTAGATCAAATGAAATTTTAAGAAATGTCAGGTTATCCAGGATGTCGATTTATCTGAGAGTTGAATTGTGGGATTCCACTGTATATACGATTTCTAATTATCTACTGTAATGGAATTGGACAAACAATTGAAGAAGGGGGGGGTGTTAAAAATCTGCATGCTTCTTTTGCGTCATCATCATCAGATAATGGAAAGCTTATAATCCAATCGCAACACTACTTTTTTTAAGTTATTTATCACATGAATATCTAGAAAAATGTTAGATGTGTGAACATAAGAGAAAATCATTGAAGTAGCAGTCTCTACTCTTAATGCTCTATACGCAGTATAGATAATTATGATTTTTCATAGTAGCTACCCGCCCTCCCCCACCAAGTTATATCATTGGAGAAAATACAGCTCTATATTTGTTTTTTCTTTGTAATACTAATATGATAGTTTTTGGAGTTTTATTTAAGTCTGGACGTTATAAAGAAGGGAAAGAGTTGAATACACAGTCTGAATTTTGAATAATCGAAGGTACACTGGGATTTTATGTAAAATATATATACTTAGTAGTTATTTTTCTAGGTAGTTAGCTTTGTATTGACGTTCTGTTTTCTTATTTGTTTATATGTTAAATATTCGATTTATGATTATTTTTTCTACAAGTTGCCATCTTGTTATTCTCCAAAAAAAGCTTCCAGATTTACGTGAAAAACCGGCTGTGATTTTAAGGTCACTTTAAATGTGGAAGTGAGAGGAATCATTGTCTTTTGGGAATGCATTTCGTCATTCCCATTCCATAAACATGATTCAGTCTTTGGGATTTATCCACTTCATAGAATTTCAGGACCTGTGGTGACACAGTGTCTTTCTTTTTGGTTTTACGGCTCAAAGACTACAGTGGTCATGCTGCGCCGGGACCTACTGTTTTCCGAGGAATCCGAACCTCTTAAGGCCTAGGGAACCAAACCCCGGACTACAGTGAGCAGTGCGATCTTTATGAGATCTCTGAGTAAGCGTTCTTTTTGCACTGCTGGGAGTCGAACCCGGATTAGCCGCGCAATAGGAGAACGCGTTACCACACTGCGCCACCGCAGGGCCATGTGACACAGTGTGGTAACGTGTTTGCCTAGTGCACTATTAACTCTGGTTCGACTCCTAATGGTGCAAAGAATTTTTACTCAGAGATCTTATAAAGATCGCACTGCTCACTAGTGCGATCACCGGGATTTTGTTCACTAGGTTTTAAGAGGTTCGTGTTCCTTGGAAAGTTGTAGGTCCAGACGTTAGAATTCCTTGGAAAACAGTAGGTCCCGGTACAGGTGACCATTGGTAGTCCTTGAGCCATAAAACCACAAACAAACAAATATAGGATTTCTACATACTTGGGATTGCCAGGGAATTTGAAAGTGTTTTTAAAAGTCAGGGGAAAAACAAGTTTTTTGGGTCGAACACGGAAAAATCATGGAAAACTTCCCTAACTTCTTTATTGATTAGCTGAATCTCATGAATGTGAAGCTACTTACTCGCAACCGAAGTTTGGTTGAATTCACAGAGAGAAGTCAAAGGAATTAGAGGGGGGAAATTTTATGAAAAAAGTCACGAAAACGATGGGAAAAGTCAGGGGATTGTTTTTTCAGTGTGAGTTAGAATCCTGTTTCAGGGAATGCGAGTCACTTCTAGTCATTCACTGAATAGGAATGGGTATTATTTTAAAGGAATGTGTGCAAGTTACCATTCACTTTTGAGAATTCATTCTTTTGAACAGGGTATCTACAGATCTGGAAAAGTCAGGGAAATTTGATATACAAAGGCCAAAGTCAAGGAAATTTGAAATTCATTGTTATAATAAAAACGTTATACAATAATTTTTGCCACCCACGTATTAATTAGCTCAAACTAGAGCTTATTTGTTTTGGAGAAAAAGAGACGCTTTCCCCATCCTGGATTCGAACCAGGGTCCCTCCGTTTAGCCCGGAGTGTCTTGGACCGCTAGACGAATGAGGACAGGAAACAACGCTCTCTTTCTCCGTATGTAAAGATGTTAAGGTATTATTACCCTCCGCAGGGATAACACAATTGCCAAATATGGTCAACACAAGAAAGCCTCCGGGGCGAGATTTTTGTGAGTTTTCGTGGGGGAATTTATTATACAATAATTTCTGCCACCCACGTATAGCTTATAGCTCAAACTAGAGCTTTTTTCTTTTTGGAGAAAAAGAGACGCTTTCCCCATCCTCGATTCGAACCAGGGTCCCTCCGTTTAGCCCGGAGGTTTGAGCTGTAATTGAAACGTGGGTGGCAAAAATTATAGTATAATAAATTTCCCCCACGAAAACTCACAAAATTCTCGCCCCGGAGGCTTTCTTGTGTTGACCATATTTGGCAATTGTGTTATCCCTGCGGAGGGTAATAATACCTTAACACCTTTACATACGGAGAAAGAGAGCGTTATTACCTGTCCTCATTCGTCTAGCGGTCCAAGACACTCCGGGCTAAACGGAGGGACCCTGGTTCGAATCCAGGATGGGGAAAGCGTCTCTTTTTCTCCAAAATTACACAAGCTCTAGTTTGAGCTGTAATTAAAACGTGGGTGGCAAAAATTATAGTATAATAAATTCCCCCACGAAAACTCACAAAAATCTCGCCCCGGAGGCTTTCTTGTGTTGACCATATTTGGCAATTGTGTTATCCCTGCGGAGGGTAATAATACCTTAACAATAAAAACGTTATTAAAATAATTTTCCTGAACTGTGCTTTTCATACCACATTACCTACTGAAAAATTTGAAAAACTTGTACTTTTGACTAAACTTCTTCCAAAAGTTACCATTTTGCACCAAAACTAATATAATTTATATAAAATTATTAAGCCTATATATTTCTCAGGAGAAAATGTTTGCCAAATATATAACTAAAACTTGGAAAAAAAAAGTTTTTAGCTAAATTATCCAATCTGTAAGGGATTTTGCTAATACCAATCTCCTTTGCCTTATATACAGTCATACACATTTTAAATGAAATAGAAGATGAAGCATCAGCTTTGCGATTATATAGTTAAACTCTTTTATAATGAACTCAAAAAGGGCCAAATGGAAATGTTGCTGTAAATATTTAATTAGTGCAAGTTTTTAGTGTAAAGAAATACACTTTTTAATACAGCTTTTGAATTTGTAAATTCACTTTAATTGAGTTATAAATGGCTTTGGGTAATGCATTAATGGATTTTTATGGCCTTGAAACTTATTTTGATTGTGCAATTGGCGACTGGAAATCGATTAAGATTTGGTCTGGAAACCTGGAAAAGTCAGAGAAGTTTGAAACAGAATGTGAGTAGACACCCTGTTTGAAGCATTCATTGCACATCTGTAATTGGGATGGTGGTTCTACTTACCTTCGAAATAGCATCTGGCAGTGTTACTTTGGAGCTGGAAACGAATATACATGTTTTTGGCTCCTCCTCTTCTTATTGGGAATATCTACTCACATTATTTTTTTAATAGCAAATTAAATAAATTGGAGAATAACTTTTAAAAATGTATGTTCACCTTCAAGACGTTCTCAGTTCTTCGAACAATTATTATCAAAAGAGTTATTTTTCAAATTGTTCATTTTATAATAGATGTCATACATGATTAGCAATGAAAAACACGACTAATACAGTTAAATTTTAAAAAATTTAACTGCGTTGTGTTTGTCATTGTTAATCATAGTTTTTGCAAAGTGATTCACCTTTTCAGTACAAATGTACTGAACATGTTTTTAAATATTTTCTTTGACTTCTGTTTAGAATTGGGGCGATTATGTCAACATAAATACCGCTATTGAAGGAGTGCAAATAAAGGACAAGTCGTAAGTGTGCCATGGTTTACTTACATTCCTTTCTTCCTTCTTTTAATTTTCTTTCCTTTCTTCCCCATTACTTTGATTTGAGTTAATGGACGAAGTATCGAAGTAAGATGCCACACAGTGAAACTTTTTTCTTTTTAAGAAATATTTCACTAAAACTAATATCAGTTTTAGTGTCTCATTTAGCTCCTTACTGTTCCAGTTGTTACAGTCGTGGGTTGCTTATTTAGACTGATTCCCAATAAATACACTGGGTTGTGGGAATTTCCTTTAGTTTGTGGGATTATTTTTGATAAAGAACGTTGAGCACTCACTGGCTTATTTTTTCTCCCCAATTAAATATTACTTAATATGTTTCACTTTGCTTAGTTTTTTGTTTCTTGCTTTCAGGTTGTCTGGCAAAGGTGATGACAGCAGATTGAAAGCGAAACTGAGTAATAAGATCGAACGTGATATGCCAGAAAGTTATGCCGAATGTTATCCTGGGTAATTGCACATTGTAATACTCTCTTATATGGTTTGTCAATCTGTGTAACACAGAACACACAAGTTTTAAATAAAATTATATACCTGAATATTAATAAAAATTACATGGTAGCGGAGCAGTTCAAGTTCGCAACCCCTTAAAAACTTTAGTTTAAGCAGTATTTTTAAAAACGAGTTTAAGAATTAATTGTATGAACGAGTGTTCTATCAAAGTGTAAAATATTGATATGCATCTTAAATTTTTATTGAATTTTTATTTATTGTTTAGAGACAGGAAGATTTCATGAAAGTATATGTATTTTTTTAAACAAAATTAAAAATTGATGTATTTTTGTACTTGAGGACAGGGGGAGGGGGGAAATGTGTGTGTGTCTCCTTTCTTCATCCCCTTCCTCTTCCCTCTTCAGATACTTATCATAGCAACAATTGGAAAAAAAATTGCAAATAATTTGAAGAAACAGTCAGTTAATTGGGAAATCCCATTAAATAGTTATTTAAAAAATAATACATCAATGTTTCTTTAATTTTTTTTTCTAATTGCAATTCTAATGGTTGTAAACTAGTTATAGTTTTCTCATAAACAAAGAGGGAGGGGTTTGTTTCAGAGAAAGACAGCTTTAAAGTTTTGAATAAGCAAGATGGGAACGTCTTCTTTCAAGAAACAGCCGTTAAAGTTGGCTATGCATATTTTAAAATGGGAATATCTGATAACCATAATATTAATTGTAAAAAAAAAAAGGTAATGCCATCGATCACAGTAATGACAATTGTTCGTTTGGGGTTGAGTAATGATTCAATTTTTAAAATTTATTTTTATAGAGCTCCTGAAAATGAAGATGCTGTTGCTGATAGCGATGACGAGGTCGACTATTCCAAAATGGACATGGTAATTTTTTTTTTTTTATGCCGATAAAAATAGAATTTTAATTATCTGGATTCTGATTATTATCCGAACCATTCAATTATCTGGATTCTGATAGCTTGCATTTTTCAGTTATCTAGATTCTGGCTTTCTGGATTCAGATTGGCAGGATCATCCAATTATCTGGATTATGCTGGCCTGCGGTTTTCATTTATCTGGATTCTGATTGTCTGAATCATCAGATTATTTAGATTATGATTGTCCAGATTATTCAATTATTTGGTTTCTTGCTGTCCAGTTATTTAGATTCTCTGGTTCTCCAGATTATCCAGGTTTCGTTGGAACTTGTCATCCTTTCGATAATTTTTTAAAGACTTTTTTTTTTTATATCTGCCATGACATATTTGTGACATGCTCAGTTACCATGCAAATAATCAGTGTTTGGTTCTAGCACACAGTCAGCACATATCAGGTTTTTCTACTGGTCCGTAGTCCGGGGTTTGATTTTCTTAAAAAAAAGTTTGGTTTCCTAGTAAAACTGTAAGTCCCAGGGCTGCATATTAGCTATTCTTGTACCATGACATACAAGAAAACTTTTTGTGCTAATTTTTATGTTATTTCTTATAGGGTAACAAGAAAGGACCCATCGGACGCTGGGACTTTGACACGCAAGAAGAATACAGTGAATACATGAGTAACAAAGAAGCTATGCCCAAGTAAGAAGTGCTGTTGGGAATAGTGTTTTCAATTTAAAAAGTCCTTTGTACATTTTAACTGTACAGTTCTCCAATATTATTGTTTTTTTGTGATTGTATATTCTGTGTACATAGCGATACCTTTTTATGTTTTCGACAGGGCGGCATTTCAGTATGGTGTTAAAATGGCTGACGGAAGGAAAACACGTCGCACAGGAACAGGAAAGCGAGATGAGAAAACTAAGTTGGATCGAGAGCTTCAAAAGATTAATCAGGTATATAATTTTATCATATATATATGGCCTGCAAAAGGGTTGCTGGTATCTAACTGGAAGGAGACCCACACGCTGAACGTATGTGACGATGTGTGGAACCGGCCAGGCCAGTAACCTAGTGTCCTACCCCGCCTTCAAGTGGTGCAGGCTGAGCTTTCTATTTATGTGGCAAATTAATATTTGCTGCACGGATAGAAAGGCGGAAGGGGAGGGCTAATTCACCAACCCGTCTAGCCAGCGTGGTGAAATTATGGCTAATTCCTCCATTATGTTGACACACCAGAAACCATGGCCCCTAGTCTCCAGGTGCTGGAGTGCTCCTGATCAAGGCAGCGGTCAGTGTGGCATGAAAGCAGGGGGTGCTAAGAATCACTGGAATGGCCCAGGCTGCCGTTTGTTATTGACCTTGGCAACGTATAATGGACGATCCCTTGCTTCTGAAGCAAAACTTCAGGAATTGGAAGAGGAACTAGACAAGATCAAATGGGACATTGTAGGACTCAGTGAAGTTAGAAGAAAAGGTGAAGAGTTGGTGGAACTTAAAAGTGGACATTTGTTTTATTATAGAGGAACGGAAACTGGAAGAACAAGTGGTGTTGGCTTCTTAATCAACAAAAGAATTAAAGACTGTCTTCTGGAAGTTGAAAGTACATCAGATCGAGCAGCGAGGCTCGTTGTTCAACTAACCCAGCGATACCAACTTCAAATAGTACAGGTATATGCACCAACATCAAGCCATACCGACGAAGAGGTTGAAGAATTTTATGAAGAAATCAAAGAGTTACACACCAAAGGGAAACAACATATCAAGCTCATCATGGGGGATTTCAATGCAAGAATTGGACAACAGGAACAAGGAGAGACATCGGTTGGTAAATACGGATATGGGGAAAGGAATGAACGTGGCGATCAACTCATCGAATTTGCAGAAGCTGAAAACCTTAGCATCATGAATTCATTTTTTAAGAAGAAACCGCAAAGAAAATGGACATGGAAACACCCAAATGGGGGAACTAGTGAAATTGACTATATCCTGGCAAACAAGAAATCAATTATTGAAGATTGCAGTGTACTGAACAGATTTAATACTGGAAGTGATCATCGAATGGTGAGATGTAAAGTGCACTTAAATACTAAATTAGAACGACAGAAGCTCATTAGGAAACAAGTAAGTAAGAGGGTGGATTTAAAGAAATTAAAAGAAAATACCGAGGCATTCAAGTTGGAATTAAAAAATCGCTTTTCTGCACTGGAAGGACTTATTGAAGAAGTTGACATCTCAGAAGCAAATGAAAACATTGTTAAGACAATAGTTGAAACTGCTGGGGAAATTGGTGGTGTAACCTGTAAAAAGCACAATAGCAAATTATCTGAGAAGACGAAACAGCTCATGAAAAGGCGAAGAGATATGAAGGTGGACAATCGAAATACCAGTTCCAGGATTGAGTACATAGAACTTTGTAAAACTCTGCGCAAAAGCATGAAAGAAGACATAAGAAAATTCAACTGTGAGTTAGTAAGGAAGGCCATTGAAAATAACAAGAGCCTTAGGGTTGTTAAAGGAAGTTTATCTGTTGGGAAGAAACACATCATTGCATTAAAAGGAGAGGATGGCACCGTAACAAGAAATAGGGAAGAAATACTTAGAAGAGTTGAAGAATTCTACAGAAAGCTGTATGAGGGAAACAGTGGATTAAACGAAGACTCTGAGATTGCAAGAAGAACTGATCAACGATGGACAACAGAAATTCTGAACTGGATTCCAAGAGACCACCGAAGACCTAGAAAACGTCCTCAAACTAGATGGGTGGATGAAATAAGAAAACAGGTTGGGGTGACGTGGAAGCGAATTGCTCAGGATAGACTTGTGTGGAAAGCATTTGGAGAGACCTTCATCCAGCAGTGGATAGATAATGGTTGAATATGATGATGATGATGATGATATATATATATATATAGAGAGAGAGAGAGAGAGTGTGAGTGAGTGAGTGAGTAAAATAAAATAGAGTAGAGGATATTATTGTTAAAGTAAAAGGGCTGAAATGGCGATGGGCTGGGCATATTGCAAGAAGAACTGATCAACGATGGACAACAGAAATTCTGAACTGGATTCCAAGAGACCACCGAAGACCTAGAAAACGTCCTCAAACTAGATGGGTGGATGAAATAAGAAAAGAGGTTGGGGTGACGTGGAAACGAATGGCCCAGGATAGACTTGTGTGGAAAGCATTTGGAGAGACCTTCATCCAGCAGTGGATAGATAATGGTTGAATATGATGATGATGATATATATATATACACATACACTATATACCCGAAAGTCACCAGGCACTTTTGATTTTAGACATTTCTTCAAATTTCTCAAGAAATACTAAATGAATTATTCTTCAACTTCAGTTGTGTAAAGAACAATCTTGGACTCATATTTTCCAGAAAAGATTCAATCAAGAATATGCTTAGGTGACCGATAACAAATTGAAAAAGGAACAGTATATTTGTAATTATGCTGTATTACAAAAAGTGGAAATAATTCGTAACTTTCAAAAAAGATTTTGCTTTCTGTGTGCAATATTCCTGTGCATTTTCATAAAAATAGCATGTATATCCACGAAGATATGAACATTTTTTTGAAAAATTCCATTTTTTTTCGTTGGTGTTTTGCTTATGGGATGCAAAGTGTGAGTCCTAGCATGATCTTTATATGTCTGAAGTTAAAGAATAATTAGTTTAGTATTTCTCGAGAAATTTGAAAAAATGTCAAAAATCGAAAGTGTCTGGTGACTTTTGGGCGTATAGTGTGTATATTATATATATACACACAGGTGGTCCTTATTTATATGGAAATATTTTTTTGGAAATCAAATTGCAGGACCCTCTGGATTTGTTACATTACTTTCAAAAATGAGATTTGCAAAATTTGAACTCATTTGTACGTCAAGAATACATTCCCCCATCGACATTGAATGTTAAAAGTTTTTAAAAGTTTTCCAAATCTTTGAGTATTCACTTGATGCAGAATAGCTTTTTATTTAAGGCTTATTAAATTAACGTTAAAATCAAATATAATTGAAAATTGAAGATTTAAAGCCTTTATATTATTTAAAATATCTACAAGTTATTAAAAAAAAAAGACTAGAACCAATAAAACGATATCTTAATTGTATTGGATCCTTAACATCTTCCAATTGTGTGGTGGATATTCTTTCAATGGTCTTGCACTGTCTGCTTTCTTCAGAATCGTCTTTCTTAAACTTACAGTTAAATCCTTCAACTTACTCTACTCTCTTTCCAGCTGTGTCATTAACAACTTTTATTAATTTTGTAATTTCCCTTCCTTTAAAATAATTTGAGTCATTTTGCCAGTGTATGGCATTCAGTTGCAAAAAATCTTTTGGAATTTGGAAACTTTTAAAAAATCTCGCCGATTGATTCTTAATCTTTTGTAGAGGAAAATATTCAGGAAGTATTATAAATCATATATTTAAATTTTAATTTTTTTTCTAAAATCTTCGAATTCAGTCGCTGCTTTTCAACTAGCATATTTTGAGCTAGATTCTTTCCATCCTCGGGACTTATTCTTTTGTCAAGTATTCCTGGAGCTACACATTCGTCTCCGAAACGCCATTAATGGTTAACACATTTTGTAATGGCTATTTCTGCAACTAATCTGTCATTTTTTTTATAAGCTACCGCTTTTTTAAGAAACAGATGCCATGTTATTTGGTGTTGAATATGCAGAGTGTATTATAATGATTTACCTAATATAGTTTTAACGAACTTCTAACAAATAATTAGCAAAAATTAAGCTTTAACTAAGCCACGTATTTGAGAGAATTTTTTTTCTTTCCCTGTTAAGATTATTGCCAGAAGAAAGGATTCAGATGTCTATGGTGCAGCTGGAGTGTAAGTATTTTCAAGCTAAATATATATACATAATAATTAAAATTTGATCATCTTCGCTAACTTAAATCATTCAATTTTCCCTTTTTGGAATTTTCCGTTTAGATTTTATTTAGATTCTTTTGTGTAGACAGATAAACTTTATTAACTCATAATGAACAGGGGTTTACTTGTTTCCGCCAATAAACTCTATGAGCATTTTTTCATAAAGTTTATTTGTGCAAACAAATTCTGTGAACTTTTCTGCAAACAAATTTGTGCAAATACTGTTTCAATGTAACAGAGGTTTGAATTCCTCATAAAATTATGTGTTTCGGTGCAGCTTGACTTTTGTCTTTGTGCTGTTAAATATAAACAGGCGTACAGTAGGATATCTGTATATGTTATTTTACTGTATTTTCTTATTTATTTTTCTAGCGGTGAACCTGAATATAAAAGACCAAGGTATTAGTGCACCTGTGCTTTGTCATATGTGGAGAAAAGGATATCATAATGCATGTTGTGACAACACATATGACGCGTTGAATGTGATATCATTTCTGAAGAACTGAAAAAGGCACTTTTTGAGTCGAAATAATTTTTGCACTTTGGTCATGTGAATAATGTATCTTACATTAAGGGCATCGTCGAGTATCATGTAACAAATACGGGGAATGTGTCGTCCACATGTTAAATAAATTCTGATAATTAAGTGTATATATGTTTGTTCTTTCTTTAATCGTTTCGTGAACGTTGTGCGCTGAGTGGATTGCGTGTGCTGAAACAAAAAGGTCACATCACGTTAGGTCATAGGTTCCACTGTGGATGACCTCATGGGGCTTGTGACTTTTGAAGTCACTGTACATGAGTAGGGCAGTAATTTTGCTGTAGCACAAATTTTTGAGACATTTTCTGCATATTTTAGTTTCTTTTAGCGATTTAACACATTTTAGGAATTTTTCAATGATTTTGCGAATTTTTGATTTTTTTCCCCCATATTATTGTCTAATTTCTATTGGATTTTTTGCTAATTTTTATATTAAATTAGCTTTAATGTCGTCATCACCAGAAAATCTTTCGAGTTAAATTTAGCAGAACGATGTATTTTTTTTTTAAACTATGTATGTACAAGATGTTTTGCATTGCTTTACCACAACCTTGAGGGTTAAGTTAAAACAGTAGAGTCCTGGTCATTCGAGAGGACAAGCATTGATATAATAAAGTGAGGTCAAAGACATAGTAAACGATCACTGTGGAAATGTTTTTCTGTCTGAAAATTGAGAAAAACGTTTTTAAAACTTCTGTATAATTTTACTTCCTTTTGGTGTCGACAGATGACGATATAATTTCGTATTACTTCCTTTTCAAGCCCACAAATAGTGATTTAGTTTTAGATAACTTTCTTTAGGAATAAAATACGTATATCGTTACTACTTAATGTTGGTAATTACTAGAGCCCGGAAGTTTAGGCAAAATGACACGAATGTCTATTTCGGTTTGTATTTGTGTTTTATGCTCATTTACTTTGTATTTTTATATACTTTTTAGAATTCCTATACATATATATAGTAAAATCCTTCTTAACGGACACTCTCAGACACGGGTATTCCATTTTTAGGGTCAGTTAAAATGCCCCCCTCCCTCCAAGACCAAAGCTTATTTACAGTCGTATGTTTTTAACCCTTGATTAGCAATCACCCTCCTCTCAAATATTGACCTTGTTTATTGAGTTGAGTGGAAGACATCTATGTATTCAGCCGTGGATGGAGTTATGATAACGTCTCACCCATGGCTGGAAAAAGAAATATCCTAGAAACAAGAAGTATTCCTTTGTTAGAGTCATTAAAAGTTTTACTCAATATTTTGCAAGACCTTATATCTGTTCCTGGTAAAACCAGTAAATCATCATCTGTGTTAATTAGTGATTTCTGTGAACCAAGACTTGAATCCATTAAGAATATAGGAAAAATTCTAAGTGGTGATGCTACAATAGAACTGCCCATGTCTTCTATCATGGCATGTGGCTTTAGATATGCGCCAATAACCTCAATCCAAGTGGAGAGGTCTTTTTCACAACATAAAATGCTACTGACCGATAAACGTTAAAATTTCACATTTGGGAATTTAAAAAAGCATGTCGTAGTAATGTGCAATAAGAGGAGATAGGTTGTTCGAATAAACCCATCTAAAATTATCTTGTATGTAAAAATTTTCCTTTTCAAATATTAAAAAATGTGTGAGATAAATTTTATTTTCAATAATGCCTACTTCATTTATTCTATTTTTAGGACAGTAGAGGGGAAAATGTGCATTAGGTCTCTATAGCCCATCATTAGACCTTAAATTTATTTTAAATATCTTTTTCCATATTTTTTATTGATTTAAATGTCTTTTTCCATATTTTTTATTGATTTAAATGTCTTTTTCCATATTTTTTATTGAATAAAATGTCCTCTTCTATATTTTTTAATGCTTATTTTAAACTTTTAAGTGCTTTTTTTTTGCCATTTTTAGTGCTTAAACTTCCGGTCTTCAGTAATGACTTAATTTACATAATTTATCAATTAAACTTTATCATTAATGTAAACGAAACACAACTACTTCAGGCTTCGTTACTATCCCAGGTTGGTCTTGGAACATATGACCTGCGGATGGGCAATCCTACTATATAAGTCTTATTTAGTAGCACAATAGTTGGTTGTATTGCTGTTTCGAAACTGGGATTATTATTTTTTAATTAGTGTTGCACTTCTTCCACAATTTTTTTTTTTAATTTCTGAAAAATCCGAAATTTTCCCCGCGATGGTCGCGAAATTTTGTGCCCCAACCCGCGAAGAATTACTGTTCTACTTCTTATGAGTTTGGAGTCAAATTGAAGTATAGCATAGATGTTTATATGTGTTAAGTGCCTTAGAGATCATTGGTTGCATCCCAGATCTTTGGTGGCATAAAATTAAATAAAGCTAAACTAAGTAATAATAAGTACGATTATGTGTGGATAAAGATTCTAAAGGGTAGTTTTGATCGGTGACTGTTGTTAGATATGAACGCGGCTCTGTCATGGTGTGGCATTGTTTCTTCTAAACGAGACTATGTATGTTGATTGCATCTGGAACCATGGGCTGGACTGTTCCGAAATATTCTGGACAATTCCACTCTTTCTACATTGTAGTTGTATTATGGAACTGCCTGTTGCCCTTTTCAGCACAACAAAGCACCCTGCCCCCACGATTGTGTGCGCAGGACTAGTTAGTTGAGAATGGGGTCGAAATATTGGAGTGGCTTGCTCAGGATTTGGATCTAAACCCAATTTAATGCCTTTGGGATGCAACATTAGCTACTACGGTAAGGAAACAAAGGATTTTCAAGATTTTATTTTACAACGTAGTCGCCTTGCAATTCCAATACATTTACACCAAAGACTTCCCAAATTTTTAATACAGTCGGTAAAATGCGATTTGTCTAACTCTGCAAAATAAGCGGTTGTTTCAGCTTGGACATTCTCATTTGAGGTGAATCTTTGTCCAGTGAGTCATATCTTCCAAGTTCGGGAACGGGAAGTAATAATCACTGGGAGAAAAATCCGTTGAATAGGTGCATGTGGAAGCAATTTGAAGGTTAGGTTACGGAATTTTGCAGCAGCAGCAACAACTCGAGTCGTGTGTGTAGGTAATTTCTCGTGATGAAATTTCTTTTTGGCTAGAGGTGGACGTTTACTCTGAATGGTAGCCTTCAGCTGTTCTAGTGGTGAAGTGTAATGCTCCTCGTAATGTTTCTGCCTTTTTTCAGGTGTAGTCTAGGAGTACCACACCACGAGAATCCTAGAAAACGTCAACCATGACATTTCCTCCTGGTGGAACCGTTTTGACTTCCATTGGCGCATTTTCACCTGCTATCACCCACTTTTCGGGCTGCCGCTTCGTTTCTGGCATGTAACGGTGAATACATTCTTCATTTACTGTTGTAAGACGTCGAAGAAACTCGGTGGAACTACGTTTAAATAAGTCTAAATGAGAACTTTTGATTCAAATACGTTTTGCATCGACTATTAACAAACGTTTCACCCATCGAGCGGAAACTTCTTCATGCCCAAAACATCGGGCAAGATATAATGGACATTGTCTGTCGAGATGTTTGCACTGTCAACGAACTCGCGTACCTGTGGATGGCAGTCATTTAATACTACATTATCGATTTTTGAGACGATTTCGTCAATTGTAGCGGTTTTTGGGCGTTCATAATCTTGAATGGATGTGCGGCCACGTTTAATCCGCGAGCAGGCGTGGGGTGTGTTTCACACCCCACAACTTACAATTTGTGAAAAAAACCGTCCGCCCTTGCTTTTGAAACTGGCCAAACTCTTTCCTGTTGCCTTCAAAGTCACAATCTTTGGGGTAGGGTGACAAAGTGAAAATTCCAGTTACTGTTCCCCGTAAAATTGGACGTTTTTAATGAAATAATGCTATATAATCAGATGGGGTGCAAATCACCCCGCGCGCGTTCTCGCGTTCCTCGAATTCGCGCTCCTGCTCGCAGGTTAAATTCAGTAACCCATTTTTTGACCATCGAAAACGAAAGGGAAGAATTCTCTGGTGTGGAATCTAACTCCTTTCGTATGTATATCGGGGTTCAACCTTTTAAAATACTTTATAACAGCTCGAACTTCAATTTTAGCCATTTTTCAAAATGTGTATGCGTTACTCAATCGTCATAAACAAGCAACTGCACACACGCGTCTGAAACTTAGAAGCACGCCACCTAACGGATCATACTGGTGCCGTTGGCGCCCCCAGAATTACATGCAAGGGGATGTATCTAGGAAAAAATTCCTACTAAATAATGTTGTTGGACTATAGTTTCTTGCGGACTCGGTCTCTTCCCCCCCTTTTTTTTCATGAGCCAAGGGGGGGTGCAAGTGCACCCTATTGCACCCCCTAGGGCGCACATAATTGGTGCTATCTCTGTGTTAGGCCGAGAACTTTTCAAGCAACCCTCGTATGATGGCGACTTTCAAAATCACCTCTAGCAGTTGAATTTACGGGAAGAATAGTGATACATTTCCACCGAAAATTAATGAAAAATACGCCTATAGTGTACAATGAGGACTTCTCCTGACATTGCTGTCTGAGTCTATTAGTTACAACGGAAATGAGAAATATCTCATTTGTAATAAAGCAGTGGTTTTCAAACTTTTTACCCATGCATTCCCCTCCACCCTTTACACCGACACACGGACGGCACGTCTCCCATTCTCCCCGCCCATTTCGATGTAGTATATAAAAAGATATATACAGGGTGTCTCAGCACCAGGGTTGCAAACATCTAGGAGGGGTAGGGTACACCTAGACGAACAATATTTGTCATAGAACCTAGGGTCGCAAACCACTCACAGTACTAGTTCTAAAACCGTCCAGCATGCACAAATAGTGACAACCAGTGCATGAGAAGCGCAAAATGAGATGTCCTAATCATCTATGCACTTGAGCAGCTGACCTTAGTTTTATCTGGCGCTTTTCACGCACTGGTTGTCACTATTTGTGCATGCTGGACGGTTTTTGAAATAGCGCTGTGAGCAATATTGTTCGTTTGGGTGTACCCTACCCCTCCTAGAAGTTGGTAACCCTGATGCTGAGACACCACGTATATATTGTGTTTGCTGAGTATAAATACCTTTGCACGTATACATATATTTTAACATATTTATAAGAAAATAAGACACATTCAAATTAGAACAGTCTGGTTTAAATAAATTCAATGTCTAACTCAACACCAAATAATATTTTAGTCCTTGAACACATCAGTCGTCATTTAGTTCGAATTAGAAACAGTAATTTCATGTGCGAAAAATGTCTTTATTGTTCGTCTTCTAGGTGAATGATTCACCTAAAAGACTCCCTATTTGTGGTGCAAGGACAGCAAAGTTGCGCTGCGCTGGGTCTCGCCCACAAGGATGACCATTCTTTCTTCCATTTAGTGCAAGAAATGGACGATTCTCCAATTTTCATTTTAGAGGTGGGCCAAACCATTCATTGGCCAAGTCAGTGAACGAATCCGCCCATCTCTAAGGGGTAAGCCAGCTCATTGACCGATTCGGCTAATGGCCGAGTTTGCACAGCTCTGTTTCATTTTCACTCCTATTCGGTGAATGGGTGAACTGCTCAAAATATTAAGAATGGTTAGGAAGATGCATTCACCAAAATGAACGATTTCGCTCGTCTCTGGTTTAAAGTTCCATTTTTACGCTGCACTTCGCTGCAATTCCATACGTCTTGTTGTTTGGAACTAAATCATTCACCAGACCTGTGAAATCGTTCTCGTTCCGTTTTAGACCTAGAGCAGTTTCGGGTCCGTGTCAGTTTTCCTATTGTCATTTTCGCCGCCATTTTGCTCGTTGTGTTGACATTAGTGCAATGACTGTCATTTCCCACAGTTTCCAGTTCAATTTCGGAGAAAGGTCTTTGTGTTGTGTGGCGCTGTGCCATATAACACGATTGTGTAAAATCGTGCACAATTGTGTAAAATCGTGCTGTGCCAAGACCTACAGTTTTTCGAAGAATCTGAATTATTGTTGTCTAGGTATTCAAACTTGATTGCGGATCTCCGCGTGAAAAAAAAAAAAAAAATCGGGGAGAAGAGAAAATTTACAGTGATTCGGAGATCATGGTCCGATAAGACTTGGAAAAGAAAAAAATAAATTTAATAATGTATTTTATTAATTTGTCACAATTCATCACATCAGTTCCACATTCCATCAATGCATACTTTTAATTTCATACATATTTTAAACAAGAGATAAATACATGCAGTAGAACACACGATTGAATCATAAACTAATAAACAATTTTAACATGTCTTCAGTAAAAATTGAGACAAGTTAACAAACCGAGGACCTGAAATTAATTTGATGGCGCAATAGAATCTCCTTCCATCAAATGTACCTATTCATAATGTCCCGATGAAATAGTGATAACAATGAGGAAATAATTGAAATTGATCGATCGATGATCAATTTTTTTTACTCTATATCACTATCAGCTACTAAACTGAATGGTTTATTTTTAAGTGGAATAATCGTCCATTGATCTAAACAAAAATTAATTACCAATCAATCCATGTAAAGAAATATTCGTTAATTTGAATAATTATTTTTTAATCTGATCAGTTAAATAAAACATTTTGTGATGCACTGCGGGAAATCTAACGAAAAACACTAAACACAACATTGTGACAGTTACAATTTGTCATTTATTTTCTTGCGTGCTACTTTATTTTCTCGCTGTTTTCTTCAGTAGCAACATCGTGAAGAAGGACGGCGTTAATAAGTTTTAACTACAACAATATTGTGATTAGTGTACCATTTTATTATTTATTAATATATGTTTTAATTTAAACATTATTTGTTAATTTGATCTTTAATCTGAACGTTATCTATTAATCTGAATGTTAATTTTAACGTTATCCATTAATCACGTTTTAATTTGGACATTCTTGCTCCGAGATGTATGAATTATCCATTAATCCGAATTATCTATTAATTTGAATGATTATCCCTAAATATCTATTATTAATTAAATATGCCCTTCTATGGCATAGTAACGCTTTTAGTTACTTTGCCGATAATCTTGAGTTTAGTAGTTCTTTCACGGATCCGTAGTTTTGGGGTTGATTCTCTAGTTGAAGGAGGTCCGGATTCCCGTGAGTAAAAAAAAAGGTAGGTCCTGGAGCAACATGACCTTAGGTATCCTTGCGTCAGAAAACACTAATCTAGATAAATATCAATCGTTATTTTATCAAAGGTGCGTCCACAACATGCCGTTCCGCAAAGCCGATTGCTTCCTTGAAAAATCTTCGCGCTCGGCTGTAGGGTTTACCTGCTTTCAGGGGCGTGGCTAGATAATACCTGGAAGAACCGCTTGAACTGCGCCCTAGTTACGGACATATTTTCCCTTGTGAGTTAGTTACTTCAGCCGATTTACGCCTCTGGCGGCCTTTTAACTACGGCCCTTCTTGTGTTTAATGGAGATACATATTGGTCGAGTGAAATTCGGCTTTTTGTTCGACAGGATTCGGCCTTTTGGCACAGGCCGACCGATACGTTCAAATCTGTTCCGCATTGCCGAGCAACATGGTGTAGATGCGCCTCCAGGTGTTATAGTGCCATATCGAATATATTCGTTAGAGAAGCGCCACCTTGTGGGCTCCCACAATATAAATGTTCGCTTCGCAGGCTTTCTTAACTGTTGCCACTCCAGAAGTGGGAAAAATAAAGTTCAATTTCTAAATTGGCACCACGCCAAATCGTTTCCTTTTATTCCAAATTTTTCAGTTATTGTATAATTACGATTCATTTAATATTGTATACTACGATTTTAAATTCTAAAATAATAATCAGTCTCCCCTTTACCATCGAAGTGCGCACGCGTACTAGGAAGACTCCGCCAAAAAGGAGTTTTAAATTTCTTTAACGACTTATTCGAATTTATTTATTGGCGTGTATTATTGAATTAACTTGGCCATTTAAAGTATTAATAAATATGATTTTCAACTGGATGAATTACTCTGTTTCTTCAAAATTTATATTGGCAATTGGTGACCCGTACGTGAATAACAAGAGACAAGATACTAATTAGTTTTCTAATTTTATTTACAATGCAATAAGATTACATTTTTCTAAAAAGTATCACTTAGGTATGTATATCATACAGCATATTGCGATCATATATCACTTCGTAACAATAGTATGAATAATAATGATAATCGTATTTTAGTAATGTACGCAAATTATCACTAACATTTGGTAGCGAGTGTTGGTTCAAGTTTTTCTTACGCTAACGTTTCTCGCGTTACAATCAGGGGGGTAGCGATTCAAAAATTATGGGGTGGGGCTCAAGTAGTCTAAAGAACAATCACGTGGTTCAGTGTTGAAGTGAACATTGCATCTTGATATTCAGTGGGAGGGGGCTTGAGGCCCCTGAGCCGTCCCTTCATACGCCACTGATTACAACTGACTTTCTTTTACTTTTCCAGCTTCTGTTGTGTGTTTTCCTTAATGGGTTTTCGGCGTCTTCCATTTTTGTAAAACGCAAGGGGACAAATGTGGTTTAATGCCAAACAAGATCTAATAAGTTTCCATCCAAGATAAATTATATCAAGGGCCTTTGATCCTGGTTCCCATACCAAGGCCTTTGATCCGGTTCTTATACCAAGGGCCTTTGATTCTGGTCATCGAAGATACGGTACAGAAGGCAAAGGTTTAGAGGCCTGGAAAGTGTGTGTGTTGTATGTCCGATCTGCTAAACCGCCTATGGGACCTTAACACTGTCGCCGGCCCTTGATGAAGGTTCCCGATAAGAGAGATATTTCAGCCTTAAAGATTACACAATAATAGTAATAGTATAGAATACACAGCAAAACTTTTGAATAGCGGACATCTGAGCATTGAGAATCTGCCCTCTATTTGCAGGTGTCCATTATTTGTGAAGGTTAGAGCATAGTAAGCATGGGGAACTAGGAATTAGAAAAGTGTCCGTTAAATAGAGGTATCGGTGACTCCGGAGTGCTAAGTAAGAAGGTTTGACTGTAAAATAGACCCCCCATTTTTTTTAATCAGAAATTACGGAGAAAAACGTTGGCATCAGGCGACGACCAGCACTAACTGAGAACGTATCAGAAGAAGGTTGGAAAGGACGAACCGAAACGTCGTGTTTTTAAGTATTTGAATTTATTTAATAATTTTCTCACATAGTTCTGAGCTCGTAAATTGTTTACGATTTAAAATGCGCTGTCAAAGTCTTCGTGAAACCAAGTTTAAATTCGTTAAGAAGTTTGAGTTTGAACGTTTGTTTACACGTTTTAATCTATCGAGTTCGCAAATTCTGGTTTACTGAGTTTACAAGTTCTAGTTTATTAAGTTTTCACCTTTAGTTTATTAACTTTACACATTGATGCTAAATGCAAATGAAAAGTGAGAACAATAGAACAATTCGTCTCTTTCGGATTGTAAGAGGACTCGAATTAACTTCTAAAATTCAGTTTTAAATTTTAAACATTTTAAATTGCTTTGCTGGAATAAGATTGGTGTTAATGCTGCTTATATGTGTCGTGGTCACATGAGCATATACGTTTTTGAAAAAACAATTTGTAAGTTGATGTTTTAGAACATTATTCCAATTTTTTAAGCAAAGAAATGTTCTCCGTTTAAGGTAACGGTGAACAACCTTGGTATAATTTAAATATACCGAGACAGCTTCGTCTTGGTATTCAATGATTGGGTTGACTGAACTATTATGGCGCAAGGACTACAGGAAAAGGAGTTCGGTCTCAGCTCTGGTGGCGTGCGGATGTCTGTTCTCTGCTGTCCGGGCAGGCGGGTGTTGGTTCCAGCTCGCTTAAGACGGAGTGCTTGGGATATTCACTTTGGCCGCCGGGTGGCGGTGGATGGATGCCTGCTTCTGCTATTCTGGGACCGGACTCCGCCCTCCCTCGTAATTCGGACTTCGTCGCTAGGGCCGTGCTTGGCCTTCTGTCCATGACGGGCGTTCGTCATTGTCTTCGTCCGCTGCGATCGCTTGGGGGCCAGCTTTCGCAAACAGTGGATGATAAATTGGTATGTAATGCCTGTCCGGACTATGCTGATCTCACGCGCCCTGGTTGTTCTTCCGCGCCATCCATCTATTTCGGCCGCTCTTCGGGGCGGACTGATCGTGGATGGCCTCCGGTCGACGTTGAATGACGACAATCATGTGAGCTGTGCGTCTCTGTACGCCTGTTTCGATCGACAATCCCCTGCAATGCCCCCTCCCCCCCAGTGTCCCTTCTCGGTCCACTGGTCGTCATTTTATGTGACAAAAGCCTGTCTGGGAATACAGCGCTGCCCCATTCGGCGGCCACCTTTCCCATTACCCTCCTTGCAAAAAAAAAGAAAAAAAGAAAAAAAAAAGAAAGAAGACTACAGGAAAAAAATATACTCTGTACTAAAGGCATTTGAAGAAAATAAAGGTTTCATTGCTTTCAATTAATGGAAGTTGTTTGTTTGTTTGGCTTTTTTATGGCGCAAGAGCATCTGGGCTATACTGCGCCAAGAATTAATGAAAGTCTTCATTTGATTTCGTTTTGTACAGAAAAACCTTCTAAATGGACATTTCCGAATAGTGGACAGATACAAGTTCCGAGGCGCCTGCTGTTTAGCGATTTTACCGTGGCAATAGTTATAGAACTAGGGTTCCTATACGTAACACAATTACCAAAGTAAAATTGAACATGACGGACAAAATATTATCATCAAACTGCTATTACAACGAAATGAAATTTTTAAATTTTTGCAAAAAACTTATTAGAAAGACATTCTTTACAAATAGCAAAGGTAAAAAAAGTAATTTATAAGACATTAAAAAAATTACTTATATCGTACTCTATTATACTTCTGTGCGTTGCTAGTCTGTGCTTGCTTACACGTCGACAATCGTCTCAGGCAATCAATATCCATTTTTCAGCTCATTACTACAAACATTTTGTTTTTAAATATGTTTAAAATTTATTTATGTTAATCGCGCATACCATCTGACTACACAAAAATATCATAGTTTGTGCATATACATATAATATATATATACGTGAATTATATATAGGCTCGCTACGTATATACTACGCTGCATAGTTATGGTTCGACGTCATAGTTCAACACAGTTGCGTCACATGCTGCAATTTCTTCTATACACATCAATTCAATTACGTTTTCCTGGATATAGTATAATACACTACCCGCACTAATATGTTTACATTATCACAATTGTCTGTTTAGTGCTTATGTATTCACCTTTACAACTGCTACAAAAGTCTCTGAAAGTCTATCTAGTAAAAAACATCTCATGCATGTATTAGAAGACCAAGTCAAAGAAGTAGAATACAGTTGTGGTACTAAGAATGTTGAGTGGGACGTGTCCACAACAAACCGCTATGGTGCCTTGCTTTTACTAAAATTGCTTTGATTGAAAAAAATCTTGATTTTTTTGTAAACTCAAGGCACCTTTCAAACCGCTAGTTTAGAACGCCATCTATTAAAGTTCTTATCAACTAGTCGGGCATCCATTAGTTAAAACGAACAGTAGCTCATTATTTAGACTATCGAAGACCGGAGACAAGAAATTTGCTTTGGGAATACAGAGCCGCTTGCTATGGCCACTTTCACACATTGCTTTTCACAAACACACACACACAGACAAGAAATTTGATTTAAAGTAGCAGTTATTCTTATTCTTGATACCACAACTGGGAACCTTTCCATTAAAATTTTAAAGAAGAAAAAAATTATTAAAAACTATAAATTTAAAATCGCTTTCGTGCAAGAAGAATAAGACCAGTAGAACATATATCTTCACATGATAAATGGAATAGATGTGCAAAAAGTGTTAAATTTAAACACTTTTACTTGAAATTTCAGTTTCTTGGGTTGAATTTTAAGTATTATACCAAGAGGATTTGGTTTTTGTTAATGATACTGAAAAGCAGACCTTCCACGATCGATGATAACCTCCAAAAAGTCTACGTTATTTGGGACTTCATTACTTTTCAACCTTACAGATAATTTCAAATGTTTTGTAAAGTTAAAGAGTAATAAGGCAATACTTTTGGAGGTGATTATGCTACAGGTAAATCTTAATATTATTGATTGTGTAAGGTCTGCCAAGGATTACATTGTTTAGTATTAGAGTGAATGTATTGAAATTAAAATACCACGAGCTACGATAAAAATACAAATTTAAAGCGATTGAAAGTGCTTTACAGGGGGGCGTTAAGAACTTATGCACCTTATATACATATGGTAATACAATTTGAAAAAAAATTAGTAGTTTCTTAATTATATACTTTAAATAATAAATGTTTCAACTATATTTTATGGGTAGTTTAATTATAAAATAAATATGTTCACTGTTGCTAAGGTACGGATTTATTTATTGCTGTTAAAATTATCAGCACCATGTCGATATACAAATATAAATGAATTTTACATAAATAGTACTTGTAAGTAATAGCTAAATACATATGTAAATATTCGCACACTGTAAGTAAACATACATGCTTTAACAAGTAAACAATGTCCGTTCGAAACTACTTCCAGAACAACAGATTTTTCATAAGAACTTGCTTGTGTTATATGAGGCTTAAAGTTGGGTTTATTGCGGTAGCATTCTGAGGTTATGAATGCAAACTGATATTAGGAACTCTTATTAGGTAATATTTTGTGAGAAACGAAAGGTTCCGATTTGGAGGTATTGAAGTCAGGCGAGGTTCTCGATATGGCGTTGACGATCAACTAAATTTGGGTTAAATTTTAGAACACGGTACCGGTTTCTCGCCAACGACTTCCGTTCTGTGACGTCATGATGGATGATTAACCCAGAGTTGTTTTGCGTAATTTTTTGAATTTCATGAAAAAAAACCAACTTACTTTATTCTAATGGATTTTGCATGCTGTAGGAAATAAGGAAACCTGTCTGTACAGGGTTAAAAGGCAGCAAATGGCAACCCTGTCAGTTATTAACGAGAGTTTTCAAAAACGACGAAAACTCGCCAAATCACTTTATTGGCGGTGGTACCGTGTTCTAATATTTTACCTAAATTTATTTTTGATATTGAATACATATTTTAAATTAATTAATTCGCTTTAATTAATTAAAACGAAATAGCAACGTTCTTACCTTTCGAACAAATTCTATAGTTTTAAAATGATGTGCATGGTATTACTTTTGTCACAAGAGAGTATATATATAATAGCTACTTTCTAGCTAGATAACGTAGCAGTGTTCCACTTTCCAGCTAATTATAGATCTATTATAGTTAGAAAGGCAGTTTAAGTGTTTCAGCTAATGCTATCTAATTGTCAGTGTTTCCACACAACTATTCGCAGAATTTTTTACAAGTTATAGAAAAAGTTGCCACGGCGATACATGTATTTATTTACATATATGTTTCATGTATTTTTAACGTATTTTTATGTATTAGTACATAACTCACAGAGTATACATTTAGGTTCTGTTCAGACCAGGAGGTCCAAAGTCAGTATATACTAATCTAATTCTGTACCATTTCTAAATTGAAGTAAGTTTAAGAATTAAAATTGTACTTGTTCCTACGTCTCGTGTACTAACTCGTCTTTATGTACAATTTCTTACCCCGAAGAGAAGGGAGTCGACCGTTTTTCTTATATATTAGCACATCACGACAACTTGGATTGACTTTGATTACACTCTGTCAAATATTTTATAGACATGTAATTAATTAAGCGGTATATATAACAATAGACACTGTTTTAAATACACAATTTGCTGTATCGATCTTTTGTCCTAAATCGTATACGCTAATAAATGATACTCCGTTTAATCGATATATCGTTTTTATTTGATTTTTATACACATCTCCTGTTATGTACAGTTAAAATAATATCTAATAATATATTGTGCAATAGAATTATTTTTGATGCTGTCAGTATTCCTAAAAATAACACTGTGACAGTATTAAATACTCCCTTCAACCCTACGAAGTTGGCTTTCCTAAATAATCTGAAAAATGAGAATTATAGAACATTTCTTTTCTTCGAATCATAAAGGACTGAAGTTAACTCTGAAATTTAATTTTAAGTTTAAACAATTCAAATTACTTTTTATTTGCAATTTTAAATCAAAATTATTTTTTACTTATATAATTTATATGCCTTTAAAAGATAATTAGCAATTTTTACTTAAAATTTTTTTGGAATAAATTTAATTTCAAAAATCTGATTGATTTCATGTGACTTCCAAATTTGGAATAGAGAAGCAGAATTTATATTCTTTTATATTTAAATAGACTTTTAAGCCCTACGGTTCTATTTTATTTCAATTTATATTTTTAATTTATTCCATTCTTCTTTCGATACGACAGCAGGGGTTGAGGAAGGAAGTCGGTATTTTTTTTTTAAATAATGCTCTAGATAAAACGTTACTATATTTTTATTCAACAAACGTTCAATAATTTTTATATTTTGAGAATAAACGTAAATAATGGTTTTACGTCCGTATACTCTAAAAATCAGAGTTTTGTAATTTCAAAGTTAAGAAATTATATTTGAAAATATACTAATTTTTTTGCTGTACGCCAGTGGTTCCCAAACATTTTAACCCACAGAACCCTTTGCTTGCCACATGCCTAGAAACGGAACCCTTTGCTTGCCACATGCCTAGCCACGAAACTCTTTGCTTACCACATGCCTAGACACGGAACCCCTTGCTTTCCACATGCCTAGCCACGGACCACCTTTCTTGCCACATGCCTAGACACGGAACCCTTTACTTGTCACGTGCCTAGCCACGTAACGCTTTTCTTGCCATATGCCTAGACACGGAACCCCTTTCTTGCCACATATCTAGCCACGGAATCCTCATATAAATATTTAAGAAAAACCTAAAGAGCTCTCTCTAGTATGTATCACTTTACTTCATTACCGTCACTTGGGCTGGATCGTACTAAAACCATGGAATTTGGGTAAAAAATTGTTTATTCTTTTACTTGAATGCCTCTTTTCACAAAATGTATTTTTTTACGGCTTGTATATCTCTTCTCAAAAGCCTATGAGAGGTATTGCTCTGAAAATTTTGGAAGTCATAGTGCCTATATATTTGAATGCGGCTTTTTATTTTCATCATTTTTATTAATTTTTAATTGCATGCTGAACATGAACTTTTTGCCGCAGAAAAGTGGTTCTTATTAAAAAAAAATCATAAAAAAGTAAGAAATAAATAACATATATTAGTATAAAAAGTCAGTAATATTTTTCTATTGTTGCTGGATATTGGTTGTGCAGCAGAATCTGCCTAAAGTGACCACCTCTGGAACAGGACTTCAGTGGTTACCATAGAAAGGTGATCACTGTACACGACAGACTTTGGTATAGGCATTGACTAAGTCACTATCAGTTCTCTCTTATAGAACGTAGTCACTTTATGCAGATGATCAGTTTATCAATTTGATCACTTTCCAAGGTTTCACTGCACATGGTTTGTAAGTGGTTGTCACGGAGGAAAATTACAGAATTTTCAAATTTTTCGGAATTGTCCGCGATGTTTTACAAAGCTAGCGGAACCCTTGGTGGGGTTCGTTGCGGTAGTTTCGGGGTCCGCGTTTGCGGGTTCCGTGGAATACATTTTGAGAAACACTGCTGTACTCTATTAAAGTCGAATCCATACCCTCTTGTAAACAATTATAAGAAATCTGTTCAATCGTGGAAGGACAGAGAACAAAGACTTAGAACGTTTGGTTGAAGGCAATGTTTTGTATTTTTTGGTTTCCTTGAAGTAGTAAGGTTACATGATTTTCTAATGTTATATCACAAACGTAATTTTTGGTTCTGACTAGTTGTCGAGTAAAAAATAATAATAGTGAACCAGAGGTTATGTATAGTGTGTCAAAGTTGGGGCGATCTCATTCGATAATGAGACAATTGGGGATGTTATCATGGAGGTACTGTATCAGTTCTTTTGTAGCTCCTCTGCAGTTGGTGAGTTCCAGTTCCTGTAGGTGGCGCAGTTGTACTAGACAAGAAAGCCCACTGGCTGTCACCATATGGCATCCTGCAAACAGGAACATAAAAAGAAAAAAAATTATTATTCCCAGAACGTACAAAATGAAAAAGCTACCATTTGTAGAAATAATCTCAAAATTAAATTTTGATTGACGCCAATTAGTTAATTAATAATCTAGTAATTATCAGAATTTGAAATAAGTGCAACACAGTAAACATTTATTAATTGAAAATACAGTGAGATCCCGATTATACGAACCTAGCGCCAGATTTACGTATAGATTAAGTAGGATCGAACTTAGCATTCTTTTACACAGAGGGGTGTTGATGGGGGTTGTAACCCCCCCTTTTTGCAATGAAATTTTGTATATTCAACATAGGAATATGTGAGTTGTAGCTCTGTAACCCCACCTCATTGAGCCTATAACCTCCCCCCTTATGAACTTCCTGTGTACGCTTATGGAACGTAGGATCCCGGAATTTTGGAGTTCTATACGGGAATGGAAGAGCCTGGGGAACGTTATTTCAGTTTCAGCGTTATTTAAATCTTGTTTATTTGGAAATTTTTTTTTATATTTTGTAGTACTTTTTTAAACTTCCGAAAAATTTCTTTGCTTTATCGATAAACCTCAATATTATGTACTTCAACGAAAAACACATTATTTATGGATTAAATATCGCTAGGGCCCATTCTATCTCTCCAGCCTGGGGTCAATGAAACCCTTAATAGGGTACTGCATGGACCCTATAATAATAAAGTTCATAAAATTAGAAGTTCCTAAGTTAGAATTAATGTTAGTTTTATGGAATGCTTTTCGGGATCAACGTACAAATGTGTTCGTAAAAATGCGTTGTCCGTAAATTGGAGGTTCGTAAAAATGAGAGTCTAGTGTATTTATAAAAAATTGATTAAGCTTTTGTGTATATAATATTATAATATTGTGTATAAATATTAAGCTCTTGTGTTATAATGTTAACTAGTTCGTTCAACAGTGAACGCTCAATTAGAAATGAAGCGAATATATGAGTATGAAGTGAATATGCGTGGATCGAGTACATATATGAACACAGTTTGGTAGGTTAGCCAAAAATAATGCAAAAATATGCCAATATCGCCAAACGAGATGAGGTAGCTTTGCAGGATTTAGCTGGAGCTTTTGGGAAATGAGAAGAGAGAGAGAGAACATGATTATGTCAGTGGCGTGCGGTGACATTTTCCTTTAGGCAAGCAATATATTTATTTTTGGGATATGTAAACAAAGTCAATTTTATTTTTATAGTACGTTACAGTTAGGCCTATTTATATAAAAAATTCCAGTCTTCTATTTTTTTTGGTAAATATATCAATAACACTTTTGTGAAAGTTGGAGTTCTTTTTCATATTTGTAATAAGTTTTTTTTCAATAGAGGACAAGGATAACTTTGACAAATGCAATAAAAATTCGTATCGATACTACTAGATGGCAGCATTATCGTTATTATAAGCGATTAGAAAATTGCTTATCAGATGAAAATTATTTGACACTTACGCGGCTTAAAAAATTAAAACAATCAGTATTTATAAATTTAATTGATGTTTAATTTGACGAACTCACAGATTTCAAGCTGAAAATACTATAAAATAGAAAATAAAAATACGATAACGAGAAATGCTTTCGGCGCCGCGCCCATTGAGATCCACAGTTAAACATTTATGGCTGGAAAGCAGAAATTGCATTGCTTATGATCCGCGTCAGTCCTACCCTCAGATTTTGGCGCCATTCAGTGACAAAAAATGGCGAAATAGCTAGTTTGACCTCGGACAAAATTTCAAGTAGGCAACATAGATTTTGCTGATCTTTTATAATTATGTTTTCCTTAAATTAAATTAGCAATGGAAATGTGTTTCAAATTAATGTTAAGCAAGCAATGCTTATATTGCTTATATGGACTGCTTGCCGCTGCTGTTCCTCCAAGCGTCTTCATCAATATTCCTATTTTCCATTGCCTTTTTTTCCCTGCCATCTATGTTTTACGTGGTCTTCTTCTTCTTCTTCTCCCCACTGGCACATACTGCAACAACTTTTTCGGCCACCTTTCTATCTTCAATATGTTGTGATTTTTATTTATTGCATCTCTGCAAATTAACTGAAAAGGCTCAGCCTCCCTTGCCTTCCCTGTCAAGCCGCCATTGTCTTAACGATAATGTATGTAAACAGAAAGCAACCAATAAGTAAGGTATATCATTAACTATTATTGTAGGAATTTCATATGATAATGTTTAATTGGTAAATTACACAATAAGACATCACTAATATTAAACAATAATACTATATATCGTACATTTGTACTCTGTAACTAGAATGATTGGAAGTTTTTTAGCTTAACTCTCAGAGGGCAATGAAACAATGGAACATATCTTGTACATCCACAGTTTAAATATATTTTTCCATGCTTTTCTTAAGGATACCTTAGCGTCACTACTTTTGAACTTTAGCACCATTATTAAGTAAATTTAGAGGTCATTTTTTCACAATAACGCTACGATAAAGTGGCAACGAATGAGAACAGAGAGAAGGTTAGAGGCTAACTGAATGCTAATTAAAAAGAAAAAGGTCGAAGTGGCAGTGTCAGATTGAGATTTTTATAGGCCCTAGGCCGAAGTAATAGAATGTTTCCCAAAATAAGGTGGCCCGCCTAATTACATGAGTTGAGACGAATTTTTTTCCGTTTTAAGAGAACTACCAAGTTTGCGGTGAAACCAGGGGCGTCATCAGAGACCTCAACTTGGGGGTGGGGTGAGATCCATTAACTAATTTAGTTTGACAAGTTTTAAAGCTAAAATATTTTAAAAAATAATTCAAAGAATTTTTTTAAGGAGCTTGAGTTCCCTCAGCCCACCACTCCCCGCTACGCTCTTGGATGGAGTCCTCCGACGTTGCAAATTGCCTATAATCCAAAAGGAATAATCAAGTGGAGAATAGGAAGCTTTTTAATTGCCATGTCTACAAACGTCAATTAGTTTCCAAATTGCACGCATGTAATTATATTATCTGTATGCATGTGAACTTAACAAGAAAGTTGGGACCGGGGGCGAACTGGGGTTCACCCTTATGGATGACAGGACTCGCGTCTCCGAATGGGCAAGGACTCGCGCCCTTTAAGAGAACCCAGTCCGCCCCTGGTTGAGACCCAAATGCCGAAATTTTAACTTTTATAGAGCAGAGAAGGCCTGTAGCCAAGACGTGGCCAGTTACCCCATCGAGCTATTTATGTATGCATCGAACAATCCTCGGGTGCCCTTTGTCCATTTGCCCTTTTGTCTTACCCCAGTTGCCTCTTCATCCTAGCTACGGGCCTGGAGTAAGAACCTTCAGATGCTATAGTGAATGATAGTCCAACTATAGATTTGCAGATACAGAAATATACGAAAGTTTTGGGTCCAAAATAAGTACAAAATGGCGTTTGAACCTAAACAACACAAGGTTTCTTGGGGACCCCAAAATCGCGAGGCCCCAAGTTCAGGCCTACTTGGCTTATAGGTAACTCCGGCATTGAGAATGGGCACAGAGGACAAAAGGAAATGAATCATGTACTAAGTGTGACGGTGCGCGGAGGTTTTACCATCTCATTCAACATGGCCGGCAGTTAGAAACTTGTGAATCATTTATTTCAGAAATTTTCTCTATTCAATATTTTTGGACTGAGATCAATCGTGGATACGGTGATTCTACATTACCTTGGCGCAGTGTGAACAGCAGTCGCATGGATCATTTTCCTGTGTAACAAAGCCGAAGGGGCAGTCTTCCACAACGACGTACTGAAGTTCACAATATATTCTTCTATCCTTTTATGCTTTTACTTAGGTTCATATTTTAAGAATATAATACAATTAAAAAAGACGAAAAGAATGAGATTAATAAAAATAAATGGATTTTTCTGCAAAATTTACTCCGGTCAGAATTTAAGGGCCTCAAGTCGTAGATTCCCCACCCCCTATCCTAGTCTGTCAAAAACAAATAAATAAATAAAATAAATAAAAAATAAAAATAAAAATAAAATTGGAATCACCTAACAAAAGTGAAAAGTCCAATATCCGAGCTTGTAAGGCTGAAAATATTTTTCTGTGCCCAGTCTTATTTGTCTGAAATAATTTATATATATATTTAGTGTGAAAATACGAGAAATATATAACAAAATTGAAACAAATGCTAATTATATTTGTAAA
This sequence comes from Dysdera silvatica, assembly GCA_006491805.2. Lineage (NCBI taxonomy): Eukaryota > Metazoa > Arthropoda > Arachnida > Araneae > Dysderidae > Dysdera > Dysdera silvatica. Next base: position 126,683,880 of record QLNU02015003.1, on the reverse strand, counting down.
CTTCTCCTTCATGCTGACTTGTTGCAGTAGTATAAAATATAATACCATATCATGTGGGTTTCATTCTTTGTGGCGCTAAAGACTGGTTATTTAGAAGTCGTTAGCAACCACTGATACAGAATCTAGAATAAAGTTCGACCTTCGTCATCTAATTTGTATCTAAAAACTGATGTAATTAATCTTCTAACGTTTATACGGGGTGATTCAAAAGTCAGTCCCCCCACTGTTAATTTTTTAGTGGGTTCAGGCAGATAAACGTCGTTTCGGGAAAGTTGCTTGTTGAAAAGGAAATAATTTTTGTTCTGTGTCGCGACTCACCCTCAGCACCAGGGGGCGCCCCACGGGGGCCAACTCCAAAATTTCAAATGGCAAATACGAACGAGTAATACCTTCTTTTGAAGGTCTCGTCAAGAAAAAAATGATGACATTTACAGTATGGCGCTACGACGCTCATAGCACAAATAACGTGTCCGCAAAGTTCAAAATCAACTTTTATTCTCGTGGCTTTTGCTCACGCTAGTAAGGTCGTAGGCAAATAACGAAAATTGTAGAATGTAAAGCAATGTGTGTTCTATCAGTAACAATTTTAAATTTCGTATTAATCCAATATGTAAAGTTTCAAGGATCGTTTAAAAATATCAATATTTTAATCCTCAAAAACTCAAATAAAAATATTTCCATGGCAATAATAGTTGTTTGAAATCACCCACGCGTCCTCACAAAAAGTATTCCTTTTTATATGAACACACATTGAAGAAATGGCTCGTCCACTCAGTCACCGAACGGATGTCATTCTTTTTAATGGCCAGGCCGAACGGAATTTACAAGAAACTGTCCGATTATTTAATGTAGCACATCCTGAGAGACCTGTTGACCGAAAATACATAAGGAAAACCGCCAAGAAGTTTTTGAACACTGTCAACGTCAATGAAACTCCTAGATCCGTTCGTCCGTCTGTTCTGAGGAGCTGCAAGTGAACGTATTAACAAACTTTGTTGTGAACCCGATACAAAGTGTTCGAAAAATTGCAGATATCCATGAAATTTTATACTCGAGAACCCAAAGGATTTTAAAGAGAAATAAGTTTCACCCTTATAAAATACAAATCCATCAAGAATTAAATGAGGACGATCCAGACCGCAAAGTGCAATTTTGAGAACAAATGCTACAGTTAATTGAAGATGACCATGACATCTTGCGACGAATCTGCTTCAGCGATGAAAGGTGTTTCCATATAAATGGAATTATTGTTCATTACAATTGCCAGTACTGGCATGATACAAACCCTCATGAGTTCATGCAAGGAAATATACAACATCCAAAGAAAGTGAACGTGTAGGCCGGTATTTTGGGTGATCGCGTTGTCGGACCATTTTTACTTACCGAAATGTTAATAGGACAGCGACACTTAGAAATGTTGCAGGATGAACTTGTACCAGCTATAGCTGAAATTGTAGAAAATGACCCAGACAAGATGCCAACATTATTTTTCTACAGATGTTTGAACCTTTCTATATAACAAGTTTCCAAGAAGGTGGATTGGCCGTCGTGGGTTTGTGGAATGGCAGCCTCGTAGCGCAGATATGACACCCTTGGATTTTTTCCTTTGGGGTCATTTGAAATCAGTAGTTCACGAACCTATCTGAAAATATAAATGTGCTGCACCAAAGAATATGGGATGAGTACCATAAAATTACTCCACACACTTTTCAAAAAGTCAGAGAAAGCTTTGAGGCCCGACTTTGTAATTGCCAAGAAGTGTAAGGCCTTCAGTTTGAGCAGCTACTTCATTAAAAGGTAACTTCTTTTCTTACTTTTTTCTACTTTTTAATATTTTCGAGTTTTTGAGGATTAAAATATTGATATTTTAAAGCGATCCTTGAAACTTTCTCCTTTGGATTGACATGAAATCTAAAATTTTTGCTGATAGAATACACATTGCTTTACATTCTAGTTTTCTTCATTTGCCTACGACCTTACTAGTATGAGCAAAAGCCAGGAGAATAAACATCGATTTTGAACTTTGAGGACACGTCGCTGGTGCTATGGGCGTCGTAGTGCCATACTGTAAACATCATTTTTTTTTCTCGATGAGAACTTCAAAACAAGGTATTACTCGATCGGAGTTGCCATTTGAAATTTTCAAGTTGTCCCCCCATGGGTTACCCCTGGTGCTGAGGGCGAGTCCCAACACAGGGCAAAAGTTAGTTCATTTTCAACAAGCAACTTTCCCAAAATCCTTTATCTGCCTGAACCCACCAAAAAATTAACAGGGGAGGGGACTATTATATCACCACGTATATATTTTTGTTATAACAAATGACATTAAAGTTGTTAGTGAATAAATTTTGTGGTTAGAAAACACGAGTTGCCAAAGATGGTTCTAGAATCCCAGGAAAGCAAAAATAAAAACACAAAAAAATTACGATGAAAACAACAAAAATGTTTTATTATTATTAATATACAGTAGAACCTCTATATAACGAAATGGACGGTTCCATGAAAAAATTCATTATATGGAAAATTCGCTATGTGAAAACGATGTATTCATGAGATAGGGCAGTGCAATATTATACCACAATTAAAATCCTGTTTTTCAGTAAATGACTTTCTCACAAATAGCATTCAGCCATTTAAAAATAGGCGTTTTTAACTATGCGTATTGTATTCCAACGGTATTAGGGAACCCAAGGTAGCTGACGTGACCACTTAATTTTCTGTTTTGGTCGTTAAAAATTTCGTTATATAGAAACACTTTCATATGTAACGACCATGGGGATTTGCCAAAACTTCACTATATGGAGAATTTCGCTATACGGAAGTACGTTATATGGAGGTTCTACTGTATACCTTAACTATAAAATTATAGAGTTAATATTAAATAAAAAAAATAAAGGGATAATAAAAATATTAAGCAACGTAATTTTTAATCGTACAGTGAAGGAAAATTCTGCACCATTTTGTTGAATAACAAGTTACATTCATTGTTATTAATATTCTATGCTGAGTTCCTGTTAAGATCCCAGACCTCTGAACATTTGCACCCCACCTCCCAATGCCCTGTATACAGGAATGCAAAGACGTTGTATTGGACTCTGGTAAAATGTAGTCTCAAAACTATTTCTACAAAGCTCTTCTACTCTGAGCGTTTCATCTCGGGTACAAAACATTTCCTCTGATAGCATCCCGTTTCGTTATGCCATTTCTTCTCTCTCTCGGGTCTAACTCAAACTTAATAACAGGTGGTCTTGTTGTCAATTCAATTTCTATTTTATTTTTTCTTAGAAATTGAGATTGAAAAGCTGCATTGCACATGAAAAGCTGATTTTTTTTTTTTTTTTCGGGAACATTAGCATGTTTTTGTCAGTCGGTGGAACTTCAGTTACCCCTTATGCAGGTTTTGTTTTCTTTTTTTGAAACTTGCATCATACAACTGCTAACCATAATAATCATAATTGAAACCATTCACTTTGCTTGGTCTCTGGTCACGGATATCTGTACCTACAACAATCCCCTTCTGAGAATGCAGAGCCAGAGTTGTGACCAATCTTCTCAATCAATAATACTGAACAATGAAGGTTTTGTAGCAAAGAAAATTTTAAGTTTTTCTGTTAGATTTTCATGGGTGCTGAAGCCAAATATGAAGTCAGAATTGCACTATCGGGCAGCAATTTTTTGTAATCGAACACTTAAATGAACAATTAGCCTTTAAATAGATAATGGCCTGTGACTCTAAAGGATGTATCTGTCTGCAGTTAGTCAGAATGGTGCCTCATAGGAAGATATTCTGGAGCCACAGCAAGATGATTGAAGGGATGGAATCTTTTGCATGCAAGTACAAAAATATATGCACTTTTTGTCCACGACAACATGAATTTTAACCATTTGTTTTCTAAGCGTGTTGATCTTGTGTTTTGTAATGATATAGACTTTTTTTTGTTGAAATTTTAGGCCATAAACACAAACCAGAAGAATGGTGACTTTTCATAGACTCTTTAAAAATAAACTCAAAAGCTGCGTCGTCGTCGTTTGTGCAAGGAATTCAATGGGAAGGGTGGCTGCCGGAGGCAGCGCTGTAATCCCAGACAGGTTTTTTTCGTCAGATGTTATGACGACCAGTGGATCGAGAAGGAGCACTGGGAGCATTGTCGATCAATGCAGGCATTCAAGGACGCACAGACCACATGGTTGTCGTCATTTAACGTCGACCAGAGGCCATCCACGATCAGTCCACCCCGAGGAGTGGCCGACTCCTTCATAACGGGAGTCTTTATCCAATTGTACCCATTGCATATTCTGGATACATGAAAGAAACGTATGCAAATATGAAACAATTACTTCAGAGTGTAGCACATGAATTACATGCATGGCATATCTGTGGAGATCTTGAGGTCATACTCCTTGGTCTTCAACTTTGAATAAAGCAATAGAATCGAAGCAGCAGCAATATACAAAATATTGCTGCTTTCTATGAGAATGAAACAGTGGGGACAAAAAGTCTCATTATATAAAAAAATGCCCTAAGGGAGTGTCCTTAATTCCAGGTGATAAAAATGTTATTGCTGAGCCATCAGTAGATACTCAGAAAACGTACTTACTACCGCCATATATTAAGTTAGGCCCCATAAAATTTTTTGTAAAAGCAATGGATAAGGGGGAAGGAGGAAGTTTTCGTTTTTCAAAGAGTAAGTTCCCCAAAATAACTGAAGCTAAAATCAAACAGGACAGTTGTATTGGCCCCCAAATTAGAAAACTTTTAGCAGATCCTGTACTTAAAGACGTTTTGAACAAATCTAAAGGCGTTGCATGGAAATCTTTTAAAGAAGTGATAGTGAATTTTTTAGGAAACAAGAGAGCATCAAATTATAAAGAACTTGCTAGTCAACTTCTAAAA
>QLNU02015003.1:126644394-126678886 GCA_006491805.2 Dysdera silvatica | reverse complement strand
CCTAAAGAGCTCTCTCTAGTATGTATCACTTTACTTCATTACCGTCACTTGGGCTGGATCGTACTAAAACCATGGAATTTGGGTAAAAAATTGTTTATTCTTTTACTTGAATGCCTCTTTTCACAAAATGTATTTTTTTACGGCTTGTATATCTCTTCTCAAAAGCCTATGAGAGGTATTGCTCTGAAAATTTTGGAAGTCATAGAGCCTATATATTTGGATGCGGCTTTTTATTTTCATCATTTTTATTAATTTTTAATTGCATGCTGAACATGAACTTTTTGCCGCAGAAAAGTGGTTCTTATTAAAAAAAAATCATAAAAAAGTAAGAAATAAATAACATATATTAGTATAAAAAGTCAGTAATATTTTTCTATTGTTGCTGGATATTGGTTGTGCAGCAGAATCTGCCTAAAGTGACCACCTCTGGAACAGGACTTCAGTGGTGACCGTAGACAGATGTTCACTATACACGACAGACTTTAGTACAGGCATGACTAAGTCACTATCAGTTCTCTCTTATAGAACGTAGTCACTTTATGAAGATGATCAGTTTATCAATTTGATCACTTTCCCAGGTTTCACTGCACATGGTTTGTAAGTGGTTGTCACGGCGGAAAATTACAGAATTTTCAAATTTTTCGGAATTGTCCGCGATGTTTTATAAAGCTAGCGGAACCCTTGGGGGGGTTCGTTGCGGTAGTTTCGGGGTCCGCGTTTGCGGGTTCCGTGGAATACATTTTGAGAAACACTGCTGTACTCTATTAAAGTCGAATCCATACCCTCTTGTAAACAATTATAAGAAATCTGTTCAATCGTGGAAGGACAGAGAACAAAGACTTAGAACGTTTGGTTGAAGGCAATGTTTTGTATTTTTTGGTTTCCTTGAAGTAGTAAGGTTACATGATTTTCTAATGTTATATCACAAACGTAATTTTTGGTTCTGACTAGTTGTCGAGTAAAAAATAATAATAGTGAACCAGAGGTTATGTATAGTGTGTCAAAGTTGGGGCGATCTCATTCGATAATGAGACAATTGGGGATGTTATCATGGAGGTACTGTATCAGTTCTTTTGTAGCTCCTCTGCAGTTGGTGAGTTCCAGTTCCTGTAGGTGGCGCAGTTGTACTAGACAAGAAAGCCCACTGGCTGTCACCATATGGCATCCTGCAAACAGGAACATAAAAAGAAAAAAAATTATTATTCCCAGAACGTACAAAATGAAAAAGCTACCATTTGTAGAAATAATCTCAAAATTAAATTTTGATTGACGCCAATTAGTTAATTAATAATCTAGTAATTATCAGAATTTGAAATAAGTGCAACACAGTAAACATTTATTAATTGAAAATACAGTGAGATCCCGATTATACGAACCTAGCGCCAGATTTACGTATAGATTAAGTAGGATCGAACTTAGCATTGGCGTACGCAGAGGGGTGTTGATTACTAGTTGTAACGCCCCCATTGCAATGAAATTTTGTATATTTAACATAGGAATATGTGAGTTGTAGCTCTGTAACTCCCCCATTGAGCCTATAACCCTCCCCCCTTATGAACTTCCTGCGTACGCTTATGGAACGTAGGATCCCGGAATTTTGGAGTTCTATACGGGAATGGAAGAGCCTGGGGAACGTTATTTCAGTTTCAGCGTTATTTAAATCTTGTTTATTTGGAAATTTTTTTTTATATTTTGTAGTACTTTTTTAAACTTCCGAAAAATTTCTTTGCTTTATCGATAAACCTCAATATTATGTACTTCAACGAAAAACACATTATTTATGGATTAAATATCGCTAGGGCCCATTCTATCTCTCCAGCCTGGGGTCAATGAAACCCTTAATAGGGTACTGCATGGACCCTATAATAATAAAGTTCATAAAATTAGAAGTTCCTAAGTTAGAATTAATGTTAGTTTTATGGAATGCTTTTCGGGATCAACGTACAAATGTGTTCGTAAAAATGCGTTGTCCGTAAATTGGAGGTTCGTAAAAATGAGAGTCTAGTGTATTTATAAAAAATTGATTAAGCTTTTGTGTATATAATATTATAATATTGTGTATAAATATTAAGCTCTTGTGTTATAATGTTAACTAGTTCGTTCAACAGTGAACGCTCAATTAGAAATGAAGCGAATATATGAGTATGAAGTGAATATGCGTGGATCGAGTACATATATGAACACAGTTTGGTAGGTTAGCCAAAAATAATGCAAAAATATGCCAATATCGCCAAACGAGATGAGGTAGCTTTGCAGGATTTAGCTGGAGCTTTTGGGAAATGAGAAGAGAGAGAGAGAACATGATTATGTCAGTGGCGTGCGGTGACATTTTCCTTTAGGCAAGCAATATATTTATTTTTGGGATATGTAAACAAAGTCAATTTTATTTTTATAGTACGTTACAGTTGGTCCTACTTATATAAAAAATATCCCAGTCTTCTGTTTTTTGGCAAATATATAAATAACACTTTTGTGAAAGTTGGAGTTCTTTTTCATATTTGTAATAATTTTTTTTTTCAATAGGGGACAAGGATAACTTCACCAAATGCAATAAAAATTACTATCGATACCACTAGATGGCAGCATTATCGTTAACATAAGCTATTAGAAAATTGCTTATCAGATTAAAATTATTTCACTCTTACGCGGCTTAAAAAATTAAAACAATTAGTATTTATAAATTTAATTGATGTTTAATTTGACGAACTCACAGATTTCAAGCTGAAAATACGATAAAATAGGAAATGAAAATACGATAACGAGAAATGCTTCCGCAGCCATACCCATTGAGATCTACAGTTAAACATTTATGGCTGGAAAGCAGAAATTGCATTGCTTATGATCCGATGTCAGTCTCACCCTCAGAATGTGGCGCCATCCAGTGACAAAAAATTGCGAAGTAGTTAATTTGACCTCGGACAAAATTTCGGGTACAAAACACAAATTTTGCTGAACTTTTATAATTAAGTTTTCCTTAATTTAAATTGGCAATGGAAATGTGTTTCAAATTGATATTAGGCAAGCAATGCTTACATTGCTTATATAGACCGCACGCCACTGGATTATGTTACTGTGTAATGTCCATTATACATTGAAGTGCCAGAAAAACTGGTACAGGCGTGCGTATGCAAATAACGGAGCTTTGCAACCAATCAGCGTAACGCGATGCGGTCGGCAGCGCCTATATAAGACAAGAGATGTCTGGCAAAGCTGTTAGATCGGTTCTTGCCGCTACAATGGCAGGTTATCAAGATTTAAGTGATTTTGAACGTGGCGTTATAGTCGGCACAAGAGAGATGGGACATAGCATCTCCGAGATAGCGACAAAATTTGGATTTTCGCGTACGACCATTTCACGGGTATACCGTGAATATCAGGAATCCGGTAAAACATCAAATCTCCGACAGCGGTGCGGCCGGAAAAAGACCTTGAAAGAACGGGACCTTCGACGACTGACGAGAATCGTTAAACGAGATAGACGTGCAACACTTCCTCAAATTGCCGCGGATTTCAATGCTGGGGCATCAACAAGTGTCAGCGTGCGAACTGTTCAACGAACCATCATTGATATGGGCTTTCGGAGCCGAAGGCCCACTCGTGTACCATTGTTGACTGCACGGCACAAAGCTTTACGCCTCGTCTGGGTCCGCCAACACCGCCATTGGACTGTTGATGACTGGAAACACGTTGCCTGGTCTGACGAGTCTCGTTTCCAATTGCATCAGGCGGATGGACGTGTACGGGTATGGAGACAACCTCATGAATCCATGGACCCTACATGTCAACAGGGGACTGTTCAAGCTGGTGGAGCTTCTGTGATGGTATGGGGCGTGTGCAGTTGGCGTGATATGGGACCCCTGATACGTCTAGAGACAACTCTGACAGGTGACAGGTACGTAAGCATCATGTCCGATCACCTACACCCATTCATGTCCATTGTGCATTCCGACGGACTTGGACAATTTCAGCATGATAATGCGACACCCCACACATCGAGAGTTGCTACCGAGTGGCTCCAGGAACACTCTTCTGACTTTAGACACTTCCATTGGCCACCTAAATCGCCAGACATGAACATTATCGAGCATATCTGGGATGCCTTGCAACGTGCTGTTCAGAAGAGATCTCCACCACCTTGCACTCCTATGGATTTGTGGACTGCCCTGCAGGATTCCTGGTGTGAATTGTCTCCAGGATACCTTCAGACATTAGTCGAGTCCATGCCACGTCGTGTTGCGGCACTTCTGCGTGCGTGGCGGAGGGGGGCTACACGATATTAGGTAGGTGTACCAATTTTTCTGGCACTTCAGTGTATATTTATTCACGTTGGTTACTACGTTTCCACTGCTCGATTTTAAAAACATTTTGATAGTTACCGGTTACATTTGCAACTTAAACGCTTAAATTAGAGTTCATTGTCTGATTATATATATAAATTTGAAGGATAGTCCATTGGCTTACACAGGGGGTGTTATAACATACCCATTGCAATGAAATTTTGTATATTTAACATAGGAATATATGAGTTGTAGCTCTGTAACCCCTCACTGCGCTTATACCCCCCCCCTCCTTATGAACTTTGGGATAGCCCACAAATTCAAGCAAGCATCAAGAGATAACTCCAAATTTATTTTCAGAGTATTTCTTTTCAATTACCTTTATAAATGGCAAACAGTAAGGTTAATAAAATCTATTAATAAGAATCAAATCGGCTTATTAATAAAAATAAAGGAATAGAATTTTTAACGGGAAAAAATTAACAGGATTTTAATAACCATATACCGATAGGGATTAACTGGAATAAATTAATAAGCATTAGTATTGTCTATTAACAGGTTTTTAATAGAAAATAATTACTTAATCATCGGAAATATTTTCAAAAAAGTTTAATGTGTTTCTGGGTATGAATTCAATCATGGGCGCCGACGACATAAAAATATTGGGGGCGGGGGGACAATATACCAGTAGAAGGCATTTTGTTTGAAATTGGAGGGGGATATGGAACCCTAATACCAACATTGGAGGGCGGGTCCCCCCTGTCCCCCCCGCTAACGGCGCCCGTGAATTCAATACAGTTAGAAATATCAAAAGACGGATGTTAAGTTTTGGCTGGTTGTTCAAAAGATTGAGTACACGTTCAACGAAGCCTATCGAACATTTACTGAAATATTTCCTAATCGTATGCTCATTTACTGAACACCCTTTACTTCATACATGGCTAAGTTTTTGGAGTTAAGAAAATTAAACAGGTTTGCTTAGAGCAGTGGTTCCCAACTCAATTTAAGCCGCGGACCACTTTTCCACTTCAATTGTACCCGCGGACCACTTTGAAAATTTTTCACAGGTTCAGGGGCGGCTTTAGGGGAGGCGGAGGCCTATCGCCCCCTTTGAATGAAAATTTAACATTGAAAAGATACAAGGTAAAGGTCCAATGAGGTATCATTTTTCAAAAACCGTCATCAATCGCACCGCCCCTTCACTTGAATAGCCTCTAAATCCGTTCGTGCACGAGTTGACTGCAAGACCTTAATAAAAAAAGGAAGCCGGGACTTTTTTTTTGGGAGCGGGGGGGGGGGATGTAGATGACAGAAGTAAATAAAGCAGTGTTGCCAACAGTGAGGCCAAACAAAGCAGTGCTGTCAAGGTGAAATCCCTAGCAGCAGCGATATAAAATCCCTACATGCAACAGCGTAGCAGCTTTTCTTCAAGAGTCGGGGGAAGGGGAAAATGCTAAAACTATACCACGAGTTTCATTTTCATATTTAATTTTAATATTTAATAATAATTTTATAATTTTTTTCAGCAATTTTTTTTTTTTAAATAATGATCCGTCTCGCGGACCGTTTGCGAGTCCTGCGCTGACCACCAGTTGGGAACCACTAGCTTATAGCGATCCAAATAAATGTTTGTTTGTTTGCTTTTATGGCGCAAGAGCATCTGGGCTATACTGCGCCACCAAATAAATGATTTTAAACGCTTCCGTGTTCACTAGAGGCGCTGATTTCAAAGCAAGCACAAGGCCTTCGCTTCGATGATTTTTTTCAGATAAACTAAAGATATTTTATCATTCAGTCGTTTCGGATAGATACTCATCAGGACACGTCCAGTGTTTTAAATTAAAGACGCGGTTTCTGTTTTCAGAGTTTTCTCTGCTCATGACATGGTCTGAAATACCTGTCGCTACACAGTCCGGAAAGTCAATAAATAAGCGAAATGGCTTTCGTTTAAAGAGGAAATGTTTTAGGGAAAACCTAGTGGGATTTAAAAAGTACGTTTGAAATATTTACTCGCTTGGTTGGGCCATTGAGAGCTAAGATATCCCGAAACACGCCTAATCTTTAAGGAGCCAAAAAATTCCTCTCTCGTACAGGAAACAACCGTGAAGTGTTGACAGTCGCTTTTTACCTAAAGAAAATGGAGCGTAACGGAGAAGATAACTGGACTAGACGCTTTCACATAAATATTTTATTATTTCTTAGTTGAAATTTATTTCCTACATTGTTGAAAATTGCATACATTGGTAATTGATATAAATAATGATAATAATGAAGACGATTGATATAAATAATGATAATAATAAAGATGATTGATATAAATAATGATAATAATGAAGCCGATTGATATAAATAATGAAAATAATAAAGATGATTGATATAAATAATGATAATAATAAAGATGATTGATATATAAATAACGATAATAATAAAAATGATTGATATAAATAATGATAATAATAAAAAGATGATTTATATATAAATAATGATAATAATAAAAGATGATTGATATAAATAATGATAAGAATAATAAAGATGATTGATATAAATAATGATGGTAATAATAATAAAGATGATTGATATAAATAATGATGAATAATAAGATGATTGATATAAATAATGATGGTAATAATAATAAAGTTGATTGATATAATGATGGTAATAATAATTGACATAAATAATGATGATACTAATAATGATAATTAATATAAATAATGATGATACTAACAATGATAATTGATATAAATAATTGATGCATTGCCGAAGAATTAAAGTTAGATACAAAACTAATACTTGTCTTCATTAGAAATTATTTTTCATTATTAAAGAACGACACAAATTAAATTACGCAATGATATTAAATATAATTTAGATTGGAAATTTCATTTTCCGATTATCCAACGCCAAGCCCGTTACCATTCTTTCGTAGGTTCGGAGTTCTTTTGTGTAGTGAAAAATAATCAATAGAATTATAGTGACTTCTCTTTTTGTATCTTGCACGTAAGAGGTTTTTTTTGATGAATGAAATCGAAGGAATAGTAGACTCGCATTTTTATGAAGTTCGATTTACGAATTTTGCGCTTTTAGGGTCTATTATGTTAGTCCCAAAACGTAACTCATAGAACCAAAGTTAATTTACGTTCCGATTTACGAATCCAAATGACTTCTTCCCTTTTTTACGAACTCAATTTCCTCATTTTCTTTTCATTATTTTTTTTCGAACATCGAAAATTTGGAAAAGGGAGGCATGGAACTTCTTTGAACTTCTTCGGCTTCGGATCTTTCAAGTTGTGAAGTTGGGGAAAAAGAAATTTGCATGCGCTCATTCATTGGCGTATGCAGGGTGGGTTGTAACCACAATTGTGATGGAATTTTTCATATATACATACGAATATATGGAATTGTAGCTCTGTAACCGCCCCCCCCGCCATTGCAAGTTCGCAAATTGAATTGATAATTCGTGGAAGCAACAGCTTGTCGTGCTTGCAAAGGATACACACACACACACCTTTTGTTATGCATTTAATATTAGCGGTCTGAAGGAAAACGAAATTCAAGTGACGTCGTTATATTCTATAAGGATTTTCCTACTTGGGACAAAATCGCCGTCGTTATATACGATGTCGTTATAACCGATATATTTATATAGTTAAGAATAGAATAGCAAACCAAACTTCTTGTAAAAATTACGTCGTTATATGCGGTTGGCCGTTATAACCGATTTTCGCTGTATATATTTTGAATTTAGAAGGCAAAGGCATGTGAGAATTTTTGTATCGGAAGTTATTGATAAGTTGCAGCTTCACAATTGTTGTTTGCAAACTCCTATGCTAAAATCATCATTTTTAAAACCTTAATCTTACCTTCTGCGGCTCACCTATCTTGTTTAATATCAATTGCTTATTGAAATTTTGAAGTAATTTACTTTTATTAAGAAGTTTAAAGAAGTTGCGCATTTTTTTTTTTTGTTGGATCGGTAGCTTAGCATTCAAAAATTTTAAGGGAGATGGGGGGGTGACTTAAGCAACTTTAAAGTAGATCACGTGATGCGTGGCACTAAAGAGAAGTTGTGTTTTGAAGAGGGTTGTTTTTTAAGTGGGGGGGGGGCACTTGATCCCGCTGAGTCTTCTCTTCCCTACATCAACGTATTTGCGCTTAAATAACGAATGCATTCTGAAATAAAGGTGCAACAAATCCTTGATTATTTCAAATTTAGCGGACAAACATTTCCTCCGAAGAAATTTCACCATAGCGGTAGGCAAGGGCGGACACAGGGGGAGGTCACAGGGGTCATGACCCCCAAAATATATTTTTTCACTGTAAAAAATTCCAACTTTCATGATAAATGAAGGGTGTTATTCCAAGACCATGGCAAATTCTGTCCGTGTCCCCCCCCCCGCCCAAATAACAAAAGTCTGTGTCCGCCCCTGGCTATAGGGCCAGATTAAAACTTCGTGGGGCCCTTGTAGTATAAAGTAAGCCTGCGTAATTACAGTAGGACAAATATATAACAAGGATATTGGGGCAGAGGCGTAGCCAGGCTGGGGCTATAAAGGGATGACCCCCCCGAATTTTCAGGGGGGGCTCATCCACCTGGGTGGTCAGCCCCCCTGGAAAATATTTTTTTCTCAAAAATCAAATATTGTAGAATTTTATTTTAAATTTTTTATTTTGTACGAAATTGTACATGACAATGGAAATTGTTCTTTGACGTTAAAAATGTATTCAAAATAGCTTTCTACCGTAGATTTTGTGTATATAACGTGTTTTTTTATATACGTTTGAATCTTCATATACTTTATAATAAGGATAGAGTTAAATTATAGAGAGAGGTATACTAAAAGTTAGAAGTTATTAATGAAAATTTACGTTATGAAATTTATTTATTAACCTTATATATATATGTTAGTGGCGGCTCGTGGCGAGATTTTAGGGTATGTGCATGAAGCCAATTCACCAAAACCCAAAGTTACCATAAATTTCTTTCTTATTTACTGAATGAGGTAAAAACCAGTTTCTTGACGAGTATAGGCCATAAATTGATGTGTTTTGGTGAATTAGCCTTCATGCACACACCCTAAAATCTCGCCACGAGCAGCCACTGATATATATATATATATTTTATTAATATATCTAATATTAAATATATTAATAAAATACATCAAAACATTTACGAATTTTAAGCCCCCTCTGTAGCTTTCTGGGTCCCCCATGTAACTTTCAGAGCCCCCCCCTGAACAAGCGTCTAGTATTGGGGACCAACAAAAATGCTCACTATATCAGTTTTGGAATTAAAATTTTAAACTTTGAAAATAAAATCAGTAGAGATAACACATTCGCATACAACGTACATACAAAAAATTTAAAAATTCGCGGTAAAATTACTGCTTTAGTCATGAAGTTCGATTGGTAATGGTACTGAAGTAGTGTTGAGTCTTCATCGAGTCGGAACCCTAAAAAAAAGCGGGTTCTGAACATCTGTCTTGTTTGTCTATGTGCTAATCCGGCCCTGCATGGCTGTGATTGGCATTATTGCATATATATATATTTTTTTTCATTTTAATATTTAACATTAAAAACGTTGAGTACATTAAATATATTTCAGCTCATGTTATTAAAATGCCAGTGTAAATTTAAATCTCGCAGATTTGAAGGGGGAATACATTAAGAAAATTAGATTTTTTGATGTCAAATTTAATTTTTGTCTTTAAGCACTTAGTAAAGCTTGAAGTTAATAAGCAAGAGTCAACATTATGACGTAGTGGGGGTTGCTTATTAATTTAATCTGCGTAGTGCTACGCCCAAGAGAAGTTTTTAAGTATTGAAACGCATTCTGACGGTGTCCGTGACCATGGTAACAAGATGGGGACGTTTAGACATTTGCCACCGCTAATTAGGGCCTCGAACTCAGGTTGCAGGTAGCTGTGAAGGGAGGGCTTGCGCCATTATTTTATTTAAGGTTTACTCCCTTTGTTACCAGATATTGCGAAAACCATTCTTAGTTACCTGAGTAAGCCGTTTTTTTATGTTCAGAAGACATTGTTTTAGCGGGCTTACGGACCGTCTTGGCACTGACATTGGAGCAAGGCCTGAGACAATGTCTTTAATTTGCCGTGTGTTCATCTTGCATCGGCAGTATAGGTGCAACAACAAAACAGGTACCGTCGCCAAATCACAGCCGACGAAGCCATCACGAAGAACAATAAGTGGATTGAGGCCAAGGATGAGATCAGCTTTGTGCGAGTCATAGCCAAAAAACCATAAACGTCGAGTCACGTGTTTGATAACCTGGAAGATGCCGAAGGATAATGTTCTTCATGCATTTCTTCTATCATGATTGAAATTGCTAATCGAAAACGCGCATTTAAAAGGCAAAAATGAAGCTGGAAGCTTGTATTTTGCCTCACTTCAATGATAATTTTACTATAGTGAACAGCTTTTAATAATTTTTTTTTCGGGAAGAAGCTCGTTCGCCCAGTGGCGGATTTATAAAATTGCCGCCCTTAGGCACAGCCTGTACTGCCGCCCCCTCCCTCCTTTACTAAGAAAGGAATATTTGTTAAAAAAAAACCAACCGCATATCATACTCTTAACATTTGATATGTAAAGGAGATATTTCATATAATTATTCAAACTAATAAGATACAACTCAAAATTATTGCTACCATTGTCTCCGACTTGGTGGATTTGAGACACTTTTTGAATCCACAATAATTTTAGTTTGGAATCCTGGAGCCTCTGATAATTTTGTGTATATTTAGCGTATTTGGGAAATATACACGTATGCATCCTTGCATGAATTTTTTCATTATCAGTCAAGTTTTTCTTTATTCATTCATTTACTATTAGTATATATAAAAAGCGTGTTAAGCCTCGATTTATAAATAGGCAGGCTGGGCAAATGACCAGGGCCCAAAATTTTTAGGGCCCTTTGTCTTTCGATTCTGTAGTTTGTATTTGCAGGCAAGTTAAAGTAATCGCTTATATGTCATAGCTATTGGGGAAACAGGGCAATAATTAAAAGAAACATTATTTTTTCAACATTGGACAATTTTATGTTTAAGCACATTGATGCCGCCCTCCGATAAGTGCTGCCCCTAGGCCTGTGTGTCTACTTAGAAATTCGCTACTGGCTTCGCCTATTATTACAACTGACGACGTTGATGTTAAAGTGAAATTTTTTTATATATTTTAAATACAATAAAATTAATGTATTAAAATATTTAATTTATTTTAAAAATAACCATCTTAAAATGAAAAATAAAAGTGTTCAATTAAAATGAATTAACGTTGCAAAGGCTTCATTGTATTTTTCACGTTTGTCAAATTTGACGAAAATTGATAGTGGGTAAGAATAGTGCAGTTGGACCTACTTATATGGAATATTTTAGCAGCTTACTTTCGTTATAAACGGGTTATACTGTACATTACATAAGATTGGAATTGTATCATTCGTGCCGTGTTTGATTTTTATACTACCCCACCACCCAGATTTATTTTTTGCAGGAACCTTCTCCTTCGTTTTCTAAGGGGCGGTGGTTCAGGGACTTTGAGGCCGATGATAGCTATCTGGCTTAATTTTAAGTTTGCTTTACAAGAGGTGGTCTTTCAAAAGCGATTCCGACTTCCAAACCTGCTGTGCAAATTAGAAGACGTGACGAATATTACCAATTATTTCGCATTAGAAACGTATCTTGTAATAAATAATGGCCAAAAATACCCTTCACCCCACGACTTCGATTTATTAAAATACTTGTATCCATATGAGCCAGTGCCCCTCCCCAACTTTGAAAGTGTGGCAAGGAGAAAGAATTGTGGAGGTGCCTCCATTCCTTTTAAGCCGATGCCTTCTAGCAAAAATATCTTATACAGCCATGCATTTTAAATTTTATACTAGGATTTCTTGTTAAGGCTGAAAGATATATTTAACAAGCCGTCGAAGATAAAACTGACTACGCAAATGTGAGAGAAAACATGTTTTAGATTTTTTCAAATTGGAAGGGGGTAACAAGCCCCACACAGCTAGTTGCGACTAAAGCAAAGCAAAGAATGTTGGGAAAGATGTTGAGCTCTTGAAGGAGCTTTTATACGTCTCCACGTGCTTTGTAGTCACGCCTAAATAGAAGTAATGCTGCAAAAAGCTTTTAGGTACCAGAAATGATGCAAACAGCTTCTTATCTATAAAATGTGATGCCATTTTAGTTTTGGAAACTTATATCTTGTAGAGGAAGTTTAAAAGTACGAAACCCTAGACTTTTTGTATACATTTTATTTGAAGTTTTGTTATGGTTGTGTCCTAACGACGTGGAGCTACGCTAGACACAAATCACCTACTATCAGTGCATTCCTTTACCTATTGTGGAACACTGGCAGTACGGGGGAGGGGGGGGGGGGCTTTCGTGGGAAAAAGTGAAAAATATAATATCTGAAACTACAACTTCGGTTAATAATAATACTAGTTTAAATATATTTCAGGTCCTGAACCACACGGAAATATTTATCTCGTTTATTTTAGAGATTAAATAGAATTTTTATTTAACGAACAGCTTTTATTTATTTGACTGGGATGTCATGTTTAAGCATATTAATTTTCATTTTATGAATTCTGTTATAAATTTAACAATGTATATATCAATTTACCATCTAAGCGAGTGTTCTAATTTTCGCTTACCCTTCTGTAATCACTCTTCGAGAGCTAAAATTATAGTTATACTGGCTCTAAGATTTGGAATTCTATTCCTACCTCTACGAAATCTGCTCCATCATTTCTGATCTTTAAGCTAGCTTGAAGATCTATGTATTAAACCATTTTATTATTAATTTAAATCGATATTTTTTTTAAGAAATATATTTTTTATTTGGCTTGTATCTTATGATTATTATTATTAATAAATGGTCGTATTGGTTAAATAAATGATTTTATTTATATATATATTGGATTTGTCAGACTGATTTTATAATATTATTTAATTATCATGTATTATGTTGCGTCTTTATTATTGCTTCATTATCTCTTAAAGCATAAATGAATCAAATTTGTATTATTATCTGCTAAATAAATGTATTTGATTTAATTCTGATTTAATTCGAAGGTTTTACAGATCGTTGTTAGTTGCAAGCCAAATAATTTTGTACGTCTTGTATATCATCAATAAAACACAAAAAATATTACCACTCGTTATCAAAAATTTTACCGCAATATGTATTTTGTTAATTGCTTAAACACCTGCGAGGTTGAAGCGTTCAGAAATTTTGTTGTCATTATTAAATTTTTATACTTTGCAGGTGAGCACTTTTTCGAATGTGGATGCTAAGCATAAGGGTGTTCAAATTCATTTTATAGTGAAAAGATATTAACTTTAAGAAAACTTCGTTACTGAAGATACATTGATATTGTGACCCGCAATACCAGAAATACATTATACCGAAATCGACACAATGTCAATTTTGTTCCTCAGTTTCATAGAATTGACTCATAGTATGGTAGAATAAGTTCTAATACCGCTAGAGTATGGAATGGTTAGCCTATAAATATTCGTGATATAAATTGCTTAAATTTATTTAAACGTAAACTCTTTGATTATGTTGATGAAATCATAATTTGAACTAATTCAACTGATGGTATTTAAAAGCTAATTACCATTTATCTAAGCGGCAATGTTTCAACACTGATGCATATATTATAGTATGCGGATTAGTGATGCACGTGGATAAAATTAAATGATTGTCTTTTATAATTGGTATATATATTATATGTTTATATTGTTTTATATCCATATATTTTGAATGTAATTTTCCTTATTTCAAAAATTCGTATATTGTATATGCTTATTTTGTTTCATATTTGTATCCCTTGAATAGATAGAATTTTTTTGGATTATTAACATACACAGCGCCCTCTGGCGCTTCCAATTTCTGTTATTCAAGGGAGATGCTACCCACCTTTTCCTTCTTTCCTGTGTGTAGTACAATGCAGTATTTTGTAGTATAACGCAGTATTGTGTAGTATAATACAGTATTTTGAAGTATAATGCAGTATTTTGTAGTATAAGGAATATGCTACGATGGTATCTGCCTGCGAATGACTCTGCATTCCATGTAACCAGAGCTGAGAATTTTACGTCTTCTGTTAATTAAAAAACAGTGCTCAACTATATCAATTTTACAGAAACTACTTAGCTTAAAAGCTTTACACAGAGAATTTATAAATTTTCAATTTTGAATATGACCTCTCTCTAAAAACACCAGAGAAAAAAAAAACAAAATCACGTCGGCCATTTTTTTTTAAAAACACAGGAAAGTAAAAACATTAACAATAACAATAGAACTAAAAAGAGCTTCAGTATTGGATCTCATGAAAGCTTTTGAACACAAAACAAGGGAAAGAGGCAGCTAAGCCTTATTCTCAGAAAAAACCAAAATGGCGAATTTTTTGCTCAAAGACGAAATTAAGCCACAAATTTTTTAAAAACTAAAGTCGTCTATTAATTAATCGTCTATTCGATTATAGTGTATTAATCGTCAATTCGGCAACTGAAGATTAACGAATAGACGATTAATGTTCATTTTATAGTTCTGGAGAGTCCGATTTATTTCCAGAAAATATAGCGTTCTTTTTTGTTCCAGTAATGACAATAAATTTGACGAATTGTGTGTATTACTCGAATTATAAGCGCACAGAAAGTTCACAACGGGGCTACAGCTCCATATATATATATATAAAATTGCATCCGGGGGTTATGGCCCAATCACCCCCTGCGTACGCCAGTGATTTGGATAACGCTATGCACACATGCACCGGCCCTATGACAAAGGCTCTCTCTACCAACATAATACAAACGGTTTTCGGATAGACAGAAACGTTTGGTAGACCGTTGGTAAGTTGATAGGACATCTTGAACCTTGTATTAATTAATATGCACGCAGAAATACTCGCGCATTCAATTATGACAGCAATACGCATTCAATAGCGCTACGCTGATTTGTGAAAACGATTGATAGTGTCAGTTACTGTAAGGGTCAAGTAATGCCAGATGAAAGTTTTTATGGGCCCTAGGATGGAGGCCTGGAATGGGCCCCTAAAAAACATGGTTCTCCTGATATTTAGTCAACAAATCATGTCTTTATTTAAAGTTTATAATTTTTAACATCTAGGTTTGTCAGTAATGAAAAATACTCGGGCATTTATAAGCAAATAAGATTAAAGTGACGTTATGATTTAAGCAGCACCAGGTCCCTTAAAAGATCCCGCGTGGCCCCAAAATCCCGGGCCCTAATTAGTCTATACGTAAATCCTGCACTGCCCAGATACAATTCGTCCTTCCCATTGTTTTTTATTCGTTTAGTCTTTCGTTGCAATGTTAAATGCCGTGTGTAAATTATTTTTCAATGTTCGACTTCGGCTTTGAAAATGTCGATGTTCTGGGTGGGCACATGTTAAATGTGCATATAATATAATAACACAGAAACACTGCTATGTGCAGGAAAGCTTCTGATGTACCATCGTTGGAAATAAATCAAATTAATCATTATTTATAATTATTATTATGAACAGGGTAAGGTTACAAATGCAAAATATTATACAAATTTTATGATATTTGAGGCCATAGCACGAACTTCTAAGAAAAAAGATTTAAAAATCTAGAAAAATAAAAGAATCTAAGCGTGCCCTGGTGGCCAAGTTGGCAAGGCGCTTGGTCTCTAACCAATTGGTTGCTGGTGCAGTTCCAGTCCGGGATAAGGCTTCTTCTTCTTCTTACCGATTTGTACTATAAAAAGCTTTAGTGGAGGCTCCGCGCGTTGAACCCTTCTTTGTCAATTTCCACCCACTATCGCTGTATGTGTAGAAGGTCTGTAGCCAAGATGAAGGGGCAACTGGGACTACGCCCCTGCTTGGCTACAGGCCTGAAGTGTAGCATCCCTGCGGGACGAGTAATAATAACTTGATTTGTAACATGGGCCGAGCAGCTGAAGTTTAAACCGCAGGACGTACGCGTTGATGATTTAATTTCATTAGGTATCTCATAATCAAATCACAGCTCATTTAGCTCAGCATTACCGTTGCTGTCCAATATCCATAAAAATTAATTAGCTAGCATGATTAAACACTGCTACCTAATGGATCAAAGTGAAAACACAGTAGTACCTCCATATATCGAAGTTGAAGTTTTTTTTTTGGTTATGGAAACAGTTTCATTTTGTGTAGCGAACGGCAATTTTCAACATAGGTGTACGCAGAAAGTTCATAAGGGGGGGGTTAGAGACTCAATGGGGGAGGGTTACAGAGCTACATCTCGTATATTCCTATGTTAAATACATAAAATTTCACTGTGATGGGCGTTACGACCCCAAAAACTTCCCCTGGTCACCCCTATGAAAGGTTTTGCCGAAGCTTTGACACGCAGAGAATTTCCATAAACGGAGGTTCGATATATAGGGGTTGTACTGTACTCACAAGGACAGGTGGTAGATAATGAAGTTTTCCCGAAACGATAAGGCATGCCACGAGGGAAAGGAGATAGAGGATATCAAAGAAAGAGATGGATGACCGTCATGACAAGGTATTCTGCGGGATTGATAATCTTGCTTACGGATTAATTGAGATTTTTGATTCTTGAAAAACAGTTGCGCCAAAACATCATTGTCCCGAAAGAATTCTTAATGTCTTGGCATATTATCTTTCGAAATGAATGATTAGAGAAACACTAACTTAAGTTTTTTCCTCCTCGAATTTCTGTTATTGACTATTTTGCTCTGTTTCTTTGGGAAAGTGACCATTTACAGTGCCGAGGTTTTAATATTTTATTTCTCCATTTTTTTCACGTCTTGAAACCCTTCCATAAATAAATAAGTGGGCTGAAGATGGAAATAGGTTTTCTTGTAAGCGGAAAAAACGAACGTTTGCAGATGTGATTCCTTGTGTCGAATAGCTAACATAATCTTTAAAGATGTTTCTGCAACTGGGAAAACGGTTTCTTTTGAAATAGTAAAACTCACGTCATAACTTTGTTCATATATTTATAAATAACTGGTGCCGTTTGTGATTGCTCAGCCCCTATGGCCATCGGCTATGGATGACTAGCGAGTCCAAATAACAGTCGAAAAGCTAATAAAATATTTTTATTTACCAATGTTATTTTCCATCCTTTTGATCATTAATTTTCTAGCGGCTCAACAGTGCGATTTAACATGTTGAAGAAATGTAACAGAGAATTTCCACAGAATTGTCATTCATGATATTGTGTAGATAGGATCAGGAAATGAAATGGTACTTTGTGTCATCGCAATTCAAATAAAAAGTTTAAATAACGGACAATCAAAATAATCAAAAGTTCAAATAATGGACAAGTAGGTAAATTAGCATTGCCGCACGCAGGGGGTGTTGATGGGGGTTGTAGCCCCCCATTGCGATGAAATTTTTGTATATATACATATGAATATATGGAATTGTAGCTCTATAATCCCCCTCCCTCAATGAGTCTGTAATCCTCTTCATAAACTTTCTGCGGACTCCCAAAATGAATTAGTAAAATTAATTCTATAGGGGGGTAATCCTCGACTTTGCGAAAGAAGTCGTTCTGAGATCTTGTTCGTAAAGCGGGAGTTCGTAAAAGGTGAATTCGTAAAACGAGAACTTATTTCTAGATTAGTTAAAATGTCTTTACATGATATTCAGATGCAATGTAAAAAGTACGTTTCCAGTTCTTGACATTTCATTTTTCCCATCGAACATTTTACTAATGCAAAATAAAGGATGGTAAAACAAAATACAGTGTATAAGTAACGATTTGTATGCAATACAAAATTAAAATACAGCAAAGAAATATAGATTACAGATACAGGAATTCAGTACTTATTTAAATTAGTTTAATCAAGATCTTTCTCAGTGTCTAAACACGATACACCCTTTAAATGGTTTGCCTCTATAATTCAGCACTCCTTACAGCTTGCATAGTTTTTCGTTCATTAGATGCAGACATGGGCGCCAACGGTATAAAAATATTGGTGTGTGTGTGGGGGGGAATACATCAATAGAAGGCATTTTGTTTGAAATTGGAAGGGGACATGGAACCCTAATACCAACATTGGAGGGGACGGGTACTCATTCTTCCTCCCGTTAACGGTGCCCGTGGATGCAGGAGTGGTTAGAATATAGTGGTTACTTTTGTAGATAATCTATAATAATGGTTTCTTCAAGTATTTTTTCTTTTCTTTATAGATTTTTCGGGACAACTGGCATTAGCATTTTATTTTTAACTCCGTAGCAACTTTTGCAGCTCTTGAAGGGTTGGAATATCGTAATTCGATAATTGCAATCGCCTTTTCAATGTGCTGAAATGCTTCATCAAGGCCTTCAAGAATAAAGCAACAACAGAACAGAAGACGATATTTCTGTTTGAAGTAACTTCAACTGGACATATTTTTTGATATAGCGCCGAAGTTCGTAAAACGTAGTTCATAAACGAAGTTCGTAAAAGTTCGTAAAGCGAAAACTACTTGTATGAGCGTTTTTTCTGAAAACATTGAACGACCGTCTACTGAAAAAAAAATATCGAGAAGGGCAGTAGGCTATTTTCCAATTAATTGAATTTCGGATAAGCAAAGTTTGGATAATCGGTTCTACTGTAGTCTAATTTCTAACATCTCAGTGCTCTAATTCTCTCCTAGGAGTATTTTGCAATCTATTAAATTCAAGAACTATTTATTTTGACTACTTTTTAATTCTTTGAAGTAGATGCGTCTGGAGAGTTGCCATGAAGAATAAAAGGTTGACAGGTACTCAATGAAATGACAGCCACGCTTTGAATGATGTTTGCAAACGGTTTTTTCTGTTTCGAAATTTTGATTTTTGCAGGTTGTGAGTCGTTTATTTTTAAGGGAACCCTAAAACCGGTTCCAGCGCCGGATTTACATATGGGCTAAGCAGGCCCGAGCCTAGGAACCTAGGTGTTTTTTAAGTTTAATCATTATTTTAATCTTGTTTATTTACAAGTGTTCAATGAATTTTCTTTATTGACAAACCTGCATATAGAAGATAATGAACTTAAAAGAAAACAAACAATCCGCATGCTTTATTGATTAAACATCGTGAAGATCATATTCTTCAGGTTAGGGGGCCCATTCTATCCTTTCGACCTAGGGGACCCATAGAAGTCTTAATCCGTCCCTGCCCCTATCTTAAATAGGGGGCATCAAACTCACAAAGTTTGTTTATTTTATAGATTATGTTTGTGCTTATTGCAAAAATTTGAAAATTTAAAAGTTAGTGTCTGAAAAACAAAATTTATGGAGTCCAAGGTGCCACTGAATGTGTTAAGATAGCTTTTCAAGTGGGAAGGGGAGATAAAAGTTAGGACTTCAGGGTAATACTATTTACACTTGCTGAGCGTACACTTCTTTCCTTTACAAAAGTTTGCATTCTTCCCATTCCCTTCGTAGTTTGTTGTTTTCTTTTCATGGTTTTATCTTTTAGGAGTTTGGCGTGTTCGACTGTTAGGACGATCAGAACTGGAGATGATTTTTAGTCGTGTCCGACATGGAGTTCAGCTGGTCGGCGCGACGCTCGTCCTTGTCGTTTCAGAGTTCATTTTCTCGGGTGGCCTTTAGCACAATTGACCACTCTGCCTCGTTTTATAGTAAGAGCTGGACGAGTACTTTTACTGATTTACTATGCGGGTTTCGCCCACATCTCACTGGGAATACGGAGCTCTTGCATGCGATTAACCGTCCTATACTTTGCCGCACAATAAGCAAGCATTATATTAAAGAACCTTTAAATAACTATCTCTTAAATTGCATCCACTCGTTATTAAACTTCATGTTCTTGAAAACTTTTTTTTTTTTTTTCATGCAAAAGGTTAAATGTTGGTTAGATAGCAAACGAGGTAGAAAATGAAAGCTTAAGTATCGACAACCGTCCTTCAAGACCTCTGATGAAAAACTGTTGGTACAACTGAAAACTTCATTTCACTGTCTTACTGGCATTTACATTTTTTTTTTTGTATGTAAACCCCCTTATTTTAATGGATTTTCTGCCCCAAATCACGTTTTTCTACAAACACCAAGTGTGATAGAATTCCAAATGTTCACGCACTACACAGATGGCAAATAAACCATGTTCCGCAGTGGAAAGTTGACATAAAAATACGGTTTTACTGCGATTTTTCCACGCCGAAATGCAATCACGTTTATCGAACAGAGCATTAGAGTAGGTTTTGCGTGATGCAGTTCTTGATGGGATTAGTCCCGCTTTCGACCGCAGAGATTAAAGGTTACCGGATGTGGTAACTTGGAATAAATTAACGGAACCCTCTTTCGGGCATCCCGGGTTTCCACTGCGGCGAAGGCGGTTTATTTTCAGGCGTTTTTAATTAGACGTTTCCGATGCAAATGAAGAGTGTGATAAACACAAACTAATAGTCGTTTTCAGGAGCGTTATGCAACATTTGGTTCATATTGCGCGCAAGATAATCTTGCCACGAAATTGTACCGTTTCAATGGAATTGTTTCAAAAGAGAGATTTTTTATTTTTTTTGCGAGAAATTGTCATGCAGCCAGTTTATGATGTATATAATATTCTTTGTTTATTTTTTTTTTTTGTACAGTTTTTGTGTCATTACTTGAGACCAGAGTTCTCCAACCCTTTTTGATAGCGGGCCACTTAAAATTTGTTTACGGTTCTTACGGGCCAACCGTTTCATTAAAAAACAAATAAAAACAGTATCCCTTCAATTTTTTCCGATAATTTGTTTATTCACTTGGGATATGGAAAGGGATTATCTATGGTATCCTCGCGGTTTTTTTGAAAAAGAAAAAAAAAATCTGAAATTTTTGTTTTGGATTTTTTTTTTTATTCCAAACAATTGTCGGCAGGCCGTAAGTTGGACAACCCTTCTCAAGACCATAGTATAGCAAAATCGATAAGATCATAATAACGCTACAATAACACTATCATAATACACTATATTATGAAGCGTATTCGGACACTATGAGGCTATCAGGGGAGATAACTTGAAGAGAATATTGGGGGGGGAGGGGAGTAAGAGAAGAACCCGAATATGCACTCAAGTGAGCTAACTGGAGAAGGGAAATACACAAATAACAGTTAATATATTTTATATGTCATGTCATAGATATTTTATATTCTATGCTCTATATTTCTTCATATATTCTCCACTAACGTTGGGGAGGACCTGGCCCTCTAATTTATTTATTTATTTATTTATTTTGAGGGCCTAAGGTACCCCGGTACCTTTAGAATTGGCGTTCCATGGACACCACAGTAAGTTTGCAGGAATGCAATTCATGGATGTCCTCTGTTAACTTGTGAATTTTGTTAACTGTGTTAACTAAGTTTGTTAACTGTGGAACATTGGGAGTTTGGAATATGAAGTCTGGAATTTCTTTAGAGGTTAACACTTTTTTTTTAATGACAATTCGCTTCGTGGGAGTGAACTTAGGGACGTTTAACGTCTGTTAATGGGAAGACGTCATACCGTCCATGTTTCAATACGTGACATTGTAACCAAACTAGACGTATCCAAAATTGGCAACAGACGTTAAAATATAGAAAAATGAAGGTGTTACTATGCGGAAACCTGCCGCAAAGCATGGTGTGTGCGGGGATGGCTTGTTGAGAAGATTGAAATGTTAAATTCGTAAGTACAGAGTTCGGAACACATTGAACATTTTTGAGATGAATTATGGCAACGGCTAATTCTCACCATAAACACGTTCTTCAAATTCATGTCTGGTAGTTGTTTTGGAGGAAAATGGAAGAAAATTGTTGTCAAGATCTACTGAACTTCAGTAAAAAAGTTCATCTGGACAAGTTTTCTGGTATAATTAAAGTTAAAGGTTTGCCTATCCATAACTAAAACACAAAACAAAGTTATTTTTCAAAAGGACCAAAGCGTCCGATTGCCTTTGATAATATACAGTATACAGTGTGTTCTTAAAAATAAAGTAATTTTACATTTCTCTGATTGTATTTTTTTCATGGGAACATACTGTGCATTCGCGCTCAGTTGACGCGTGATACCGTTAGCAGACGGGTTAGTCCATTGCAGTTTAGGGAAGGCCGTCTTGGAGGAACTGGTTTTTCCCGCGCGAAAAACCAGTTTCGGCAAGACGCCCTTCCCTAAACTGCAATGGACTAACCCGTCTGCTAACGGTATCAGGCGTCAGGTCTGCGCGAACGCACAAAAACTAACCATCAGCCTCATTATTTTCGCCATTATCATTATCCCGATTAAAATTCCTAATGAACCCCCCCCCTACAAAAGAAACTAGCAGTGCACCAGAACACAGGAGTTCGCAGTTTGTGAGCTACTGCTAAAAAGGAATAACCCCATTTTCATCCGGTTAATTAACGAATAACCAAAAATGACCGATTTGTCTTCTCAAAGTGAATCGTTCACATTAAGGAATCTGAATGAGCCCGAAATGAATGTAGTCCGTTTGAAGAATGAGAGTGATGGAATAATTTCGCTCATCTCTTGTTAGTTTTCATTTTTATGTACATATGTTCGGCCATCAAAGCAGTTTTTAAATTATATCTGTACACGCACAATATAGAGGTAAGGTTAGATAGGATAATGTGGTCTTATACAGTGTGTCCGTGAAGTCATGGTGCACTTTTGACCGGTCACAGGAAATCAACGAAACAAGATAGAAATGTGAAATCTTCACCAAATAAAAGGAAAACTATCCAAGTTTCATACCTATTCAGTGCAGTTTGATGTGGCCTCTATTTGTTGATAAACGATATTCAAGTTCTTCCTACAAATGGTTAAGGACGTCTGGTGTAACAGAATGAATAACGTCTGCTCACTTTGGTCACGGATTCGAATTTAGCAAGCCACAGAACACACTGAACTTTCCTCTGTACCTTCCACATCTCGACTGGCGTGGGCGTGGGCTGATCCGCTGCTGCGCAGTTCGTGGTGTTGCGTCATCACCTGTGTGCGCACACGCTTGCACATAATACTACGGAAACTTGGAGAGTTTGTCTGTTATTTGGTGAAGAGTTCACGTATCTATCTTGTTTCGTTGATTTCCTGTGACCGGTCAAAAGTGCACCATGACTTTACGGACACAGTGTATATAGTATTTTTTAGCATAAAGGTACTACGCATTTCTAAGCATGCAAAAGAGGAAACACTTACCTGCTAACGACAAGACTTGGATACTTTTCATGCAGCACAAATGTTTCACGCCATAATCTCGGATTTGTGTACACCATCGAAGATACAGGCTACACAGATGGTTCATCGTAGAGAGGTAGCCTAAACCGATGTCTGTGATATGAACGCACCTTGAAAAGAAAAATAATGTGCACCATATTAATGTTGAACATGTAAAATATTTCTATTCATTTAAAACATGAGAAAGAAATGCATACTTTAAATTTGCTTATAATTACGATTTTTTTCTTAAATGCTGAAAAAACGTATTTAAATTTCCTAAAATATATAAATTTTTGTTGTTATATATAAAAATTCCCGTGAAGAGCCATCAGAATATTTATTGTGTTCGGATGATTGCTATAACTAAATGGAAGTCACTTGAAACACGACGGCTTGAAAAGTAACCAATCGGTAACTTAGTTACATGAAAATGTCATTAACACGATTATCCGTCCTTTGGTTATCCGGTAATTTGCATTATCCGACGCTTAAAGCAATTGTTGATCAGAGATTACACATATAGTAGAAAATCGTTTAGAATGAAATCTGAAGGAGGAAACAATTTCGGTCGTTTTAACTTAAAGCAGTTAAAAACGATATTATTTTTTAAATTACAGTACGGTAATACACTTTTATACTTACGCGTTTTCTAAATTTGTATTTTTTTCTAACTTATTTTTTTCCCAAACTTATATTTTTTTAAACTTACATGCATTTTTTTAAACTTATATACATATATTTTTAAACTAACATGTATTTTTTCTAAATATATTCATACTTCTCCGTTCTAAAACATTTTGACTTTTTGAGTACTGTGATTCGAGTATTGTCTGGAAGGCGAACACCACACCAGTGGAATGTTGAGCTATCAGGGCCCGTGACAGGATTTACAGTGTTCCAGGCAGTTTAGCAGATCGGACCAGACAACCAATTTCCAACCCCACTTATTTTCAGTCTCCAATTATTTTTCAAGGGGAAAAAGCTAACGGTTGTCAAGCTTGTACCTTTCTTTAGCAATTCTTAAAAAAAAAAAGGAAAGAAAAACACAGTTTTTTGTCAGGCCCCTTAAGATTCTCGGCGTTTGCCCACTTTCCCTTCCCTGACCCGGTCCTGATTGCTATAGACGATTATTAAACCCTTTATATAGAAAAATATAGTCGTTATAAAAGATAAAAACGTTAGCCACGACATATCCAGCCGTTCTAAGCGATGTTTACCAACATATAGAAGAATAGGAAACTGAATTCCTCTTGTAGTAATTTCGCCGCAATATTGCAATTGGCCATTATAACAGATTTCTGCTTTGTATATCAGAAATAAATTGCATCATATATTGATAATGTTATAAGTGCATTGTCATGCCTCTCGCAATTATCTTTCATTATCTTCTTATAACATACATGCAGGGTGTCTCCTAACTCCCGAAAGAAAGTCCCATAGTGACATTCCTTGAAGAATTTTAATATAACAAAGGGATAGGAAATTGGCGAGAAAGCAATACTTTTTGCTTCTGTGATTGCAATTAAAAATCAGTCCTTTAGATTTTACGCTTTTGTCGGGAGCACAGTGTACATTTTTGCTTCTGCCTGCAAATGATACGTATCCTCTTCTGTGTGTATTCACGGCACTACGAAATGTACAATAAGCTTTTTTAATACAAACGACAAACCAAGAATTCCTTAATGGGGAAAAAAAGAAGAGCATTTTTTAGGGACAAATAATATATAGGGATTAAAGTTCTGTAGATATTTACCTTTTGTCTGTTTTATATAAATTTGGACTTTTTTCAGTTTCAAAGTATCTTAGCTTGATAGAGTTATTAAAAAAATTACTATTAAAAAATAAAGAGTGCTTGTAATCAGAGTTTGTGGGTCGATTGAAATTATATTAAAGATTATCATATATAATTAAAGATTGTGTATAAGCAAAGATTATAGCAGCGGAATTCGATATTTCGGTAATATTTGCGAATAGAATGCCACATATAAACGGATTAAAATTTGCCTTCTGTCGTACTCCCAGAAATTACATTCGAGAAATAGGGAATTTCTGCAAAATCATGTAGGGAAATAGGGATGATTCCTGGAGCGTTACTAAATTATATGTTTGTGAAACATCATTTTGCACATGGTGAATATGGGCTGGTTCCTCCTCCCCCTGCCTTTGCGTGCTGTTAATCCGCGGTACAGTAGTACTGTACCTTTGAGTTCGTTTGAGGCACAGAAGACACATTATTCAGGTGCGTTCACCTCCAAGCCGGGTGTGGGGCCGCCGGTATCGATCCCTCGTAGGTGGGGTGAACTCCTAAAATGGAATACGGCCCAAAAGCATGTCTTTGAAATCAACACTGGAGACCTTTTACGTTGCAGGGAGAAAAAATACTTCCTATCAAATATTAAGCATCACTTTGCGAACGGCTGACGGAAAAAGGTGCTTTTGCGATAGGTTCTTTTTCATGTTATTTTTTCTTTCTTTTTGGCGGTCGTAGAGATGTTAGTAAAAGGGCCATTAGACATTCCGCGAGGCGATTCCGTGAAGAAGTATTCGATACAATATACTTCCTTTCGTTAAGTTAGATTGTCGTTCCAGTTCCCATTTGGCTCGTTCAAAACTTTTATTTATTACCTTTCTTTTGCGTGATATCAGGAGCCGCAGATGTGCAGGTATGGCATTTGCACTATCAGTGGTTGCAGATGGACAGGTGTAAAGATGCATTTCAGGTGCTATGTGTACGTTGATTCGAGTTAATGAAATGTGTCATGCATTTTTAAAACTTGACTTGACCACTAAAGCTGCCAATACTCAAACAAGTTAAGCAATTATGGAAAATTAATATCAGTGTTCAGTGGCAGGGGTTTCGAGTGGGCATGCAAGGCAAGAAGTGGCAGCAACGAGTCCAAAAATAGAATTTTTGGAACCCAGCAATGTTGAGAAAGATGGAATACAGATTTACAAATATAGAAAGACATATAAAAGAAGATAAAATACAGAAGGAATAGTAGATCAAAATCTTTGTTGATATCAATTATGCGTGAATAGGATAAGATACTCCTACACAATATATCAGGTTTTAAGCGCTTTTCATGTGGCGCATCTGAAAATTTTCCCTGCAAATTTTAGGGAGCGGCAGACGATAGCACAAAAAAACAAACAAATTATTACTGTTAGTTACTATATAAAATTATGTGAAACATTAGTTTCGATAACTATACGAAAAACAAACCTCACCATCTTCACACACGAAAAATTAAGAATGTGATATGCTTGTTATTTATTATTATTATTTTTTTTTGCAAAAATATTCCTTTCTCTGTAAGCGAGGAATAGGGTGGAAATACAACCTATGCCAGGAGAAGACAACCACCTAAGTCCATCACTGCTGCATAAACACAAATTATTACTTTAAAGTGGGATAAAGCAAAAAGAAAAATCTGTAAAACCTACACTGACAATCAACTCATTGTAAATTTCACAGCAGACATTCCAACTGATGATTAAGACATAACAAATAGAGAATTTATATAGAGCTTAAGCCATCTCACTCCAAATCTACGATGCTCCGCGTCTTTTCTGAATCCTTATTAAGATACGCACACAATTATTGTAAACAGCTTATACATCCATGTTCCTCGTTGATAGCCTTTCAAATGGAGTTGCAAATACTTCGAGGGAAGACATATGAAACAAGACTTTGGCACGCAGTTGCATTTTTAGTGTAAAGGCTCCTACAAGAACGATGGCAAATGTGCGGATAATGGAGGGGTCCCAAGTCCTTTATTTTTCCCACAAAACCAATTGCTGTTTTGCTACAAATTTTCTAGGTTTCATCAAGGGCTGGTGCAGAAAACTCAACCCCCTCTCATTGAGTACCAAGGTATATGTTTCTTTTTTAACGCCAAAACTCGGAAGTTACTTGAACCCTCGCATAACTTTTGAATTGCCACGTCCCTGATATCACCAACTTCTGTTGGATGCTGAACTCCAGGATCTGGTATGTGGAACATCATCAAGTTTAACAACAGTTGTTTCGACAGTGGCGTAAGGTTTAAAAACGCGACATTTCGGAAGACGACTGCTTTCTTTGTCAGATGAAGGCAGACATTTTGTCAAGTGAAGGCAAAACAGAAAAGGAAGAAATTTCTGCCTTCGCTTGAGAAAGGGAAAGTTGGCTTTTGAAATGTCGTGTTTTTAAACCTTTCGCCAGTGTCGAAATAACTGTTGTTATGGAAACTCCTGGTGAAACTTCGCATTGTTTTGTTATCATTAGGTTTATATGCAAAGCATAGGCGTACGCAGAAGGTATAAGGGGGATTACAGAGCTAAAACCTCATATATCCGTATGTATAAAATTGTATTACGATGGATAGTAGTAGCCCCAACTCCATTTTGCGTACGCCAGTTATGCAAAGGTTGATAACGATTGTTCTTGATAGGCATATTGAGATCCACCCTCATGATATCAGTCTGGTGTTTACTTATTGTTCATACACCAAGAGAGCATGCTTAACACCATTAATTTTTGAAATATTTGGCAAAATCTAAGAGCCGAGACACGCAACTCGATGTGGATTCTAAATCATGCTTGGATACTTTGTTTTAGGTGTCGTAGTTCTTGGATGTCACGTGTTCCTGACTCACAGAGTGTATGACACATCCTTAATGACGTTATCAAATGAATAAGGCTTCGAATTGGCGATGGTCACGGTTCATAAACAAGAGTTGTATGATCATGGCTATTAGGCAGTTTTTACGTACACGCAAGCTGTGTAAGGATGAGTCTACACCTGTATTTGTATATTTAATATGAATACACGCATGCGCGTTATATTTTCTATTATTGCATAGGATTAATGTGTAGCTAGTGGCAGGCCTGTAGTCAATCCGGGGCCATCAGGGGCGTGGCCCCAGTTGCCTCATCAAGAGTAATCCCAGGGTGCCTTGCGCCCCATATGCCCTTTGCCTTGCCCCTTCATCGTGGTTACAGGCCTGGCAAGTGGTATTGTTTTGTTTGGGTGTTGTAGGTCACTTTGGCGACTGCACGACACATGACGAATCAATCTCGCCAAAGTACCTTCAATCATACTATAACCACGGATGTAACTATACCATGTACAGAAGTAGGCAAGGCCTAGAGGGGCCCCTTATATTTTAATAAAAACGGAAACTTAATTTGACTTCTCACCTAAATGCTCAAAAAAGTCAGCTACTCCACCGATTATAACGAAGAATTTTACGAAGAAAGAAACATAAAAAGACCTGATAATTCTAATAACGATGTATTTCTAGAGCTGCCCATTTTACAGGGCTTTAAAATACAGTCCATGTATTTAACTTTTGAGATGAAGAACAACTGCAGACGTAAAGGTATGTCCAGCCGCTTGAGTACACATACCCATCACCGTATCCCTCAGGTAATACTGATGCATCTTTTCTAAAAAGTTCCGAAAAAAAAAGTCCAATAAAGAAAAATTTTCCATTGATTATTATGATCTCATCTAAATCTAAGGAAATTCTCTGCTTTGATAAATATTCTGGGAATACAGTAGTCGCCTTAGGAGGCCACCTTTCCCAAAATTCTTTGTACATAATCGACTAATACCAATTTTGATAAAAAGGTAAAAAAAAATGCCACATCGAAGCCGAC
Organism: Dysdera silvatica; assembly: GCA_006491805.2. NCBI lineage: Eukaryota > Metazoa > Arthropoda > Arachnida > Araneae > Dysderidae > Dysdera > Dysdera silvatica. The sequence continues at coordinate 126,649,781 of QLNU02015003.1, read as the reverse complement.
TGCTGTTGACTTGGTTTGGATCATCAAGATTTTAATTATTTAAACGTTTTTGTATCGATCTTGTCGTCTGCAGCCGTTGGCCATAATCGTTTAATTAAACTTTTGTCGGTTTGTGTCATTCCAATTAAACGCCCCCTGTTACCAGTAAAGCTCCGAAACAATCTGATGGCGTCATCCCGTAGCAGAATTTGACTAATTGTCCGGAATTTTGCAGCGACAAACGATTGCTGGCGCATCGATTTTTTTGTTTTAAATCGATTGAGGGTGTGCCCAACTATTTCCTTCTTTTCGGATGTCCGATGTCGTCTGATGGAAAAGCGATTAATCGATGCGGTCGATCGCAGCTGCCATTGATAATACTCATAGGAACATATTCCCGCCAAAATCTGATCCCGCGATTTAGGTTTCAAAAACTTTCGGATTTTAAATTGTAAGGAATTTTCAGCAAAATATGATTAGTGACACTAACTTTACTAACTTATAATTATGTTAATAAGCCATTAGTAAACCAATAATAAATTGTTACTTAGGGTTAAAAATCGATTATAATGACAAGGTTTTTATCAGCATTTTTAATGCAAAACATCGTTTTAACATATTCGAAGAAGAATGAATATTGGGCATATTTAGTTTTAAGAAAACGTATCATTTTTTTTTACATTAGGATTTTTCGATACGTCAAAATAGAAATCATTTCTTTATAAGAGAAAAATGCATGAATGTATTTTTCCTATAAGGAGTTTTTTTTAATAATCGAATATGTTTTATAATATTCTTTATAACATACCTTCCAATATACTTTAACATACTTTCCATATACATAGGTTGTAAGATATTATTACCCCTCCCAGGGATAACACAATGTCACGTAGTGATCAATATAGAAAAGCCTCCGGGGCGAGTTTTTTTTGTGCTTTTTCGTGGGAAGTAATTATACGTGAAAATTCCGACACCCACGTTTATTAGCTCAAGCTAGAGCTTTTTGTTATAGGAGAAAAAGGGACATCGTTCCAGACCTAGATTCGAACTAGGATCTCTCCGTTGATCCCGGGGCGCCTTAACCGCTAGGCCATTGAGGACGTGGAACAAAGCTCCTATTCCACACACACACACACACACACACACACACACATATATGTTGTAAGATTTATTACTCTTCTCAGGGATAACACAATTGCCACATAATGGTCAACACAGAAAAGCTTCCGTGGCGAGTTTTTTGTGTTTTTCGTGGGGAATAATTATACGTGAAAATTCCGATAAGCCGGCGATTAAGGCGCTCCCGGCTTAACGGAAAAAACCTAGTTCGAATCTAGGTCGGAGACGATGTCCCTCTTTTTCTTCTATAACAAAAGGCTCTAGTTTGAGCTAAAAAAAAACGCGGGTGACAGAATTATCACGTATAATTATTCCCCAACGAAAAGCACAAAAAACTCGACCCGGAGGCTTTTCTGTGTTGACCACTATGTGGCAATTGTATTATCTCTGATAAGGGTAATAGTGTTTTACAACCTATATATACGGAGAAAAGGAGCTTCGTTCCCCATCCGCGATGACCTAGTGGTTGAATGTGCTCCCGGCCCAACGGAGAAACCAAAGTCCGAATCTAGATCGGGGACGACACCTCTTTCTCCTGTAACAAAAAGCTTCAGCTTGAGCTAACAAACGTGGGTGTCGGAATTTTGACGTATTTCGATATACAGGGTTAATAATGAAACCTGTAGTGCTTGACACATCGCATATTTGTATGTAAGTGGTAAATACACTGGTTTCCATAAATTAAGCAACAAATGGAAAAAAACGTGATAATCCGGTCAAATGTAGTCAAAATGCAAGGTATTTGCATGTAGTATCATGAGTATGATATCATGTATGATATCATGAGTATGTAGCATCGATATACAGGATGCAAACGAGTGGCGCTGGTGTTGATTTATACAAATACGAAAAAGCTTAAAACTAGCTGTTTTGCAGTGAGTCGCCAATTAATGTGCGATGGTGAATGAAAAGATTTCGAGATAGCCAATTTGTAAAAATGACGTCGAAACGTCATTTGCCAGTAGAATTACATTACGCAGCTATACGCAGACTTGAAGCTGGCCAACGGTAGACGGACGTTGCAAGATGGCTGAACGTCGACCATTCTGTGGTCAGCAGAGTGTGGCAACAGTTCCGAACCAGGAATTCAGCCTCCCGAAGATACAGCGAAGGTAGGCCAAGGGTTATGACCTCCTCAGATGACCGATACTTGCGGCTTTCGGCAAGGCGAAACAGGATTACTACTCCGACTCATCTCAGATCTGGGCTTGCTGCAGCTACAGGAAGGACTGTATCAGCTTCGACTGTACGCAGAAGGCTACATGAAGGAGGACTGTACGCTAGGCGACCAGTATTATGCGTGCCCTTCTCGCCACAGGAAGGAACGTTTGAATTGGGGATGTATGCATGTGAACTGGACTCGAAATCAGTGAGGTCCATACTTTTCACGGATGAGTCGAAATTTGCTTTGCAGAGTGATTCTCGACGAGTTTTCATCTGGAGAGAGGCTGGTACTCGATATCAGCCCTCTCTTATGTAGGAAAGGGACACATATGGTGGAGGCAGTGTGCTTGTATGGGGAGGCATATCTTTAGGCGGACGTACTGACCTCTATGTGTTGTCTCATGGCAACCTTAAGGCTCAGAGGTATAGAGACGAGATCATGGACCCCGTTGTTCAACGGTATGCGGCTGCTATTGGCGATACATTTGTACTGCAGGCAGATAATGCCCGCCCTCACACAGCTCGTCTCGTGCAGCTGTAAATTGAAGAAGAGACTATAATCGAAATGCAATGGCTAGCACGCTCTCCCGACATAAATCCCATAGAGCATGTTTGGGCATGTTTTCCCTCTCGGGAGGCGTTACGTTAGCTTCCACCCCCCCCCCTCCTCGAACCCTGCAGGGACTTAGAATTGCTTTGCGCGAACAATGGGCATTGCTACCAACGGAACTCATTGACAACACCATTAGCAGCATGGAACAACGCTGTCGGGCCTGTATTACTGTTTGAGGTAACCACATTTTGTATTGAGATACTTTTTACTATTTCATTGTGACACCTGTATTTCTGACTTTTTTTTATTTGTATAGCTTATACAAAATGTAAATGCTTTGTATCACATGTTCTTACATTTTTTAGTTACATATGGTATGATAAAGATTTTCACCAAATTTCATCCAAATTGGTTGTATATTTTATGAGTTATCACGTTTTTTCCATTTGTTGCTTAATTTATGGAAATCAGTGTTATCTTTTCCCACTGTTTTTACTTTTATTTTTCTTTATTATGTTAGAGAAATCTGTTATTTACTCGCATATGGCCATTCTTTTACGAGTTTCTCTCAATTGTGTCCATTTTCAGTAGTTCTGTTCTGCCAAAGGTGTGCTGAAATAAGATCACTTGATTTTCTTTTATGTCTCTCAGCTTGACAGGTACCTTTCAGACACGCGTCACATGAATTTTCCCTTTTCTGTCATTTTCAGCAGGACTGATCAGTTTTAATGAGCTTGTGGACATCGATGAACATGTAATAATGTCAAAATTGAGGGATGTTCAAGAAATGGTCAGCAAAATTCAAAATGTCGATGATAACGAGAAAGAGAGTGATACTGAAGAAGATTTAACAAAAGTACCCATACTTTTGAGAAAGCAGAAGCAGCTTTGACAGCCTCATCGCTACACGCAACTTCAGTGATGAATACACATTCGAGTGTTAGCAAACTTGGAAAAAAACTATTTTCAATGACTAAGCAACAATAAAAACAATCTTTAATTTTACACTACGGCTCTGCAATAGTCCTGCGGCAGCGTGTTCACCTAACAAGCTATTAACCCGGATGAGACGCCCCACAGTACCAAAAAAGAATGCATACGGACTAACTGGTAACATTGTATAATCCGGGAATTTGATTTTTTAGGCCTTGGCCTTAAGAGGTCAGGATTCCACGGAAAATTGCCGGCGCAGCATCCGAGAGTCCTGCCTGGGATTGCAGTGCAGCCTCCGTCGGCCACCCTTCCCAATCCCGCTTTGCCTAATCTAATCTAAATCCCGGCGCAGTCCTTTGCTGTCCTTGCGCCTTAAAAGCGCGGACAGATGATTTCGTTCTACACTAAGAAGTTATACATACGGTGGTGCGCAAATAACATGAGATTTTTTTTTTTACTTATGAAAGCTCTTTTAAATGTCAAAGCTAACTAAGTGAATTCAATCATTGATAGTTTTCTTATTGATAACAAATAATTATAACAACTGCAGTAAAACCTCTATAACAATATTATACGGACCGAGAAAAATTATCCTTATAGAGAGAGTTATAGGGAGGGTTCATTATGCAGTAAAACCTCTCTACAACACTATTATACGGACTGAGAAAAATTATCGTTGTAGAGGGATTTATCGTTATATCGGATATCGTTGTTGAGAGGGTTTACTGTATTTCATTTTCTTTTTGACTATATAGTTATAATAATAAATAGTTTTCATTATAATGACTGAATAGTCAAACGTTTGGTATTTGTAATAATGATAATAATAATAATATCGTTTGTATTCTGCTTGACTTACGTTATTTGTAAGTTTTTATATTTCAGTGTGCAATATTTTACTTATTTTCAAGTTACATTGATTTCATTTTACACTGAATTTTGGCTTGGATTACCCTGATTTTCACTTATGCGTCTCTTTCGTTTGTGCTTTAATTTTTCGCTTATCGATTACGCTAACGGATAAGTGAGAGATTTGTGAATTTATTAAATTATAACATCATTCATTATCTGATGCATTATTTATTTTATATTTCCTTTTTAGTTCTTCATTCCTTTAATTTTATTCGCTATAAACCTTTTCTTATTTTCCTCTTTTTATCAATTTAAAAATTTCTAGTCCTATTTGTTACTTTTTATTTCCTTTCCTATCTTCTTTCGTATTTTGCGTCGGGATCAATGCAAAAAGCAATAACAAAAACCTTTACGCGTACTTGATTTTTCGTTAAATTTTCTCCCTTTCCTATTTCTTTCTTTCATCCTTTCTCTATTTGTTTTTTCAACTCTTTTCACGAGTAGAGTATAAAAGAGAAGGGGTAGAAATTTACACTCTAAATCGACCACACCGCTCTACAAATCTTTTTCCGCTGACTTGTGACTACTCAGCCACGCATGAGCGGGCCGATTTCCACCTTTTTAACCATCAAGAATTCGTTTATTGTTGCTTTCATTGTCGAAACGGGCTTCGAAATCTACAGGTGACTGGGGGAGGTGAAGTAGCCACCCTAGAGCTTTATTCCACCCCCTAGATATTTGAACTTTTTTATCGGATCTTTTTTTTTTCTAGGGGAAAACGTCTTTT
>QLNU02015003.1:126624643-126635751 GCA_006491805.2 Dysdera silvatica | reverse complement strand
AGGTTTCGGAAATATTTGTGCTTAAATACTTTTTATAGTTATCAGTTACTGATTGACTTATATTTAATTCCTTATCAATGGTTGTGCAATAATTGTTAAATTCATCTGCTATTAAGTTCGTATTATCTGTTCTGGTATTGTTTATTATTAGTTTTATTTTATTTTCATTTTTGTTATTTGTTTTACCCAATAATTTGTGAATTATTCTCCATTTTTGCGTGGTATTTTTTGTTGATAATTGTTCAAGATAGTAGTTATTTTTTATATTTTATTTCCTTGTTTAGTTTGTTTCTGTGTTTAGTAAAATCATCCCATCTCTTTTATTGTTCTTTCATTCATAAATTTTTTGTATGAATTTTTTTTCGTTATTATTTTTTTCTTTAAAATTGAATTAAACCATTCAGGATTATTTTTATTATTTAGTACTTTAGTTTTTTTAGGAAAGCTTTTGTTATATAATTCCTTTATTCTTAATGCAAATTTTTCATAAATAGATGTTCGAGAATTAATAGACGGTACATCAAAAGTTTGCTAGTCTATTTATAATAATGCCCCTTGAAATTTTTTAATATTTTTTGATTAAAATTTCTAATCTTTTTTAATTTTTTATACTTTGAATTATAGTTTTCACGTTTACTAAAATCTTTCTATGATCACTTATTACTTCATCTAAAATTGATGTAGAACAGTTATCTGTGTTAGTAAAAACTAGGTCTATTGTACTTGAACTTGTTAGTGTTATTCTAGTAGGTTCTCTTATTTTATTTATTAGTCCGTTTGAGTCCGTTAAGTAAAATAGTTTCGATGAATCGTTATTTTTTTTTGTAATGTCTATGTTGAAATCTCTAATTATAAAAATTTGTTTTCCTTGAGTATTATTCTCTAGTAGTTTTTCTAGTTTTTCGGAAAAAAAAAATTTTATTTGAATTTGGTGGCCTATATAATGTTAGGATTTTTAGTCCATTTATGATAATTGTCAGTATTTCAACGTCTTCGGTTAGTTCTGTTTCGTTACTTATCATATCTACATCTAATTCATCTTTCACATAGACCGATATACCACCTTCTTTTTTATTAGAATCTCTGTAAATAGAATATTCTTTATAATTATTAAAATTTATTAATGTTCATTTGTTTTCCAAGTTTCGACTAGAGATTATTTATGGAGTATAATAATGTTGTATTATTTCTTCAACCTGTTTAATTTTGTTGTTCAGACTATTTGCGTTCATATATATTACTGAGATAGGATTTGTTTTATTATCATTAGATGATAGTTTATGTTTTTTGTGAATTAGTTTTTTTTCTAATTATATTTCTTTTTCCCTTTTTATTTTTCTTATGGATTAAATTGTTAATGAGTTTCTCATTATTGTGTATTTCCTTTTTGTCATTTGTGTTATTTTATACCACAAGTCGGTGAGTTCATCAATATTTTTTATTTCACAAGTTTCAGAATTTTCATTTTTTCTCATTTTTATACGTCCTTTTGATGTCCATACGAATTTCAAGTTATTACGTTTTTGAAATAATCTTGCCTCTCTAAAGATTTTTGCATTTTTTTCAGTTAAATGTTCATTTATATGTATATTTTCATTAAGTTGCATTGAACACATGCCTGTTTTGAATTTGATATTTTTTCTTTGATTCCAGAATTCGTCCCTTTTTCCTATTTTTATAAACCAAATTAGTAATATACTTTTTCGTTGTTTATTGACCTGTAATCTATGTGATGTATCTATCTTTTTCTGATAAATCTATGTTTAGTTCTTTGCTAATCTTTAAGGTTTCATCAATGTGATTTCGTTTTGCTTTGATGGTAGTCCGTCAATTATTAGGTCCCTTCTCATTCCATATATTTCTGATTTATCAATTCTTTGTTCGATTTATGTTGGATTTCACAAAGTTGTTGTATTTCCTTATCAGTGTTGTTGTATTTCCTTATCAATGTTGTTGTATTTCCTTATCAATGTTGTTGTATTTCCTTATCAATGTTGTTGTTATCATTGTTACTATTGTTTATATGATCGCTAACTTCTGTTGATATTTCCAATATTTTTGTTTCTAATTGATTATTTGTTAGAATGACATTTTCGTTTATTAATTTACGTTTCTCTTGCTCTTCTTTAATTTGATTTAGGGCTATAGTTTTGATCGTTCAATTTTTGATATTAGTGAATCTATTTTATTACCTGTGCCTTTTTTGTTATTTTCGATTTGTGATTTGATTTCTCTGATTTCCTTATAGATTTGGAGCATTAGGTTGTTGTCTTTTTGATTAGAATTCATTTTTTCAGATAGAAGTTTTTCCAATTGACTAAGTTAAAATTTCTGGTCATTCATTCAATATATGCAGTAAATACAATAATTCAGTTGAGTCATGATTTATTTATATGCAAATCAATTACCGAGCATCACCATGTAACCGTGTTAGAAAAAATTACAAGAATATTTAAAATCTTCATCAATTAAAACTCTGTTAAATGGAAAATTGTTAAAAATATCTAAGTTGCCAACAATTCAGAATCGATATTATATAAATCGTGAACACGATAAACAACCACTACGATTTAATCACGCTCGATTAAAATCAATTAATAAGAGTAAAATTCCAGAACAATAAGTTATGATAAAAATAATGTGTAATTAAAATTCCAAGGAGAAATTTAAAATTGAGCTATTCTTCCTCTGATTTAATCCACAGTAAAAGTAAAAACCCAATTATCGAGCAATGTTTGATAATGCACCTTTGTAACTCAAGTTCAAAAATTCCTCAAATTCGAGTAAAAATCCTATACAAGTTGACATATTAAGAACAACACTACGCCAATAAACGTTGATTGATTGACATTGTTGTTAGATATTAAGAACTATTTGAGAAAGCTTTGTTTGATTTTGTATGCAGATTATTTAGTTATTCACTTGCTAGATAATAACCATCTATAATTAGAGTAACACCAGAAAGTTTTGATATTCTATCCCGTTATGTTGATGAGGTTATTTAGTTAATTTCGTTTATTAAATAATAGTATGAAGTTCGTCATTTCTTCATATTGGTCCGCTTGGTGCTTCTTCACATTGGTAACCCCATACGCAAGGATATCGTAAAAAAGAATGTCGTTTATTAGCTTAAAAATCACATTAAAGGTGTGAGTATGTATAATGTCAATTCATATTTAACTGTAGATTGTGATGGAAAGTTATCTATGATAGAAAACGTTCGACCAGTTTATAAAATTTCTATGTGGCGCAAGGTCGATTGATTATCAGGTAAACAAGTCCGTGCAATAATGGCTTTTTTAGTGGTATAAGTATTTTTTCACTTACCAACTTCCCTGCACAGAAGAATTTTAACGTTTTTCATTATTATAATTAATGATTATATTTTCAATATTCTTATTAACGCTTATCTTTTCAATCATGACATTATGTTTAAATTAACGTTCTTTCAATTAATATATATATGTTTACTCTAAACTTAGCATAACAAATTGCTAACGATTATATTTTAATAATATTTTTATTAATGCTCAGCTTTTCAATTATGACATTATGTAATTTTCGGGTTAATATTGCAGTTTTTACCTCGTTTACATTATGTTTTCCAAAGTGATTTTAACGAAAAACAAAGTGTTTTTTACAAAGTTTGGTTAAAAAAAATACGAAAAATTAAAAACCGTAGAATTTACACGACTGGTAATAAGTATTTACGGGTAACTAGTGATATGTGATAAATAACCAATAATATGCATGGCAGATAATCAGCAATATGCAAAAAAGATGTCCAGTAATATGCATATGACTAGTAAAATACACATGATTTTTATATATTATATTACCGAAATGACATGTGGTCATCAGGGCCGTCCTTAGCTAAGCCGGGGGGAGGGCAAAACATATTTCGGGGGCCCATACATATACGAGTAAAATGGAATAATGTACGAGCACGAAATGCGAGAGCAGAAGCAAAAATATTTTTGGGGAAATTTTTAATATTACAAAAATTAAAAATTTGAGAATTACGCTTCGCGGGGCCCCGCTCGCCCCTGCTCAAGGACGGCCCTGGTGATCCTCATCTTCATGCTGTAATTCGGGATCACTGATCTGTTTGATCGTCGACGTAAGAGGCGTAGTTCGCGTAGTGATTCATGGCTGTAGACTGAAGCCATTGCACTTTCGGCCAACAGCAATAACGGATTGAAGTGAATGGTTGTTAAGCATGCCATAAATTTTTTTATGTCGTTCTGAATTTCTGTTTCCCCTTCTTACTTCCGCCTAGAGTCTGACAATCCTCACGATTTTACGAGGCGCACTTTTATTTGTACAGTTTCAGAATTTTAGGTTTAGTGGCGTGCATCTATCGCTAGCATGTTCTTTCTCCACGATTTCTGACTCGGGAAATTACTGGATTGTCAACTATCTAAGAACTCGTGTACATAGAAGCTAAAGTTTTCTATCAATGTTGTACGAACTTTTAGAAATATCGTTGACTTTTATTTATTTATTTATACGTGTGAAGTAGTACATATTTAATACACACAACAACAGAATTGAAGGTATTATATCACACGTGTGTGTCCCGAGTACATGCTGCAGCATAACCCGCTCGAGACCCTGCAGAAACGAAATAAATGCTGAGCGACTTCATCAATAAAATTTTAAATTACTTGTTTGGGGATTTTGTCATCGCTCCTGCAGCTTTTCCTCAATCAGTTCCCTTTTTAAATTATTTTTAAATTCTTTATAACTCTTTATTTCTCTTGTTTCCTCGTTTAAGACATTCCACAATTTAGGTCCTCTATATTTTACGTTATTTCTGCTTTTTTCTGTTCTTACTTTAGGTACATGTAATATTTCATCTGCTCTCAATATTAGTCCTTCATTCAAGTATTGTCCATATGTTATATTTATTATTCCATTAAATCTTTTATTTTGGATTCTTCCGTACATTTTGTTCAGTATACAATATGCGTATAATTTGCTTACTGGAATAATACCAATTCCTTCCAATATGACTCTCCAATCCCACTCCTGGTTACCATGGAGTGTTGCAAGGAATTTGCTCTGAATTTTTTCTATTAATTTTAGATTTAATTTCCCCATATTTCCCCAAACACAATTACAGTACATAAGATGACAATGAACAAACGCGTAGTATAAGTCAATTTTTATGTGTTTGGGTAATACCCTTGCAATTTTTTTAACTAACCCTACACCTCTACTTATTTTCTTATATATTTTGCCTATATGTTTCTTTCCATGTTAAGTCTCTTGTTATTGTTACTCCCAAGAAATCTATTTTATCAATTATCCTTATGATTTCACCATTTATTGATATATTTCATCCATTTTCCAGTTTTTCTGTGTTTTTATTTTTGAATATCAGTATTTTTTTTTTTTTTACAATTTACTTTTAGTTCGTCATTTGCAAACCATTGTTCTATTTTCCTAACTTCTTCCCTTGTCTTATCCAGCAACCTCTCCTGATCTCTATCCTGTGTTGTTGTACTTGTATCATCCATAAAGAGAGTAATTTTCCCTTCCTCTGCTGCATTGAAAGTATCATTTATATAAAGGCAAAATAATAGCGGTCCTAATACAGATCCTTGTAGTACGCCATAGTTATTTCTTATTAAATCTGATTTTTGTTCATTATTAAATACTATTTGCATTCTACCATTTAAGTAGTCTCTTAATAAATTATTCATTTTCCCCTCTAAATCCGTATACTTCATGTGGCCATTTGAAAATTCATATAGTATACAGGCTTATAAAATACACAATGGCTGTACTAACCACTGCTAACAATAATATTGACGACTCCTGCTTAAAAGCCAAGGACGTATCTAGGACTTAATTTTTTTGGGGGGGGATTAAAAATTTTTTACAAAATAACGAATAAAGGTATGTCATCTTTACTGTAAAGAAGAAATATAAAGGTAAAAAAAGAGGTAAAATGTAAATTTTATGTTATATTACTTTAAATAGATCAGTGACATAGAAAAGGGAGGGCTTAGGGGACTGAAGCCCCCCACTGGATATCAAAACACATTATTTTCTTCAAGACCGCATCACATAATCTTCTTTGAAGCCACTTGAGCCCCCATGATTTACTATATTTCAGTAGCGTAGCAACTTGAGCCCCCATGGGGGGGTCAAATTGCTAAGCTACTGAAATATAATAAATCATGCAAAAACAAACGAAAAAATACCAATCTGTCTCCAGCCATCATTGTAAATTTTTGTTTGTAGTTTTGCCATCAAAATTAAAATTTTCAGAATTCCCCCCCCCCCTTTAAAGAAAATAGCGTCTATTTTTTTTATTTCTTTAAAGTGTTCTTAAACTAATCGTCTGCAAAACAAGACTCCGTGATCAGAATTTTGATAATTCAAGGTTTAAGAGTTTTTCTCTCTCTCTTTTTACTAGTTTGACAAGTAAATACACATATACGTATTTTGCAGTCGTATTACAAACCTTATTTCGGAAGGGGACTGGTCCCTAAAATATACACCTCTTTGGATATGGGCATGTTAAAAGCAAACACAATACACACGAATAAGATGAAAAGCTATCTTAAGAAAAGAAAAGTTCACTATTTTTGTTTTTTTTCCATAGGGGGGACCGAGACTAGTTGTATCAGCAGTAATGTTTTCTTCACTCGCAGGAGCAAAAGAGCGGAGCAAAGGGGAAAGCAGTGAGGGCTCAACACTCAGCACACATGTGCAGGATGAAGTGGAGGTGATTGTTTTTGTTCTGTGAGTAAAAACTAATTTTAAACCATCGAAAGTAAATTTTTAGGTTCTTGTTTGAGTGTCACAGAGGAATTCACAGCTGCACTGTTTTTCAAATAAAGTTATCATGGTGTTACTTAGTTAACAGGTAAGAACTTTTGTTGAAAGAAATAGTTGTAACTGTAACCAGTTTATTATAGTTGTGAGGTTAGTGCAATGGTGTCGTTTGCGTCAAGTTGATAGAGTTCACTTGGGTCAGGTTGATATGGTATATCAACTTAACCCACAAGAGTTGGGATACATATTTTGTATTTTTTTCTCTCTAGAAATGCCAAGGAACTACAAGAAAAAACTAACAAGGGAGAAATACCCATTGAAATGTTCGACAGACCTTATGCCGAAATTGAAAACGACAGGATGTCTCTTAAGGGAGACACGTTCTCTATAGATAAAATGACTTTTCTAAGGTATATAAAAAACGAAGAATCAACAATTGGGTTCTTAATTCCACTAAAGAAAGAAATTGAAGACGAAACAAGAGAGAGAGAGATCAAGAAATCTTTTAAAAAGAAAAAAATGAAATTATTTAAATTACTAGGCTGTGAAAAGGAAAATGGCAGTAATAAACCCAGTAGGCAAGGGAAAGGAGAAAAAACGAAAAGGTTGAAATCTTTAAAAAAAAAAATGTGGATCGGATTCTGATGAAAATGGAGATTCATTTTGTTTGGTGTGTTTAAAAACTTACTCTACATCCAAACCGGGACAAGACTGGATTCAATGCATTTTCTGTAAAATGTGGGCACACATAGATTGCGGAGAAGACAGCCCTCCTTACACGTGTATAAATTGCCAATCACATTTATGTTGGCCTTCAAAGTCTGGCTTGATTAGTCAGACCAAAAACATGTTGGGATGATGCTGTGCAGAAATGAATATTATCATAATTCTTGTATATCAACTTGACCCAAGCTGGGTTAAATTGAAACACTTTGAATTTTTTTTTAAAACTTTTTTTTTGTCTCATAGTATTACTTCAATAGTTAAAATAAAGCCATTAATTTATAAAGGAATAGTCATAGTACAGTAAGAAATTTTACTTGAGCCCATGATTTTAAAAACAAAAAATTTTAAAATCAAAATACGAAAAGTGTATCAATTAAATCGGTCTTTCTTACTCATAATTAAGACACTTTATCAATCATAAAGAAATTAAGGGTGGCCGAAGATAATAAAGAGCAAGTCCTATAAAAAATATAATAAGAAATTATAGATAAAAATATTGATAATAAATTAAATATAATAAGAAATTATAAATAAAAATATTGATAAATATTATAAATTGAAAATATAATAAAATTATAAATAAAAATATTGATAAATATTATAAATTGAAAATATAATAACAAATTATAAATAAAAATATTGATAAATATTATAAATTGAAAATATAATAAGGAAATTATAAATAAAATGTTGATAAATATTATAAATTGAAAATATAATAATTATAAATATAATAAATTGAAATATTAAGAAATTTATTTTTAGAGTGGACAAAAACAGTAGGTAAACAAAATAAATCTAAAGTTCTATTAAGAGATGAAGGTGCGCAAAGAATATTTTAAATTTTGGCTTTTGCTAATAACTTATAAATCGTCCTAAATCTAGGGGTGGCTAATACATTATGATAAATGAATGAGAGAGATATGATGATGAAGACGTAAAGAAGGATAAGAATAAACATGACGAAAATTAAAACGAAGACGATGGAGTAGTAAAAAAAAAAAAAATGATGGAACTTAAAGAATATAGAAAAAATAAAGAAACATATCTTGAAGCAAGTGTATGAAATAGACTATCATGTCATGCTTACCATGTGACATTTCTTTAATGAATCATAAATTGATTGATACGTTGTCACCGGATACGAATAAAACCGTCATCAACGGTCTTTACAAAAAATGATAAAGTGACGCTTAGAAGACTGTCCAAGGTGATAATTAAACAGTCTTTACACGTATGAATAAAAAAAAAGGAATATTGCGAAAAAATAAACCTTAACCAACTCAACGTTTATAGAACGTTGTTTTGCTAAAGAGTCAATTTTAACACCATCAATAAAAGTAAAATCTCGGTTCAAATTACGTCTTTCAAATGGCTGTTAATATAAATGTATGCAAATTAAAAGATATTTCATTTTTATTACTTCAAGTTCTTATATTTTACGGTGCTTTCAATTTATTTCATAAACGTTTTTTCAACCTTCCATATCGTTCGTAAAATTTGGGGCATATTTTTTCTTCAAAAATAAAAGCTTCCTGTGGGATGAATATAAACTACAAAAATCAAATAAAAGTTCAAAGGGGCAATAATTTTATAAAGAGAATTTACCACGTTTTAAATTTAAAAAAAATAGCAGAAATTTCCTACTTTTATTTTTATGTTTTGAATAAAATATTTATCTAATACTTCCTCTTTCGTTTTATCATTATCTCAGTTGGGAGAACAGACGTCGCGATTTTTATTTTTATTTGGATTTTATTCGTAAACCTTCAGAAATTTACCGTTTTATTCTTAAAAAGGTGGGATTTATCTCCTTTCATGAAACAATAATAGAAAAATCATATATAATACTACATTAATAAAAAATAATGATTGAATAAAGATTAATAATTGATCAATGGAAAGTGATAATGGATCAATAAAAAATAACTGTTATTTCTTTTCAAATATCCAGATTCATATAGTCCCATATCATGCGACGAACAAGACAGCATCAAGTTATTTTTACAATTGTTTAGTATCAGCTGGAATCTTGTTTCCGCGCGTTCTAGTTATTTACTCATGTTATGTGTTTTTTCTCCACACTGATTGATTTTGAAAATGTTGGCGAAACAAACGGCATTGTGTTCCTATAAGGAGATTGGACGGAGTCTAATAGCAGTGAGTGGGAGTCCCAATGTCTAGAAAGAAGAGAATGGGTCTCTTAATTGTTTAAGGGTTGTGCTCCCACCCCCACTCCAAAAAAATGGACCAGGCTTTTATGCGTGATTGTAAGGCCGCATCTACACACGTAACAGAACACCGTATCGTAACACCGTCGCGTATAAAGTCTGGACCGCACTCCGTGACAGAATATCGCAACATTTCCGCGTCCCACCAGTTGCCGGTTTTTCCTCGTCGCATCAAAGGATTGTTACGGGGTGGCGTTGCGCCACATGTTCGTGTATCCATGTCGAGGGAATTGGGTGCCTCTACAATTACGATCATGCGTGTAATACGTGGAAGATTATTGGATTGATTGAAATAAATACCGTTTAGTACATACAGTGTTTCTCAAAGTGCGGTCCGCGGCTGCTTATCAAATGATCGTCAGGATCATCATCATCAAATTTCAGAAAAAAATGAACTAGAAATTGCTGGCGTAGCTAGAATTTAAGTTCGAGTGGGATTTAAGAAATTTCCTATAGATATTACTTGTTATAAACCACATCTTTTGGCATTCCGTGAAAGGTTTGAATCTCGGAATACACCTATGCTGTCAACACTGTTTATTATTATTATTTAATTAAATTAATGATGCCATTTTTAATAAAATGTACAAAATAAGATCTAACTTACACTCTTTTCATCAAATAGCATTAGTCTAAAAATTATTTTGTTTCAGGTGAGTTTGGCAACCAACCCATATTTTAAGAACATGGTCGGATATTTTCTACCAAAAGCTAGTTGTTTTTTAAAGTAAAAAAAACTGAAAAAGCTTAAAGTCTACCATAAAAGAAGTTAAAATTAACTACAAATTATATTTCAAGGGATGAATACATCTCTCTTCCCGGAACTCTCATACACATATATAAGCCTGCCAATAAATCGCATAAACCGAAGGTTACTTTGGTTGCTTTTGGTTACGAAGGTTACTTTGATTATATCTTTCCTTGGGAGAAGCGGGGAGGGGGGGGATTATTATGACGGTGGCTAAGTAGGGCTTAATATTATTAACCATAGTTGGCAACCTTAATTTCAGGCAATATATTTTTTAATGGGGGAGATTTACCCCCCCACCTCTGGTGGTCCGTGATAAATAAAGGAATGCTTAAAATGGTGCCTGAGCTATTGAAGTTTGAGAAACACTGGTTTAGTATATTGTAGTCTTCTTATTAGTACATTGGGAAAAACAATAACTTCGTTCGTGGCTCCTTTCCAAATAAAAATCTTACATGTTAAATTCGAATAAGATTGGAATTGATAAACATAAACATCATAATATAATAAACATAACTATCATAATACAATAAACATAAATATCATAATACAATAAACATAAATATCATAATATAATAAACATAAATATCATAATATAATAAACATAAACATCA
>QLNU02015003.1:126601004-126624543 GCA_006491805.2 Dysdera silvatica | reverse complement strand
ATAAAAGTTCAAAGGGGCAATAATTTTATAAAGAGAATTTACCACGTTTTAAATTTAAAAAAAATAGCAGAAATTTCCTACTTTTATTTTTATGTTTTGAATAAAATATTTATCTAATACTTCCTCTTTCGTTTTATCATTATCTCAGTTGGGAGAACAGACGTCGCGATTTTTATTTTTATTTGGATTTTATTCGTAAACCTTCAGAAATTTACCGTTTTATTCTTAAAAAGGTGGGATTTATCTCCTTTCATGAAACAATAATAGAAAAATCATATATAATACTACATTAATAAAAAATAATGATTGAATAAAGATTAATAATTGATCAATGGAAAGTGATAATGGATCAATAAAAAATAACTGTTATTTCTTTTCAAATATCCAGATTCATATAGTCCCATATCATGCGACGAACAAGACAGCATCAAGTTATTTTTACAATTGTTTAGTATCAGCTGGAATCTTGTTTCCGCGCGTTCTAGTTATTTACTCATGTTATGTGTTTTTTCTCCACACTGATTGATTTTGAAAATGTTGGCGAAACAAACGGCATTGTGTTCCTATAAGGAGATTGGACGGAGTCTAATAGCAGTGAGTGGGAGTCCCAATGTCTAGAAAGAAGAGAATGGGTCTCTTAATTGTTTAAGGGTTGTGCTCCCACCCCCACTCCAAAAAAATGGACCAGGCTTTTATGCGTGATTGTAAGGCCGCATCTACACACGTAACAGAACACCGTATCTTAACACCGTCGCATATCAAGTCTGGACCGCACTCCGTAACAGAACATCGTAACATCTTCGTGTCCCACCAGTTGTTGGTTTTTCCCCGTCGCATCAAAGGATTGTTACGGGGTGGCGTTGCGCCACATGTTCGTGTATCCATGTCGAGGGAATTGGGTGCCTCTACAATTACGATCATGCGTGTAATACGTGGAAGATTATTGGATTGATTGAAATAAATACCGTTTAGTACATACAGTGTTTCTCAAAGTGCGGTCCGCGGCTGCTTATCAAATGATCGTCAGGATCATCATCATCAAATTTCAGAAAAAAATGAACTAGAAATTGCCGGCGTAGCTAGAATTTATGTTCTAGTGAGATTTAAGAAATTTCCTATAGATATTACTTGTTATAAACCACATCTTTTGGCATTCCGTGAAAGGTTTGAATCTCGGAATACACCTATGCTGTCAACACTGTTTATTATTATTATTTAATTAAATTAATGATGCCATTTTTAATAAAATGTACAAAATAAGATCTAACTCTTACTCTCTTTATCAAATAGAGTTACTCCAAAAATTATTTTGTTTCGGGTGGGTTTGGCAAACAACCAATATTTTAAGAACATGGTCGGAGATTTTCTACCAAAAGCTAGTTGTTTTTTAAAGTAAGAAAAAACTGAAAAAGCTTAAAAATTACCATGAAAGGAGATCAAATTAAATACAAATTATATTTCAAGGGATGAATAAATCTCTCTTCCCGGAACTCTCATACACATATATAAGCCTGCCAATAAATCGCATAAACCGAAGGTTACTTTGGTTGCTTTTGGTTACGAAGGTTACTTTGATTATATCTTTCCTTGGGAGAAGCGGGGAGGGGGGGGATTATTATGACGGTGGCTAATTAGGGCTTAATATTATTAATTATAGTTGGCAACCTTAATTTCAGGCAATATATTTTATAATGGGGGAGATTTACCCCCCCACCTCTGGTGGTTCGTGATAAACAAAGGAATGCTTAAAATGGTGCCTGAGCTATTGAAGTTTGAGAAACACTGGTTTAGTATATTGTAGTCTTCTTATTAGTACATTGGGAAAAACAATAACTTCGTTCGTGGCTCCTTTCCAAATAAAAATCTTACATGTTAAATTCGAATAAGATTGGAATTGATAAACATAAACATCATAATATAATAAACATAACTATCATAATACAATAAACATAAATATCATAATACAATAAACATAAATATCATAATATAATAAACATAAATATCATAATATAATAAACATAAACATCAGAATAAAAACATTTATTAAGACTATTTACATTATATAACAAGTAACGATATGATTACTTCGTTGAAAAGACAGTAATTCCTACTTCGCACATTCTACCATTATAACTCTATGGCCTTAAAACGTTTATCCATAACTAAACCTTACGTGATAATTGTCAGTTATTTAAATGCGTAATCTCTACCTCAATATTTTTTTTGTCTCTGTGAGGGATAAAACAGAAGAACTAACTGGCGTATGGGCCTCCTTCACCATCATCGTATGCGTCGAATCGGTATTAACATCTCCTATGACACCGTCCTTTGGCGCAGTATAGCCCAGATGCTCTTGCGCCATAAAAAAGCCAAACAAACAAACAAACAAGACACCGTCCTTCAACACAGGTTCGCAGTAGGCCCAATAGGGTCTTCCCTTCTCACTTTCTCTTCTACATTTTTTCTAAATAGATCTCTCAGTTAACTCTCAATTGTACGTCCTCTCTCGCTCGTGGGAGAAAACAATCTTCTCCTCTTTTTTCCTCAAAGTTTTCTCTTGGTTACTATCATAGTTCCTTCTTCTTGGCCGCCTACCAATTTTCCAATTGGTCAAAAATTTTAATAAAATAAACTAATCTTCGAATCAGAGACGGGGGGATAGATAAAACACGTCCCTTGCTTTTCCTTATTGCAGGTGCGTTTACCGGGGGGGTTTACAAGTTTAATTGGTGGCGGATTTGGCAAACTAAAACCACATGAAACACAATAAGAAACTGTTACTCCAAGTAGCCTTTGTTCTGACAATCAAGTTATTGCAACTTTTGCCATGTGTGGACTATCAGTTTCGGATCCACTATTGTGGTAGGAAAACACTTTCATATGAAAGTAAGTTCTTTCTGAGATATGTTGAAGAACAATTTACGTAAGGGGAAAACTGATGTTTAGAAGCCCACACGCATTACAGGCCTGAAGGCAACATTCAAAATGTCGTCGTTAGCATGTCAAAGTACCTTCCTTTAGGTAAAAGGGGGTTACACCTGGTTTTAACTTTCTCCAAATTGTATTACACTTTGTGAGTTCTATGCGTTTATTACATAGTTCGTATTATTCGACTATGTCCTTCATTTGACGAAACTTTCTCCTTTGCCTTTAAGGTCTGAGTACGCATATTCTGCATGCAGGTGTGGGAACATTTCCACACTTATCTAAGTGGCAATGTCGGGCTGTGAAAAAGGCCGCGCCATTTAGACTGGTTTACGAACAACGGCGTTTTACCTGGATATCTGCATGAACTAATGGGAAGCAGTGATGTTCTGTTCTCCTCCGAAACATCATCGCGTAACACGGGATGTTACGCGACGATCTTCTGTTACGATGTCCTGTTGCATGTCTGTACGCATCCTACAATACACAAGTGACAGACCATCACAGCAAACTTTGAACAGGTGATTTGTACACAGAGTTGTAAAACAGGTTCTTTGTGGCCAAGTCTAAGATGTGTATTGAGTAGATATATAATTCAGTAGACACTGTGCTGAGTAGTTCACATATAGAAGTAATATCATAAAAGAGTTTTAAGGGGCGTTAAATATGTAGCGCCCAGTGCGTTTGTTATATAATTTCCCAGTTTATTAATAAAATACGTTCATTCATTTCTAAAATGAAAGCAACAACCTTGTTTCGTTGATAAAGGAGAGAAATATCGATTTCTAAGACGATGGTCAAGATTTAGAAAGACATAGTCTAGATCCGATTCTTATGGCATGTCAGCATTTTATAATTGGATTTAACTAAGATATTAATGACGAATATCATCACCTTTCCATGGTATATATATATTTAAGATATTACAACTTTTCAAAGTTGTACTCTTTCAGAGAGTACAAGATATTTTCAAATATCTATTTTGATCATCACGATTTTAAAAAAAATACAAAACCAGCTATTTAAACAATTAAGACATTACAGAATATTTATTACAAATACCTCGATCTTCCTAAAATGTCACTTTCGAATATTACCACCTTTCCAAAACATGACAATCTTTCTGATAAATGCTTATTTAAGGTGCAACGATCTTCCTAAGACAAGTATTTCATATTGTATGACCTTTTTAAAAATATTCTAGTTCAAATATCGTAACCTTCCTGAAATATTTGTTTCAAATATTATAATCCTGCCAAAATGTCTATTTCAAATTTCTCAACACTCTCGAAATATTTAAAATATAACAACCCTTCTAAAACATGTATTTCAAGTATATTACTGTGTTTCTGCAATCGGAAGTCAAGAGTCTTGAAATTTTTAAAGCAATGTTACTGACCTTCGAGCAAAATACATTTTTTCTTGTGACAAATTTCCATGAAGAAAGTGATCATTTCTCATAGTTTCAAAAACGTTTGATATGCGTCCAAAATTTAGAATATCTATCTAGATAATCTTTCATAGAAATTGCGTTTGCTTCAAAGTTTACATAGTTAAGTGAGCAAGTAATTAAATTAATTAGTTTATAAGTGAGCAAGTAATTAAATTAATTAGTTTATAAGTCAGCAAGCAAGCACGATAATTTATTTAACTTCAATAAAAATTTAAAATACATATGATGATCAATTTCAAATCATTACGATAGGCAGTTTGAGCTAAGGAGGAAATGTGATCAATGGGTTAGAAAGTAGGGAAGCAGGAAGAAATAGTTTTTTTTTTTTTCGTTTTTGCTTCGAAGTTCTCGCCTCGAGGTAGGCAACGGATTACGAAGGCAAAAATAGAATATATTTCACTATTTTCGATGATGCGGGTGCTGGAGTTTCGCCGACTAACTACCCACGGACTTAGAGACATTTGATGTAAATTTAGTTTAGAATAGTTAGAAAGTTTTTGTGATTATACCAGCCTTAACCTCACTTGCGAAGCTGCGATACGAAGCGAGGTGGACACAGGGTAGGTAATATAATTCAGCTGGAGAAAAACAACACGAGAAAGAGATTATAAGACATATTATTATTCATTAATTTTTTCAGCATTCACCAATTTTTATTTAATCATTCATGGATTTTTATTATACGGGACTGCGGATTTTACAAACATATACGGACTTCAAAAAAGTTCGTAACATCGAAAGTTCGTAAACGGAAATTAACATTAGTTCGAAACACACGCAACAGTTAGTAAATTTCAGGTTAGTAGAAACGCTAAACAATTGTATTTAATTCATGAAATTCAACCGTTTTCAATTCCGGGACTTGATGTGAAAGGATATTATTGATTCAAAGGCGGTTCAGAGGGTACTTATTTTCTGATCATTCCTTCTATACGGATTAGATCGTCATGTCTCCGGATAAGCGAATTCGGTTTAAAGAGGGGAGTTTATATATATATATGGTTATATTGTTCATTTATATATGTAGAACAGAACGGAAAAAGCGACGAAAGGATTAACAAGGTTTGTTTTCTATAAATTTAGTTTTAATGTTTAACCTTTTATTTTGTTGGTCAGTTCAAAATTTTGGGTTATATTACAATTTTGTATTTCACTATGGTATAACGCTTTATGTGTGATAAAGCAGAACCCGACTGCCGAATGTTTGGCCTCAAAAATCCATTCATAATATTTTTTTGTACACCTGTCTTTTATAAATTTGGTCTTCGTTTGAGAGAAAACCGTATTAATTGCCTTTAAACGTTTTAAAATTATACGGCCTCTGAACGATGACGTCAAGATTATACTTTTCAGAAAAAATCGATGTGATGGACAACAAGAGGCATATCGTATCGCGGCACGTGCCGTTCATTCATGTCGAAGGCTGGCATTTAGGAGGTTCGTGAATGAAGGGCAAGGAAAAAGGAATGAATGAGGAAATGGACAGACAAACAACGAAAGTGGTGGAAATCGCCGGCTTTGACGTCATTCCTTGTATTCATAAAACTATTCTGTAGTACGCGAGGCTGACCTTGAAATGGAATTCACGGTGACGTCACTGCTTGCGTCAGAAAATATTTGCGTGACGTCAGCGACTGGCGACGATCGAAGATTCAAGCCCGATGGATCAAGGTGGCCTCAAAAATTGGAAACAAATGTTTTTCCGATAAAATGGAAAATTGGAGAACTTTGCTCAACAAAGTCAGGATTTCTTTGCGGCTAAAAAATAAATTTGGAGTGAAATGAGAACTACTTCTTGAAATGCGATAGTTGACAATAAAAGGAAGTCATTAACAAAGTACTAAAATTTTGCGGTTTTCGTAAAATTTTATATTTAAGGAGACCCTAAATAGCTTTAATTATACATAACTACATTTATTTATTAAATACCTATTCATTTATTAAATAGTACTAATTTATTTAACAAATATCAATTCATTTACTAAACATCAATTCGTTTATTAAATATCAATTCGTTTATTACATATTAATTCATCTATTACATATCAATTCATCTATTAAATATTAATTCATTTATTAGACACAATTACATTATTATTATTATTTAATAAATGTACATTATCCAAAAGTGCATTTGTGGAAAGTTTAGCATGCGCGTATTTCATAATACACAGAAAAGGGTTTATATAGATGAAGTTTTACAACACACGTACATAAGTGTGTTTCATAATAAATAAGCAAGAAATAGACTTGCAAAGAAAGATCGGAAGAGACACGTACAATTGTTAGATTAAATTTCTATGGGAAACATATACCATTTCGGTGATCTTGAACCTCCGCTGCCTTTATCACAACAGAACTGGGAATTTAGATACTACGATTCCATATATATTATGTATTTGCAATGTAAAAACCTCAGTGATACAAATATTCTTCGTTATTGCTGGGCGTTTCAGTTATCATTTTATTATATATATATACTATTATGCTTATTTACTGTGTTTATATTATATATATTATATATATATAGCCCATATACTATATCATAGCATCTTGTCTTTTCTTGAGACCTCTCTTTGTAGCGTTATATTGTCAATAATTGTGATTTTATCAAATATATTACATCAAATATATTTTATCAAATATATTACACTATGTGTGAAATGACAATGACTGTACAAGAAGAGCAAATAAAAGTATTATTATATGTACATATAGATTGCATTATACATATTAATGTGTAATGTATTCAAAAACAAGCATTATATTCTATATAATTACGTAGTGAGCAAGTTTATTTTAAAACTATTACCAATATATCATGTAATTTAAACTGGCAAGGAATGTGCTACGTAAGTAAATTGTCGGTTTACTAAAATATCGCATAGTAATGAATCCTAACATTCACCCAGGAATGTTGCAGCATAATATCTGTATCAATTTTTGCAGTATAATACTTGTAGTACTTTTAATTAATGTAGCACAATACCTGTAAACATACAAACTATTAGCCAAAGTTAGACAAACATTTTCATTCAATACGTAATGCAAGTGCTATTTTGTGGCGTTTAGACTTTTGAGCATGTTGTTGAATTTATGCTTTAGCACGCAAAAAGCATGTGTTTGATGACATGCCTCAAAAAAAAACCAAAAACGTGCATTCAATTTTAGAAAAAGGCCCCGAAGACGGTTTTAATGTATAAGAGCGTATGCTTATTAAAATAAAATTTATTATTTCATAAAAAGGTTATATATATATATACTAGATTATATATTACGATGCCATTACGTTATATCAATTGTCAATTGCACTTTGGAGCCAATATTATGGATTTTTGTTTTATCACACACACACACACACACACACACACACACACACACACACACACTAAACTTCTTTTTAAGTCAATTACGTTTTAATAGGCAGCCGTTTCAACTGCCCTTCCATGTGTTTGACTGAAGTCGGTTAGATAGACCACTGGCGAAACAATCGGTTAAACCGTGACGTAACATTTTGCTGCTGCATGTCTTTTCTTGTTTAATCATGTCATTTCAAAACAGTTAATTTAGAAGTTTTCACCATAACATCTCAATTTCATCACTCTTTCCTCATGAAAACTTCAATTTTTGGATTAACCGGGCAGGGCTCCGGTTAATCCGAAATGTCCGGTTAACCTGTCATGGCTGGTTAAAAGGGAGTCTATTGCGTATTTTTGTTTCGATGGGATGCGCCTTATTAGTTTGAAGTCACTGCCGACGAAAGAAATCACTTTTCAGCCACGAGAAAAGATTTTCTGCATTCAAAAAGACAAGCAAACATGAATTGTTTGTTTTGCCTTTGGCTCATTTTAAGGGAAGTTCCCGTAAGATAAAAACGGAAAATCTCGCCAAATAAAACACTCATTGGGCCCGTCGTACTTAGTCGAATTCCTATTGCCTAAAAATCGATGTCTAAATTACAAGAAGATAGCAAGCGTGGGTGTACTTTCGGAGACCCCCTTTCTTCGGCCCCCTTCCTATTTTTAGGGATGCTTCGTTTCCATGGTGACAGGATGTCTCGGAGCAGTTCTTGGCTTTCTTTTGTCCGAAAACGGCGCCTAGGGATATAACCCCGTAATGCGTATGGGAAGGAACACATTGCGAAAAGTGCCAAGCGAAGATTTGCAAATAGAGATCAACATTTATCTCTGTTGGCTAAAAGAGTTAATCAGTTTGGTGTACAGGTTTGGCGCTTTTTTTTTTTTTGGTGATTTTATTTCTCTCCAACGTAAAAACTTTTTCCTCGTTTCTGTTTTCAGGGCGCAAGGACATTTTGCGCCGGTACCTACGGTTTTCTGGGGAATTCTAACCTCCACTGTCAAGGAAATCGAACTCGGGATGACCATGGGTAGCAAAAGGGCACGCCGTCTACCACTGAGAACCGAACTTGGATTAATGGTGTAATGGATTAATGGCAGTTAATTAGACAGTATAATGGATTCATGGCATGATGGCTGATGGACGAATCACTACATCACTACATCACAGGGCAGGGTTGGGTTTTGGACGTCCAAAACTAGTTTTGGACAGGACACGTGTCTGAAACTGTCAAAAAGTGTACTAAGGTGTCTAAAACCTAAAACTGTCAAAATACGAAAACTATCTTCATGTGATACATTTCGTATTTTGACAGTAGATTTTCCAATTTTCAGTATATTTTTCTAGAATTATACAGATTGAAGAAAAGAAAAATAAAGAAAAATAAAAAAAATAATAGACTAAAAACTTTTTTTCTATGTAGAGAATTTTCAGTTTTAAACTTTACCGTTATGTTGCTGTCGCAAGAAGCTAAATATTTTGTGTTTGAAACCAATAAATATACACCATAAAAATTTCAAAATCAAATTAGAAAGTTGTGTTTTCAATGAGAAGGAAAAAAAAAGACAACTCTAAACTATGAGTGAGAAAATATTCAGTTTAGAAATTACTGGTTCCCAATTTTTATTATGCAAATAATATTGCTTTTATACAATAATTTTTGCCACCCACGTATTAATTAGCTCAAACTAGAGCTTGTGTAATTTTGGAGAAAAAGAGACGCTTTCCCCATCCTGGATTCGAACCAGGGTCCCTCCGTTTAGCCCGGAGTGTCTTGGACCGCTAGACGAATGAGGACAGGAAACAACGCTCTCTTTCTCCGTATATAAAGATGTTAAGGTATTATTAATATTATTAATAAACGGAGGGACCCTGGTTCGAATCCAGGATGGGGAAAGCGTCTCTTTTTCTCCAAAATTACACAAGCTCTAGTTTGAGCTGTAATTAATACGTGGGTGGCAAAAATTATTGTATAATAAATTCCCCCACGAAAACTCACAAAAATCTCGCCCCGGAGGCTTTCTTGTGTTGACCATATTTGGCAATTGTGTTATCCCTGCGGAGGGTAATAATATCATACAATATTACCTTTACTGCGGTAGAATATCATACCTTTAAAAAATTAGCTCTGCACTCAGGATATAATCCACGAAGTTGTAAATCATTAGGAGGGTAACTGTTGGAGATCATGTCTGCAGAAATTACAAATGGAACCAAGACACTTATCAAAGGCAATTAAGCCACCATGGTCGAAAATGGGCGAAGTAACATACACAACGATTCTATTATTGCAACTTGTATTCATATTGAGGGGAAGTCTTATTTTTGGCTGCAGAGGATGCAGGTGCACATACAAGAAATGCGCAATGTCATAGAGATGTTCTGCAGTCTGCTGTTGCAAAAGCAAAGAAAGAATATAATTGTGATGTAATGGTTGTGGTCACTGATAATGACAGTTATGTAGGGAACAAAGGAACTTCTGTGCAAGGAAGATAACAGCTTAGTGATGTATGGATGCAGTGTTCATTATTTACACCTACAAGGACATAACATCAGTTTCAGTACTAAACAACATGTGCAGATTCAATAGTTTTTCTTGAATCACCACAATATACCTAGTGCATTATTTAACGCAACTCCTAATTCACTGAAGCCCCAGTTGCCAAATGATATAAGACGGAAGAGACAACTGACTTGTATTGAAACCTTTCTGCGCAATAGGACAGCATATCCAAAAATAGTTAAGGAACATGATGGCATATAAAGACTTAGCCACTCTTATAAATGTAATTTATATAGATAGGCTAAAGATGCAGTGGAACAATTGAAACGAGTTGCTGTTTTAATGGACTGTTTATAAAAAGACCGCTATAATTCATGAAGCCTGTCATACATGCAGGTCTGTAGCTAGGATGAAGAGGCAACCGAGTCAAGACAGAGGGCATATGGAGCACAGAGCATCCATGGATTGTTCAACATATATTAATAGCTCAATGGGGCACAAGCATGAGGCAACTGGGGCCATGCCCCGGCTTGGCTACAGACCTGCATACATGGCTCATGTTGTTGAAAAAAAGAGGTTTTATGACCCGGGATTCAGGAAATTACAAAGCGAATGGATCTTTCCATGAACCTTTTAACTTCCTAGCCTACCTGCTAAATCCGAAATATAAGCTAGAAGGTCTATTCTACCAAGCAAAGGAATTGCACACTTGGCTAGTAAACAAGTATCCCAACAGCACTTCCCTTTTTACTGTATATGAAGCTGAATCTGCGCCTTTTCTTTGTTTGTTTAGGTGTTTTATGGCGCAAGAGCATCTGGGCTATACTGCGCCAAACCTTTTCTTTCTACCTCACTGTATTTGGAAAAAGTGTCAAGTCCAGTTACACACTAAACAGCAGTAGGAAAAACACTAGAAACAGAAGGATTTTCAAAAGACTATCTGCAAAATACTATTTTTTTACCTTCATGTGCTCTGCAAGTTCTGCATTGATTGAAAGAATATTTTCCAACTTTGGAGTAATACATTCAAAACTCAGAAATCGTCTAGGCACAAACACAGCAGCTAAACTGGTTATGTGTTATCGGATGTTAAGAGGGCCGATTGTAGTTGATTATTAATATTTCTCTTATACTACATACTTATTTCTGTAGTGTTCGCAATTTCATCTTTTTCATTTTCATGTATCACTTCCATGTTACTTTTCATTTTTTATAGTACGGATCTGAAATTTGAAAATAAACCTAATATTCACTTTAATGCATATTCTATTTCTTTAAATGTATCAGTCGTTGTCATCAATGGCTGTATATATGAAAAATCGAATAAAAACATGATTGAATTCATATGTTGGACTTGGTAATATAAAATCAATCAATGTAACCGTGTATATATATACTGTTCAATTCCAAAGTTTTTGCACATGATTATATTAGAGTTTATTTTTTCATATTTTAACTCAAGAAGGTTTTGGACAGTTTTGGACAATACGACAAAAACAACCGTGAATTTTACCATAGTGTCCAAAACTCCGCTTTAGGGTATTTAAAACTTTATTATAATTCGTTTATTATATTGTTAGAGGGGTCATTAGGTGCTATTGTATGTACAGTATTCCCATTCGTACTGGGGAAAAAATTCCCTAATTTTTTCGGCAAAATTCCCTAACCACAAGCAACTTTCAACCGAACTTCGATTGTCAGGAAAATGGCTTCACGTTCGTGGGAGATTTAGCTATTCAAAACAGAAAAGGTTTTCCCTGACTTTTCCAGGTTTTACCAAAAATATCGTGTTTCCCTGACTTTTGGGACAATTTCAAACTCCCTGACACTTAGGTGCATGAGAACTCCGTATTTATCTCAATGCTTTTATGTGTTAGTAATTTTTCAATTGTTTACAGATGCAGGCATACTCCTTGTACTCGTTTTAATAACCAGGTAAAAATACAAATTTTCTACTAATTAAATACCCTTGTCCAGAAATTGGTGTCATACCATACATTATTTGCAATTTTTCGAACTACAAAATTAGATTTTTTGAATGGCAATACCTTTTTCCATTGAAGCAAGCTTTGAGAAAGGAATAGAAACAGCCAGTTGGGATTTTCTGTTGTTGAATGAAAGATCAAAAACCTTTTTGTGGCATTTTTATTGCATTTCATGCCTGTTACCCTAGTAATTTATAAAAAATTTCTTATTTATTTATTAATTCAGCTGGCTAATTTAGTCCATAGAGCGTTTAGTCTGGATCAAAATTAATATTTCTGTTTTGGTTGAATTATTTAGCCTCGTGAATTTTTTTCCTTTGAAATGCCATGTCTGTTACCGTCTTTACTGTCTGTTCATGTCTCTTACTGTATTTAATAACGGACATGATAAAATTGGTCAACCCATTTCTTTAAAACAAATTATTTTTTATTCAATAATGTCCTGTAATTTATTCTTTTTTTATTGGCAACTGTCTGTTAACAATCATGCCAAAAAAGAAAAATCATTAAAATTTTCTTGTAACTTCTAGAAAAAAAAAAATTCTCAGGTGGACAGCATATGGCACGGAATTTTGAAAATGATCCATAAAGTGAATAAGTCTCATATGCATCGCGTACACATGTACTCGCATTTATTCGCGAGTGATGTGGTACCGTCTTAAGACATAAGCTAGAGTGTTATGTGACACGTAATTATATAGTCGATCATACTTTCGTCATTTTCATATTTTCATGATTTTTCGACCCTCTGCAACGTAATTAAACTTATCCAACTACACTGCCCTTACAAGCATTTTACTTACGCTCTTTAAACATTTTTGCATACGCACATTTTTGTGTTCGTAAAGTTTTGCATACGCACATCTTTGTGTTCGTAAAGCTTTGCATACAAACATCTTTGCGTTTACGAAGCTTTGCATACAAGTATCTTTGCGTTTGCAAACCTTTGCATATAAACATCTTTTTTCCGCACATTAAAAAATTACGATGTTATTAAGGACTGTGTTGTTCCATAGAGAGAGCATTTACATCTTCTCACCCTCTTTGCCATGCTTAGTTCCTCTCTCTGCACAATGTTCTATAGAATCATGAATAATTCTTTCCCTCTCCTTTCTGATATATCATCATTATAATCACTATCTCATCATTTTCTCTTCAGTTCTGCGCAAGATCTCTTTCGATAGAAATTCGTTCCCTAAATCATGTTAGTTATTACATCACGCAACGAAGTTGATGATACATCGTTTACGTGGAAGTTTAAATTTTGAACATCGCATCTACATGACCTATTCGTGCACAATCTTTATTCAAAATTAAGCTTATGCGGTAACAGATGGTCAAAACCATAAACTGCAAAATTCACTCGTCTGTTCAGGTGCTAAAACCCAAACTGTGCATGAGAATGAGAAATTGATCGATAATTAACCAAAGGGGAATTGATGCTTTATTTTAAAACTTTTTTTTTTTTGCACTTATCGACTGCTCAATATTAATCGTTAATTACGATTTAGCCCATAATTATGTAAATTATATTATTTATTAGAATTTTCGTAAAGCTAATAAATGGATCGCATAGTTCTATCGATCGTTTGAGCTCGCGCCATTAATCAAACATCAAAACCACTTAATGTTAGAAATGCCCTCGTTCCAGAAAAATGACTTTAACAGGCTGTTTGTTAATTTTCGAAGTTCTCTGGTTTCAAGATGGCGCAAGTCTCCTACCATTTATTTACGGATCTCCGAAAAATAAAAGTTAGGAGGATTTCCTGCTGTCACTAACTCTAATCTCCGTCGGTTAAGCCTTATAATTAGTCAAAGGCTGCTAAGCCAATATTTCTTTTAGCTTAACTACTATTTATTTGTTCGTTTAGTGTTAATTAATTGGTTTAACAGATGCCGTCACAAATTTAAGTATCGGATTTATTTAGGCCAGAGTTGTGCATTTGCTGTAATTCTATTTTTTCTTTCTTCCATGGACATCGTTACCCTGCTCGTTACGACCACCTGCGTTAGTCCTGAAAACGACCATAGTCTTCTAGATTATTTGGATTTTAAAATTATAAAATTCATGTGGCTTCACCCTCCTTTTCGGCCACCTTTAAAAACGGTAGAAGACAAGAAGTAAAGTATATTAAAGTTAGATATTAAATCGCTAATGTATCTGGGAGATTTACTCTTGCAGATAATCATAGTCAGGGGTAATTAAACATATACAGCTAAGCTTAAATTTATGTTTATTTATACGCACATCTACTACTACATACGTCTACATGCACTACATACGTCTACAACGCACTACATACGTCTGCAGGAACAGTAATTGAGGCTTTTTATATTACCTTGTACATATATGTTTCATGTTTCGTAACTTAAAAGAATATTGTGGATATAAAATACTTTTTTTCAAAAATTATACTTTAAGTGAAAACAAAACGAAATAACCGCTAGAGGGCTCTTTCTTTATCGACAGAGCTGAGAGGATGTGTGAATTAGTATTTAAATAAAGGTTTTTTAATTGTTTTTCTACAAAAGACATAATTTTTTCTGTACATGCATTTAACAATTGGGATTTACCAAAAAAATTCCAACTTTCAACTTTTTAAAATTTTAATTGCTTAAGAGCTTGGTTAGAATTTAAATACACGTATTTTTTTTCTTTATTGCGGCTATCTTTCTCCATGGGCGTCCGTACAGATTTTTTAATAGACAGTGATTGCTTCCAAATATATTTTATTTTTTTATAAAAACTAATTTAAAAAATATAAATATTGTAGAGAAATAGGGTGGGGGGGACCCTTATCGTCTACTTATGAGCGCGTATATGTATTTATTCTTCTCGAGTATTTATGCAGACCTATACTCGTCAGAAAGAGTAACACATCCCAAGATTTATTAACTTTTAATTCTGATTTATAAAGGACGAGAACCAAAACGAAGCATAAATTATTTGGAATCGAGAGACAAAATACGAGTTATCCGGAATAATGAGATAAAAATATATCCAGAATCAAGAAATAAAAAAATTTTCAGTATCAAGAAAAAAAAAATATCCAGAAACAGGATAGCAAAAAATATCCAAAATCAAGAAGTAAAAATTATCAGGCATGAAGAGATAGAAAAATTACAAATTATCCAAGAATACAAGAGATTACAAATTTATCTAGAATCAAGAGATTATCAGGATTACAAGATTAAATTATCTGGAATCAAGAGATTACAAGATTACAAATTATCTGGAATCAAGAGATTACAAGATTACAGATTATCTGGAATTAAGAGATTACAAGATAACAAATTACCTGGAATCAAGAGATTACAAGATTACAAATTTTCTGGAATCAAGAGATTACAAGATTACACATTATCTGGAATCAAGAGATTACAAGATTACAGATTATCTGGAATCAAGAGATTACAAGATTACACATTATCTGGAAT
Source organism: Dysdera silvatica (assembly GCA_006491805.2). Classification (NCBI taxonomy): domain Eukaryota; kingdom Metazoa; phylum Arthropoda; class Arachnida; order Araneae; family Dysderidae; genus Dysdera; species Dysdera silvatica. The sequence continues at coordinate 126,608,882 of QLNU02015003.1, read as the reverse complement.
CAAGAGATTACAAGATTACAGATTATCTGGAATCAAGAGATTACAAGATTACAAATTATCTGGAATCAAAAGATAACAAATAAGTTATCTGGAATCAGAATACAGAGGGAGAAAATTAAGACCAAACCAAGACGACACCCGATACAAAAAGATACGAAGGCATAGAGAATTGAGTCGGGCCAAAAACAACTCTTGTGTTGGGTAGCTTGTAGTCATCGCTATATTTTAAACAATGAAAACGAATTGCTAAGGTTGGATATTTCTTAACAAGAGACAATGACTGATAAGGTATTTCACTATCAGGGTCTCCTACCCCACGGTCGGCGTACTGGCAACACGTGTGTCTACCAAATTGGTACCGGATTCGAATAAAGAAAGAAACTTTTGAATAATAAGCGATTTTATACTAACCTTAGTACCGGGTACTTATTCCCTAAATGATATAGAATTCATTGAAAAATTTAGTATTTGGCGCACTATGATTTAAACTTCCCTTGCGCAATAGATCATAAACAAAACTTCCTCCCCCCGCAACTTTAAAGGACTCTTCTTCTCCCCCTCTTTCTCTTTACTGGTACAAAAGATGCTTACGGTAATTGCTTTCAATAACGTCAGTTTAATTAACGATTCAATCTGTTTAACGACGATGTTTTGCGCTCCTAGAAAACTCTCGTAGAATTACTCACGTTCTGTTTAATAATAATAATAACAATTTATTTTCTACATACAGGTTCCTTGGTAGGTATTATGATTTTTGTAACGGCTCGTTTAACGGCTTTTTCTCCATCTCACGAATACCGATAATAGGTGAGATTATTACATTTCTCTACAATGATTAAATGCGCCTTTTTTTTTGTATTTTTATCCTCCAGAAACTGTAGGACGAGTTATTTGGGGAGGGGCTGACGTTACTTGTGAACCACAGTGTACATGTAAGTATATTGAAAGTGTTGAACCTAGATTAGTGAACACCAAAGCTGTTTTTGTGTACTTGGAATTGTAGGGGGCACTCTAGGGAAAATGTAGAGACATACGCCCCCTCTAATACGGCGGTTTACATTCAAGACCATCACTATAAGGTGAATGACAGCCACTGACATACTCGGGGGGCGGGGGGAGGGGTGTTCATGGGGGTTGTAACCCCCATTGCAATGAAATTTTGTATATTTAACATAGGAATATATGAGTTGTAGCTCTGTAACCCCCCATTGAGCCTATAACCCCCTTATGAACTTTCTGCGTACGCCTATGATGACAGCATTACCCCCCCTACACCTCACGGATCCGTGTATATAATAATATATTTAAACTATTATTTATGAAGTGTACAATAACATTAGACATAAAAACAACATAATACAAAAGTAAAAATAATAAAACCAAAAATGCTCCTTGATCGAAAACCCCCTAAGAGCGAAGAAAGCACAGAAAATGATCAGCATGTAATTGAAAAGCGCCGCATTAGCGGAGTGTTGTATAAGCAAAGCGCCGTATTAACAAGGCTACGTATATAAACAAAGTTAGGTATTGGTGAAATACTCTAAAGTGATGTACGAATGTATGTTGACAATTATGATTAAATTAATTGTCAATCAAGCAGGCAATAACACAGTAATAATATACAGACAAATAATTATTTTTAGAGGATTATTACTAATTAGGTGGTTATAATAATTAGTGTTGGAAAGTAAGATGTTTGGGCTTTAGGCTGAAATGATAGAATGTATCTATAAAATGTGTCACCTATAACATCTTAAAACGGCTATTGTCTATAACAGAGTTGTAAAACCTTTTTGGACAGCGAGTCATTTCAACGAGTTAGCGAGTTTCGTAAAAAAAAAAAAGAAAAAAGGAAAAAAGAGAGAGAGAGAGAGAAAGAGAAAGAAAGGAAGGAAAAAATACCTATTGAAGATGATAAAAGATTAAACCAAAATTTAGAAATGTACAAACGAAAAGTAAGAAAAGCATGGCCTAACGGAAGAAAATTTTAGCCTAAACGCAAAAAAAAAGTAAAGAATTCATTTTAATTATAAATGTTTTGCGTCAATCCATTATAGCATATCAATAGTTTAAAAATGCTATTAAACATTATGTATATATATTTATAAGAAAAAACTAGCGACAATGCAATGTTGATGAAAATTCGTATGAACGTCGTGAAACTTTGTATGTCGCGTGATCGGACGCTAAAATAAAAGGTTTATAAGGAAAAAATAAATATTAATTCTCTAGCTCTCAGTGGTTTCCAACCTTTTTCAAACCACAACCCACTTTTATAGTAATCCACGACCCCCTTTTATAGTAACCAAAAGATCTGCGACCTCCTCTGTCTGCCACCGCAACATTTGCATAATAAAAGCATATATAACCGTGTAAAGAAAAACAAATGAAATATAAAATTGTATTAATTATATATTACATTAATTATACATATTATATTAATCATATATATGTACATAGATATAATTATATAAAATTAATATAATTATACGTAATTAATATGTATATATATATATATAATATTATTATTAATGTATATTATAGATATAAAGTTAACAACCATTAGTAAAATATTGCAATGTGTGTAGCCATGTTGAAATGTAAAAGCGTTGGAAACATTTGGTATAAAATTCCTTATAAAAATAATTGCAACTAAAAATAGTTGCGGCGAACCCCAGGTTGGGAACCACTGCTCTAGTTTATATTCAATGAAATTCTTCAATTCTGGAAATTAAATATTATTTTTTATAATGATCATCAGACTAATAATTATTACTTATTGTTCATTTCTGGATGTATAACCAAGGAGCTTCGAAACACCAGTGTATATAATTAGTTACGCATATAATACGTTAGCGTTTCATATGTCGTATATGATCATGTCTTAAATTATACATTATACTAAAATATTTCGTGCTCTAATAATTGTACAATTATTTAATGCATTCCGACTGGAGGAGAACAACGGGAAATGAGGAATACACGCAATAATTACATCCGCATACGACATATACACAAATATTCGAAAACCTTACATAACATTCTGCGGAGTAAAAGCTCCATGCATCCAGCATAGATTGAGATGAGAGCGATTGGCGATCTTCCGCATCCCTGTTGCCTTGGAAACGGCATCCGCAGCCTCCGTACAACCTTGACCTATGAACCATCAGTCTGCTCTCCTTCTAAGTCTTCCCTCGATGACCTGTATTTATGAAGTACCTTGCCCGTCTTTGTCATCGTAACAATACGCGGGAAACTTAGAGATTGGAATCGATAATTCCAAAAACAATCGATTTCTATCCTTATCAATAAAACATTTCACGACTTCGCAGACCTCTTTTTCCAGGATCCTTCCGAAACGATCTTCCATCGATTTTTGGGACATTTTTTTTTAAGTTTCCCGGATCGAAAATTCTCTGTCAGTTGATACTTGAACCACGTCTGGGATTCCGGATCTGAACAGGATTCAGAGACGGAAGATGTGAGCTTAAAATCAAGCCAGGTTCTATTCGTCTTTCGGAAAAAAAAAGGAAACTGGAAATTTTTATTTCACACTCAAGTTTCTCCATATACTACTTACAGGGATGCACTTTTGGAAAACTTCGATGTTTGTGAAAAATCCCTCTGGCGAAAACCGGATCGATTTTTATATTGGAATTAATTCACTAAAAATCCAATCGGTAAGGTTTTTTCCCCCTCTGTTAGTAGGTCGAGATCGAAACCGGCGAAGAAATGGGTTTTATAGTTTTTCTTTGTTTTCTATTATCTTTGAAGAATCGAATTATTTTCTTTCAAATAATAAAATTGTCCAATCGCAAATTTTTCCCAATTTTCTGCGATAAGGTAGCAAATAGATACCATTGTTTAATACATTTGAATCCGTTTATAATGATAATTCGCTTATTACGTTAAAACTCTGAAGTTTCTCTGCGAACTCCCATAAGAATAACGTTAGTTAGCCCCGCTTATAACGTCAAGAATTTCCGTGGAACCCGGATATAACGTCAAAATGAATCGTTGTTGTGTATTCATGTTATGTCTTATTATTTTATTCATTATTTGTGGGTCATTTTATGTCTTATTATTTTATTCATTATTTGTGGGTCATTTTATGTTTTATTATTTTATTCATTATTTGTGGGTCATTTTATGTCTTATTATTTTATTCATTATTTGTGGGTCATTTTGTGTTTTATTATTTTATTCATTATTTGTGGGTCATTTTATGTCTTATTATTTTATTCATTATTTGTGGGTCATTTTGTGTCTTATTATTTTATTCATTATTTGTGGGTCATTTTATGTCTTATTATTTTATTCATTATTTGTGGGTCATTTTATGTCTTATTATTTTATTCATTATTTGTGGGTCATTTTATGTCTTATTATTTTATTCATTATTTGTGGGTCATTTTATGTCTTATTATTTTATTCATTATTTGTGGGTCATTTTACGTTTTCCGTACATGTGTGTCGGTATTTTTCCTTCCATTTTGAAGCTGTTATTTCTTTCTTCTTGAAAAAGTTTTAACCCTCTATCGCAGTGGTTCTTTAACTGTGATTCGTGGACCCCTGGGGGTCCGCGGGATCCTATTAGGGGGTCCACGAGACCCTCACAGTGTTCCACAAAAGTTCGGAAAAATACTAAGACGAGCATTCACTCTTTACGACTAAGAATAAATTATGAGGGGACGAAAAATTCCTTCCTCAAATGGTAAAAATTAGTGATGAAACACTAGAAATAAATATGTATGATGCAAATTCTGGGCTTTAAACTTTGAGTTAATTCTTGGGGGTCAAGGGCGAGTGATCTCTGAAGAGGGTCCGCTGTCTAGTAAAGTTAAGGAACCGCTGCTCTATCGCACTTATTCATTAACGGTTGATGACTTGTTGACCATCAATATGTGTTGAATGGAATAGATATGGCGTTTATGATTGGTGACTGATGTAGAGCTTTTATTCTAGCCATCCTTGTTTTTTTACTGTCGTTATTACTATTAATCAAACACACTGATAAACTTAATAGCGTAAAGATTGCACGATACAAAATGACATCAATATGATAAATCTGCATATAAAGCCGATGCCATTTGTGGAATGAAATATTTGAGGATTTGTACAGCTGAGACATTATATTATCATAATTATGGTGAAGAAATCTGAGTAATAAAGAAGAAGTATCTGGAAAATATCTTGCAATTGACATGAAATTCTGAGGATGATCTCGACATAGGCGTACGTAGACAGTTCATAAGGGGGGAGGTCATAGGCTCAATGGGAGGTTTACAGAGCTACAATTCATATAATCCTATGTTAAATATACAAAATTTCATTCCAGTGGGAGTTACAACCCCCATCAACACCCCCCTGCGTCATGTAAAGCCAATGGATCTCCATGAGTTGCCAGAAGAGAAATGAAAAGTAAGGAACAAGAGGCAACAGACGAAAAAATGGACGTCAGAAATTACAGAGTTCGGCTGAAAAGATAATGATGTCCAAACTAAAGAGAAAAAATATTGACGAGATCGATTTAAGTGTATCGAAAATCCATAGATGATGGAATTTAAGGGCGATCGTGAAATGTAGAGAGAAAGAGAGAGAAACATGTAAGGAAGTGAAGAGATAATGTGAAATCGGGGGAACCATGAGCAACGAAAGCAGCATTAACACAAAGTTAAACTATGCATTAAGTAAAGAGGATAAGAACACATAAAAAAAATTGCACAAAAAATTGTGGAATGAGCATTAGATGGTTTCATTTGTTAGGAGTTGGGAAGCTTTATATATAGGAAAAAATTTCTTTATGGAGAATTATATATCAGCTATGACTGAATAGATGCATACATTTATCATGACCATTTGTTTATGTCGCGGCACTTTTTATGTGATAATGAAATTATTAAGTGGTAAACAAATATTAAAAACTGAAACATTTAGATTAAATATGTAGTTTGGTCGTGATGGTCTAGTGGTCTACTATTTACGCAGATAGGACAATCAAACTTAAGTTTTATGAGTTGTACTGTTTTTTGTTTTGCAAAACCTCAAATATCTACATCAAGAAATAAGTATGTATGATTGCATAAAATCAATATGCGGAACTATTAACACGTAACACAATTGCGTAAGACATTGTTTAACATGAAAGCTATATTTATTTACAATTTAACAGATGTTATAATCAGTATTATATAAATTGTGAAATATATAAGTATCACAGAACCTAATACTTTGGTTTCGGGATAATATGCATGTACGAAATTATACATTTTAGTACACATATTATTGGATTCTGATTCCTCGAAAATAATAATTAATCCGTTGGATTCATGTTTGTTAAAACTTATTAAAACAATCTATCGAATAAATATTAATATCTATCAGTTCTTCTTGATGAAATTAACCTCAAATGATTCAATATCATTCAATGAATTAAGTACCATTCACTAGTATGCTAACTAAACATATCATACGTGCAATAACCTGAATTTATAATAATGATATTTATTACGAAATAGACTAATAATGATAATAATAGTTATTCCAAAAAACCTGACTTTACACCGTGAAATTGTCATCCTTAAAGCTGTTTCATTAGCATTTGGAGATATGTTTAATCTATATTAATAAAACGAGGAGATTGCTAATGGAAAAATCATGCTCACCCAATAGTTCTCCATGTTTGGTATCCGCGTCTGGGGTGTTGGAAACTTCTTGGAATGAAAGATTTGGTGTCGTTGATTTTCTACTCTGTTATATCATTCATTATCGCTCGCGCTGGGATCGTTCTGAAGACTTTCATCTACCCGTCCTCTGAGTTTTTAAGAGATCCTCTTAATCCCTTTCCTAAATTCTAATAATCCGTCCTCTGTCTCTCCTCTCTTGATCCGTCTTTTTAATCAAGGGGGAGTGTCACTTCTCTCGGCTCCCTCTCTAACCTCGAAATCTCATTGGTTTGATTTTATATAGAAAACAATAATTCTGGGCTGGTTCGAGTGACGTCATTTGAGAGACGTTTTGCTATTGGCTTGGGAGAAAGGTATTATTTTGAAACATATTGCTTTTGCTCCCTGATAAAGTGTCATGTTGATCTGAAATTACGAGTTTGTTGTTGTTCAACTTGGTTCGCAACTTAGAATGGTAAAAAATTGAATCTTTAGAAATAACTTTTTACATATCGGCTATAAAACGTCGTTCATGATTTCTTTTATGATTACTTTATTTTTAAGATCGTGCTAGTTTCTGCATTTCTTTAGTCCTGAATTTTTATGCTAAAGTTTTGGGTATTATCCTATGATTTTATGGATTTGAGTTGCCTTCTCCTTTGTGAAGTCCCGCTCTTTTCTCACATGAGAATTTTAGATTCTGTTTACAGAGTCAAATCAATCATGGAAACGTGAGAAAATCGCCTTTGCCCTCCTTTGCAATTAGTTTGTTTGTTTGTTTTGTGGTTTTACGGCTCAAAGACTACAATGGTCATGCTGCGCCGGGACCTACTGTTTTCCGAGGAATCCGAACCTCTTATGGCCTAGGGAACCAAACCCCGGACTACAGTGAGCAGTGCGATCTTTTTATGAGATCTCTGAGTAAGCGTTCTTTGTACACTGTTGGGAGTCGAACCCGGATTAACGGCGTACTAGGCGAACGCGTTACCACACTGCGCCACCGCAGGGCCCTTCCTTCGCAATTAGTAAACAAGAATAATGTCGCGTTGATAAAAATCACCGTAACATAATCTCCCCTGTTCCGAAAATTTTCAGCCAGGTGCGCAATTTACATTGCTCGATCGAGTAAGTGGCCTATCTGCCAGTTTACCCAAAATTGCATGTTTCTTGAAAAATTTTGGAATGGTTTTAAATTTTCCTAAATGCACTTTAA
>QLNU02015003.1:126577530-126600904 GCA_006491805.2 Dysdera silvatica | reverse complement strand
CATTTTAAAATTTGAAAAATTTTAATGATGCATTCCAACCCTGTCTATTTGAAAAATTTTGAATTGACGAAAGGAATGTGACATATTTTTCAATTTATATCATGATGCAAGTTGGATACTAACACAAAACTAAACTACAAATTCTAATCTAAAAATAACGTCAAAACTCAGCACGTTAAGAGCGTACATTACCACTTTAAGATTGAAACCCTGGATTTCTTGTGAAAAAAAGGTATAAATATGATTATATGACAAAAAACAATATAAGCAATCGGAAACCTTTGCTTGGCTCTCGTCGAATTGTGCACATACCTCTGCTCTCACCACTTTTATAGAGTATCCCTGTAAATGTAGACTTAAGACGATTGCTGGTGAAGATAATACTTTGGAAAACAGTTGTCCTTTGGCGTCTAGTTGTAAATAATTATATCCCAACACTTTCGGTAATGCTCTATGTTTCTGTCGAATGAGTTTGTCCATAAAGAATTCTTGCTTCTATCTGTTCTTCGTATGTCATACACTCTCATAGACTCTGTGGAAACAAATAGTTTTTGGAGTATGGTTCTGTTGCTTGTATGGATACAATTTCTCCTGCAATTGGGCATTCCTGCTTCGATGCAGATTCCAAAACTGCTAGTGTTGGATCAGCTACACATATGGTCACAATTTCTCCGTTGAATAGAGTTAGTGGGTTATCTAATGCTCATTGCGATTCCGCTCCGTGTTTTCGCATTTTCTTTCACGTGTAATGTTTCTGTATAATTTTTTGAAGATTCCTTCACTTTCAGTGTATGTTCGCATTCTAGACTCGTCAATTTTCTTAGTTATTAACTGTTGGTGTGATCTGGATACAAGTATACTCGTGTATACAAGCAGCGTACACTGTCAGTTATCAAGCAATTGGAACTCATTGAAACTGGATAACGACGAGAAACTCCCGAATACTCTAAACTTCGTTGAGTGAATGATGGGTGCAACACATGGTGACCAAAGTTGCAGCCATTCGTATTTGGTGTTCTGCGCACATAGGCTAACACTGGATGTCTTCAGTTCGACCGGAAACGAAAATTATTGTCGTTCGCCATTGAATTTGCACCTAGCTCTTTTCAGCGTAATCTGCAAATCAACGATTGTCCCAAATTTTTCGTCCTGAGAAAGATACGTGTTTCAAAATGAAAAATTTTCAATGTTACTTGAACATGTTTAAAAATTTGGCAATTTTCTCTGTTACTTTGTTGACATTTCAATATTTGATTTGCCAAAATTTCATTTTGGGTACATGAACTTTCTGTTTCACCTACGATTGCGAAGATAGTCAATAGTACTATGAGGTTACTTAGAGCTAGTCTCTTTGTATTTCCTCTTCCTTCCGCTTTCTCTTCGAAATATTCTTTCAAACGGTGAAGTTTTCCTTTGGTTTTATTCCCGACCACAGCGCCTACTATAAATGAAGCTGGAGTCGATGCTTTTATTATACGAAATATTTGTTTCGCTATGAAAAGTATTCGTATCATATTTTAACAAATCATAGTTATTAGGCTTTTTAAGTAAAATGCTGTTATGCACGTAACTAAAATTCCTGCTGAATATATTGATATTCGTATTGCAGGTGGGCAACACTTTAATTACGATGAAAAACTCCAGCATAAGAAACAGTTCGTAAATCGGTAGAATTTTTCGGCTTCCGTAATCTTGAAATTTCCTTGAAGTAATTGTCCTTCAGTGGAAATAAAGATAAAATGTAAAGTTCCATCATTTTGTAATAAATGATTTGGAATTGTAACTTGCAATTTCTTTTCACTTAACTTAAATATGACTTCTCTTCCATCGAAATGAAGAATTAAACACCCTTCATGAGAACTTTGAATGACGGGATACAAATATCGTATAATTATTTTATCTTTATGAGAGAAATATGAGAGAAATATGAGCGATACACTGCGCAAAAATAATATTTAAAACAAATTACACACAAACGCAGTTTAATTTGAAATATTATTTTATCTTTCTTAAAAGTTCTGGTCTTCTTTAGATCTGCGATTTCGGCACTCTTTTCCGTTCCTTCATCTGTATTCTCAGTATTTCTTTCATTTTTTGTATCGTTTGGTATCATCATCATCTTCTTCTTCTTCTCCTCTTCCTCCTCCTTCTTCTTCTTTTTCTTCTTTGACTTCTAACGGTTGAATAATAATGATCTGGTATGTTTTTTCTTTAGGTTCGACAGATTTGCTAGACATACTTGATAATTCATCATTTTCAAATGTGTATATTTGTCTTTGTCTATTCGTACTGTCCACTGTGGCTTTGATTTCTTCACAGTACATATACATTCTGGTTTCCGTAAACAACGTCCATCATCTTTAATGTGATCCTGTTGTGCCGTCAATTGAGATTCGGGTATGCAATCGCGAGTATTGTTGTCCTTTGTGGATGTGCATATTGTGCTGTTTCAATGTCCCTTTGGATCCAAAATGTCGTCGATATGGATGCTATCTTCTGAAAGTAATTTCATTTCCTTGGTCAATTTTTTTGTGACAACACCTGTAACACATTTTCTGCAGTTTCGAAAAAGGCATGTGTTGTCTGGGAAATCATTTATCTGTTTTACAATAATGTCCAGCCAAATTCGTACATTTTATGTGGTCTCCGTCTAAATTGCATATCTTGGAGTGTTGCTGTGTCGCTGCACTGTAATGTGCATATATAGCAATCATCATAAGCATAGATATCCCCCTATGTGGAGAAAGCATGTTTTCAAAAAGTAGCCTCTTATTTTTAAAATTAATGTTTAAATAATAAGATTATTATAATTGTAATTATATTCGTAAACATATATGTTGATTGTAATTTTTTCCCATTAAAATACAACAATCCTCTCGACTTTTAATTATTATGATTAATAATTATCACTATCGTTAAGATTTCGTTTTTTTCCTTCTTTATGTAAAATTTTGCATTTGTGTTGTTATATTATTTCTTTCTCATTGTATTTCTAATATAAATACGTATTCACCGTATTTTATAATATAACAATTCATTTACTTTCATTCCGTCATCTCTTATTCATTCGTTTTGATTATTTCCCAAGTTCTTCCTGTAAAATGACTTCTGCCAATTTTGGTTTCGGTTGATGCGAAGCGAAATTGGGGAAATGTGCATTCCGTCATGGGAAAAAATATATTCTCGTTTTTCGCGCCTCAAACTGTGTACCTTTGCTAAGAAACTGGTTTTCTCGCTTTTCTCACTTTCACTTTTTTGTTATAAACGGATTGTTGTTACTTTCTCTCGATTTTATTACTGCCTAAATGAAGGTGCGTCCATCTTTTTCTTCACTTTACTTTCTCTATTTACCCTTTTCGTTACATGAAGTTTGGGAAACTTTGGAAAGGGTGCAGTGAAAGTTTCGTGAACCCCCTTTCACCCCTTTTCTTTTTTCTTAGTTATTCGTGATAACATACAATGGTCAATCTGCCCTTGGCCCAGCTTGGACTTTGCTTCCCCTTTTGTCCGAAAAAACTTTGCTGCATCGTTATTTTGAACTGAATTAATTTTATTATTTTTATCTTCCCGATGTTTATTTATGCACGATTTGCTTATCGATTTTTCCTTAATATAACGTATTTTGTTTCATTTGCAATATTTATTTTAAAACTGAATTTATAAACTTTCTAGCAATTTTTTCTGTCAAATTATCTAGAAAATTGGGTTAAGAAGGTCTGATACTATCTAAAAGGTACTTTGTGTTCTATCCGTTTCTTCATTTCCCCGAGTGGCAAATCTTCGTCTTGCACTTTCTCCTTGTAACTGATTATCAGTACTTTCTACAGTATTTCGTAGATTTGTATGTGTACCCTGCGTAATTACGCCAGTTTTCTCAACAGCTGTATTTTCCATTCGTGCATTACTCGGAATCGGCAGTGGCTCAGTAGCGGCAGTGTTGGCATTCAAAATTGCCCTATTTTCTATATCTTGTATGTCCTGTTTCACAAAACGTTTTAAAGTTCTCCTTGGTGATAAATTTGATTCTGACAAATTTATTCTTCTGTTGATTGCACCTCTTTCTGTTTGTGCTTGTCGTGTAGGTGATAAAAGTAACGGCGTATGTTTTTCTACATCCGGATAACGAGAAGAAATGCTTATTTGAGGTCTTCGATCGTATATTGTTCGTTGATTCCTTGGAAACGGTACTGATCTTGTCTGATCCTCAATTTCAATCTCCGATTGATTGTGTTCTTGATTTATCTCTGCTTGTGCAAACGTCTCTTCTCGTCTCGGATTAGAATGACGAGCCATGGAAAAACCGTATATATCTGTATAATTTCCAAATCCATTTTCATTATAGCTGGATCTCTAATTATTTTTGTCCATATAAGTTTGTGAATCATTTTCATGATTATTTTTGTTTGTTCACCATCTAATATGAATCTTCTTCCATTAAATGAGGCTTTCCGATTTCGGCTTTGACCAAACGATTGATATGAGTTGTCATCTCATTTTCTGGATTTGCTATTCCACGTATACGTTATTTAATATCATTAAAACATTTCACCACGCGCCAGTGTCCAGATGCGCTAGAATGTAATTTAGCTTGTGGGCGTGTTTTCATTTTTGGCTCATTCAAAAATACAATATCATCAACTTCGAGAAAACGTTTTCTATACTTTTTTTAGACTTCGCTCTCTGTTCTTTTCGTAGGAAAGTTTTAAATTTCCGGCAACCACTTTAAAAATATTGGCGCGTATACGCCTTCTTTCTTATGCGTAATTCTTTAAAAGAAATTCAGCAAATTGTTGTTTTTCGTTATAATAGTTTCAGACTGGTATATGAAGAGTGATCATGAAGTTTTTCGATAAATAAGTTTTGCTATCCAAGTAGAAAGCATTAATTATAAGCCATGTTATGTTTAATTCCGCGTGGACTAAGGCCATCTGGAGTGAAAGGCCTGTTTCCACCGTTCCTGTTCTCGTCACCAGATATGGTAGCCAATCAGTAGGCTCAAAGTTGGCGAAAAGGAAGGAAATTGTGTCCAACATTACTCGCGTTTGGCACGTGTCCATTTGTGTGGTTCTCCGGTTGGAACAATAGTCCATAATCATAAAAGGGCATGTGTGTATTGTTCCGAACTTGGCAATATTTGCATTCCTCACACGCTAACTGTCGGTGTTATTCTGTCATTTTGGCACAGCGAACCCCATATATGAGAGTAACGTGCAAATCTAAAAGAACACAAAGGGACAGATTTGGTTCCTAATTGTGACATTGGCGAAGCCATACCGCCATAATGCGCCTAAACAGTGGTGCATCCAGAATATTCCCAAAGGAAGGGCCCAGTGTTGCAGGGAATTTTTGGCGGAAAAAAATGTTTAAACGCCATACCATTTACGGTTCTCTTTTTGTATACATTTATCATTCTTGAATTACTAATAATTCTATAATGCAACATACTTAAATAATTAGAAGTAATAGGTTATGTTTATACAATTTTACAATGGCCAGCACTCTTGTCTTATCTCCATCAGTGAGGTTAGATTTCTTGACATAATTACAAATATCTGCAGTCAGAATTTCTATTTCAACCGTGTTTGATATTGTGTTTTGGGCTACCTTTACTTTCCTGGAAAGCGTTTGAAGACAGTCCCAGACCACTGCTGCTGCTGTTGCTTGCCTCAACAGCAGTGTCTCATCACTGTCACCAGAGTTCAAGGAAATCTTGGGAACATCACTAATTTTATCCTACATTTTTAATAAAATAATTTACCAGTGTCTGTTGGCGTAATAATTTTTCGTTTTGTTAGCCCAAGGGGGGCCCGGGAACCCCTCGGCCTCCTACGTGCGTACGTGCGCCACTGCTCAGAAATGCACTAAATCCTAATACGTATATTTAAAGTAAATAAGTGATAAGTGATCCGTACTCCAGTGATTCAGTGAGTGCGGTGATCAAAACCAGGGCAGTCTTTATGCGTCTGTTCTTTACTTACGCCATAAAATCTTGGACTATTCTAGAGATTTTTAGGTTGTACAAAAGGATGAGAGAATTGTAGGAAGGGTATTATTATTCATGAAATATCTTCTTGCCGCCGTTGCATTTTAAGGGAAAGTGAGTGCTTTTTCTTTTATGGCTTAAAGTACAAATTTAGGGGAAACTATACAAGTTAAAACGAAACTTTGGTACTGTTACAGGTTTTTGTACTGTTACAGGACAATCTTCCTGTAACAGTATCTCCAAAGACGTAAGTAGTAGAACCTTGAAATTTTTTGCAGAGACACTGCTGTTCGGAGGCGACATTTTGAAAGAATACACCAGTTGCTTCCATAAATACTTCTTGCGCAAAAAAAATTTTCGAACTTCCTAATCAAGATACAACTAAATATTTACTTCAGCATGTAATAACTAATTACTGAACTCACTTTCTGGTTCGATATTCCAAAATACAAAGCAGAGCAAGAGTCTGAACACTTGATTCACTCTATCATATGCAGGGCCGGATTTAGAGTATGATTCGCCCTGGGCACAACGATTTTTGTCGCCCCCCCTCCATTGGCGTAACTAGGGGGCTAACCCCCCAAGAAATTTTTTTCTATACATCGAAGTATACGGTTTAGCCCCTTTAGGAAATAGATCAGCTCCCTAAACTTCGAAGCTAGTTACACCCATGACACCTCTCCTGCCGTACTAGCAGAAAGAAATAAAATTCTGTCGTTTCGCCCCCTTAAATGCAGCGAAAAATCGCGGAGGATCGTAAAGGGGCGACATTTATGATTAGCCTACCTTATATGCATTATTATAAGATATAACAATGATATTTTTATAAATAAATTTAGTTTATTTGACGACGAGTTTTTAGATTTTTTTGGATATTGGGCGCGAGGGTAAGAGCGAATGCAGAATAAAATTTCAGGGAGGCGCAAAGCTCGAAAATTTCACTTGTAAGTTTAGTTTTAAGTATTTTTTACTTGAAAATAATCATTTTTAATGTAAAACCATTTTCAGGGGGGCTCATGCCTCCTGCCTGGATCCGGCTTTGGTGAGGGGGTGGGCAAGGGTTGTTTCACGCACTTTTTCAAAATTTCCGATTTAGGAAAGAAGGGGTGAAAGCAGCCTTCTCGGGAGAAGCGGATCGACAGAATTCTACGGTAAATAATTTGCAATTACTGATAGAAGATGCGATAACAGGGAAGGTCTGAGGGGACCCCATTGACCCCTCCGAATAATTAGCCAATCCACCTGAAATCAAGGAAAATTAAAGTATTTTTTCGTATCAAAACTATAATTACTACTAATTACTCTGTTCTCCCCTTTATGTTTTTTTCTTCCGTCCCCACTGTCTGGGTCAATGTTTTTTTTTATTGAATGTTGCAAATAAGTGAGAAAAAATAATTGAAAAAAGAAAATACAAACGTTTTAAAGATTGAAGCAATGCTGACATAAATATAAACAAATGAAACATTTAATACTATTGCAAATACAAGAAACTTCAACAATGTTATCTTGATGTGTCTCGCTGTGAGGAAGGAAGAAAAGCAAGATTTTATCGTTTGTCGTTGAAAGGATGTTGCGAAATTCTTACAGGAACTGACAAGCATGACGAGGGCATAAAAATGAGTGAAAAATTCATTATTTAGGGCATTACATCCAAGTTCATGTAACGTTTAAATAATTGTTTTACATAATACTTGAATTGTTATGTTTTACTATTATATAAATTGAAATATAGCCATATAATTTGAAATGTAGCCATATAATTTGATAATTTGAAATATAGCCATATAATTTGATAATTTGTAATATAGCCATATAATTTGATAATTTGAAATGTAGCCATATAATTTGATAATTTGAAATATAGCCATATAATTTGAAATATAGCCACATAATTTGAAATGTAGCTATATAATTTGGAATATAGCCATATAATTTGAAATATAGCCATATAATTTGATAATTTGAAATATAGCCATATAATTTGATAATTTAAAATATAGCCACATAATTTGAAATATAGCCACATAATTTGAAATGTAGCTATATAATTTGGAATATAGCCATATAATTTGAAATATAGCCATATAATTTGAAATATAGCCATATAATTTGATAATTTGAAATATAGCCATACAATTTAAAATATAGCCATACAATTTAAAATATAGCCATGTAATTTGAAATACAGACATAAAAATTAAAATTTTAAATATAACTATATAACTCGGCCACAAAAATTTGAAAACGTGATTAAGGGTGAGTTTAACTTTCCTCAACTCCAATATTATAATTGCGTAATTATGCAATATACGCCAAAACTTTGGCAGAAAAAAGAAACGTTTTGTAGCGAGTACATGGTCTCAACACGGTTCTATCATTGAAAATATGGGTAATGAAGTTAGAAGTGATTTAGAGAAAATTATAAATATATATGTATTTTTAAAATTTGCTTGTATCGGTAGCATAAACACAGTATCATAAATGCGTCAATTCGCATTTTACGCGCGCGAAACATACAAAAATCAGTCAGATGATGCTATTTTTCAACAGCACACCTTAATTTGATGCTTCGGCTGTTTTCGCCGATACTAACATCAGAATTTGACTCGTAGCGCCAGATCTGTATGTCTTTAAATGGCGCTGAGGTGTGATTTCGAAATTAGAACACCCGGATTGTTATCGCCAATGTAATGCAATATTTTTGCACCAGAATGTCTCCCCCTTCATTATTCATCAGCAGGGCCATACACGACGAGAGTGCAAAAGTTAGCATCGCACCATGGTGGCCCTAGACCATTTCTTGTATTTTCTTTGATCTGATCTCATCTTTGTTATTCATTTGCAGGCGACAGCGCTAATAAAGAATCTTTCCATCCATACGAAACCAAACACCGACACTGACTACCATCCATCTATTTCCAACTATTTGAAATGTCCTTACCAACGAGGAAAAGTATCTTTATCTTCGCTGTGTTTACAAAAGGATTTACGTCGGCGAAAATCCGCTTAAATCCTTCGGGCGATTTTCGCTCTGAACATAATCAAAAGATTACATCCAGATGGCGAAACAGTTCCGATGTTTTATTGCTGATTTGTGAAATGGATCGATTCGGATTTCACTGCGAGGTTGCCAGTTTCATTCGGAGCAAATTGGCTCCGACAACGATGATAACGCTGTCAATTACAACGTTCACAAAAGGAACAAAATGGATTTCATCATCGATGTTTCTATCGATGGCGTTGCTCATATTTGTCATCGAATAAATGAAATTCGATTGCCATTTCACTTTAGAAGGATATTTTCGATTTATCATTATCGGAAATATCGATTAAACTGATTATATCGAAATGGAAATGATCAAATTCAATTCTAAATTCTGAAATTTAATATTGGAAATCTATATACAGTAAAACCTCCAAATAGCGGACATCTCGGGACGAGTATCTGCCCGCTATTTTGAGGTGTCCGTTCGGGAGGATTAAGGAGTAATATGTACTGGGACTGGAGATTGGAAAAATATCCTCTAAATAGAGATGTCTATTACAGAGGTCCTACGGCATATATATAATAGAAATATAAAATATAATATTTATTGTTTTTCTATCTGCGCTTGCGTAAATGCAAATATAAAATATTCTTGAGCACCATAAACTGACTATTTTTTATTGGAAAAATAATATCCATCCATCCATCCATCCATCCATCCATCCATCCATCCATCCATCCATCCGTCCATCCATCCATCTATCTATACAAGTGTTCAATTTTAGAAACATTCCTTTTTGGGTAAGGGCTGTGCATCTTCTTCTTCGCAAATTAAAAAAAAAATTACAAATACACGAAAAGATAAAAGTATTCAGACACCTTGCTTGAAGAAAAATTGTTTAATATTATTTAATAATA
The DNA here is from genome assembly GCA_006491805.2 of Dysdera silvatica. Classification (NCBI taxonomy): domain Eukaryota; kingdom Metazoa; phylum Arthropoda; class Arachnida; order Araneae; family Dysderidae; genus Dysdera; species Dysdera silvatica. Next base: position 126,591,017 of record QLNU02015003.1, on the reverse strand, counting down.
TATAGCCTACTTAACTAATAAATTACTAATATAATAATAATAATTACAATAGCAATAATAGTCCTAAATAAGAGGGTAAGTTACATTAAACTTGGATGCCTTTAATATCTGAAACCCTTAGAAAAGACTTGATAATTGAATAGAAGAAACAAGCCTACATAGATGGTCAATTTGCAAGATAATAATAATAATAATAATAATAATATAGTTTCAGCAATTAGTAAGAGTAACGATGCATTTTTGGTCTTGATGGCGACAATGACTCTTTAACATATATCCCGAATAATAGACATGTTTAACAATACGAAGTTTCACAGGAGATTCCATAAAAGTAGTTATTTCAACACTGGCCTAAGGTTTAAAACACGTTTTGAGGGCCAATTGCTGCTTTGTCAAGTGAAGGCAGCAATTTCGGCTACTAAGAAACCCTGAAGGGTAAATCGCTCACACTGATCGATGACGTCACGGAAGATGGTTTATGAATGAATTGTAGTTCTATATTAGACGATATATAATCTCACAATATAACACACGTTTCTTGGAAATTCAGATGACATTTCAAGGGCAAAAATGTGTTATTTAAAAACGAAGCCTCAACGAAACGTTAATAATATTTACAACTCCCTTATTTTTCAAATTGTAGTTGGCTTTATTTACATTAATTACAATTTTGTAACCACAATTATTCGAAAATTATTATTTTTTAATTAATGAACAGATTACTGATTTGATGCGTGTATACGTACTCACCAATTCATTTGCATATAAGCTTTCTGATTAGGCATTCTTCGAAGGACATGCCTACCTGATGTGCAAAACCATTCTCGAAATCAATCTGTGAATGGTCCTTCTCATCCCAAATAAATACTACTGTTTTATTTCGACTTAGCTTAAACGAAAGCAATTGTCCATATAGCGTACGTTTGAAATACTATCGTGGGAAAGTATGTGGATTATTATTAGAATACTTTTTTTATTTGTGAAGGACAAAGATATAAAGTGGTGTAAATTAGTATAGTTAATTTAAAAAAATAATTAATAATTAGAAGACAATTTAATTAATGATTAGATAGCAATGATTAATCAGTGGCTTTACATTTTTATAAAATCGTTTGAAGTGGTTTATAGATAAACGAGCAAGTGAAAAAATAGTATGAAAATTTAAAAATTTTATAGTAAAATTTAATTTTACTAAAGACAGACGATTTAGAAAAAAACCTAGGACCAGTCATAAGATTATGCTGAAGGGCATACGATGGTGTTGAAAGAATACTTTTGCTACACTTCTGCCGCTTTACAGGCGAACTGAAAAATTTGCCCGAGTTTTGAGAAGAGAAAAAGTTTTTCCACTATGGTTCGCGATCGTATTTTTCGTAAAAAAATCCATAAATTATTCGATAAGCGTAAGAGGAACGATCAATTGTAGAAGAAAATATTTGAGAATTCATAGGGGGAACTGGAAATTTTATAAAAATATTTGCATGCATCTGAATATGAGATAATAGAGATCTGTATCGGAAAAATGAGACATACCTGTCTAAGGTAAGTTCCTCAAGATGTGCTAGGTCACAAGCGATGTACTCGAGAGCCGCGTCGGATATCTTGGGACACCACGACAAATCGAGAGAACGCAGTTGCCGTAAGTTCTCGGCAAGCAGCTCAATACCGTCATCCGAGATCTTGGAGCAACCGGATAGAGATAATTGCACCAGGTTGGGCAGAGAGTGTATAAGATTTAGAACGCCATGGTTCGTTAATTCCCAGCAAGACCTCAGCCTCAGTATGCACAAACTGCTAGTCTGTCTGGGACTGAAGAATGATAGGCAAGCATCTGTAACATGATAAGCTTGCAGATTTAACTCATACAAGGAAGGTAAAAGTTGGGCAATGGCGGCAACAGTTTCGTCTGCCACGTTGATGCAGTCAGCCAAAGTCAACGATACAATACGTGGAGTCAAACTAGACCACAATCCAGCATCTGAGATTTCATTGCAGCTAGACAGTTCCAGTTGGGAGACGGAGTGCAAACCTCCAAGGAGTGCTTCCAGGCCTTTATCAGTGATACCGGAGCACCGGAGGCTAATATTCCGGATCTTGGCAGCGTAACTCATGGGCAACTGGGCAACCAAGTCGTATATGTCTTCGTCTGTAGCTCCAAATAGGCACAGGGAATCGAACCCTCGCCTCTCCAAACTCTGATACACTCGTAGACGAATGATGGAAGCACTGGATCTCAGGTCTCGACACCTTAACACAGGCTGAAGTCCGCGCCAGAATTTGGCCTGGTAAAGCACCTCTTTCCACGCCGTGCACACCTAGTAAAGATGGATCATTATTATAGATTTATGACAGAAAAAAAACATGTTTTATGTGAAAGAAATTTAGCACAAACTATAATTATTTACACTTATGAAAACACCATGAGAAATATCTTTGGAACATCTTCATCAAGTGTCTTCAAAGTTTCAGATGAACATTTTGGAAGAATAATAAAACAAGACTGTATGGTTTATATAGAAATAAAATACAGGGTACCAGGGAGGAAATTACATAAAAAGGTTAAACACTGGTAAAATAGCAATGAAAAAGATCACTCAAGCTTTCGGACGCATCAGCAGCAGTCCTTCATCAGGAGTAATGACGATGTTATGTTTCTGTCTCTTTTTTATACTTGAAATTTCTGGAAAAACCCTTCATCAGAGTAGTCCCGCAGAATGGGAAAACCCAATGAGAACCAATGGGAGGCCTCCAATAGAATCATGGAAGAACCCCAATAGGGACCAATGAGAAACCCACACTGCGGGTTACCTAATTTGGGGATGTCTCATACATTTCAGAGTAAGAGTTGTTTATAAGTTTCTGGAAGTGGTTGTGATGTATTAATGGCTTTCCCGTGTAGTTTGTAAGTTTCCCAAGATTCTAAGAAGAGTCTACTATTCTTGTTTGTGATGTGACGGTGTAGTATTTTTGTTGAGTCCCAGTCGGGTTCGTGTCCGTGTTGTAAAGCGTGTTCTGCCAGACGTGAGGCTATGTCTCCTTTCGCGAGTGCTTGTTTGTGTTCTTTTTTTCTTGTTTTGATCATTCTTTTTGTTTGTCCTATGTAATGTTTGTTGCAGTCTTTGCATGGTATTTGGTATATGGCGCCTGTGAGATCTTCTGGTGGAACTGGGTCTTTAACTTTTGTAAGTTGTTTGCGAAGTGTTGTGACAGGGGAATAGAATGTTTTGATATTTGCCTCTTTAAGGATGCGAGAGATTGTTTCGGAAATGCCGTGAATATATGGAATAGATATGCGGGTGTGAGATGTATTGTTTAAAGATGTACTATTGGGTCTACAGTTTCTGAGAATGAATCGTTTAGGGTATCCATTATTTTTAAGTGCCGTGTGTATGTGTTTTGTTTCTGTGTTTGAAAGTGTTTCATTACTGCAGTGAGAATTCGCTCTAAGACTTAATGTTTTAACAACGGAAGCTTTGTGGCATGTTGGATGATGCGATTTAAAATCGAGATATCTGTCTGTATGTGTGGGTTTACGGTAAACTGAGGTGAAGATTGAGTTATCGTGAGATCTGTGTACAAGAACGTCTAGGAAAGGGAGTTTATTGTTCTGTTCTGTTTCGTATGTGAATTTTATATGTGAGTTTAAGTTATTAAGGTAATGGAAGAAGCTTTGGAGTGTATTAGTTTTAAGTACAACAAACGTGTCGTCGACGTATCTTTTCCAGAATTTAATGTTAAAATTCAGTGAAGACAAAGCAGTTTCCTCAAATGACTCCATAACCAAGTTAGCTACAACACTTGAGACCGGAGATCCCATGGCAGTGCCAAAAACTTGTCTATAGATAGAACCATTTGAGGAGAACACAGCAGAGTCCAGACAAAATTTCAACAATGTGCAGATGTCGTGAGGTGTTAGTGAAGTGCGTTCATGTAGTGTTGTGTCATTTTGGAGGCGTGTAAGTGCGGTGTCGATTGCAAGTGATGTGGGAATGCAAGTGAAGAGAGAAATTACATCGAATGAGACCATGAGGTCGTCGTCGTCAAGTTGTAGGTTATTTAAAGAGGTGCAGAAGGATTGGCTAGTAGAAACAGTGTAGTCGTTATTACCGATTATAGGAGAGAGTAGACGTGCAAGATATTTTGATAGGTTATATGTAGGAGAGCTGCAAAAACTAACTATAGGTCTGAGAGGAATATTTTGTTTATGAATTTTAGGTAATCCGTAGAAGGATGGTAAGCGGCCGGAAGTGCATTTTAAAGAGTCGTAGAGATTAAATGTAAGTTTTTTAGATTTATAGAGTTTTAGAAGGAGAGAGTTCATTTTGGATTGAATTGTTTGTGTAGGGTCTTTTGTGATGCGGGTGTATGTATTTGTATCATACGTTCATATCATCTCACATCTGGCAGAACACGCTTTATAACACGGACACGAACCCGACTGGGACTCAATAAAAATTATACACCGGCTCATCACAAACAAAAATAGTAGACTCTTCTTGGAATCTTGGGAAACTTACAAACTACATGGGAAAGCCATTAATACATCACAACCACTTCCAGAAACTTATAAACAACTCTTACTCTGAAATGTATGAGAGATCTCCAAATTAGGTAGCCTGCAGTATGGGTTTCTCATTGGTCCCTATTGGGGTTCTTCCATGATTCTATTGGAGGCCTCCCATTGGTTCTCATTGGGTTTTTCCATTCTGCGGGACTACTCTGATGAAGGGTTTTCCAGAAATTTCAAGTATAAAAAAGAGACAGAAACATAACATCGTCATTACTCCTGATGAAGGACTGCTGCTGATGCGTCCGAAAGCTTGAGTGATCTTTTTCATTGCTATTTTACCAGTGTTTAACCTTTTTATGTAATACTGTATGGTTTAGCACGATGAGCAACTAACACATTTTTAATATCATGTTGTCTCCATCTATTTAGCATAGACTGAAGATGTTGCTAAGTTTCTTCCACACATGAATTTCAACTATGTGCACCGGGAATGTCACAAGACTTCGGTATCGTCCATGTGGAGCATTTGCTTGGACTCATTTTATACGCATGGCCGTTCAACTCTTTTTCTAAAGTTTTCCATGTAGTAGTGTGCGGCACATTTAACTTCCTGGAAATTGCACATGCACTGCGGGTACACATGGTGAGCTCATCAGAACTGCTAACGTGAGCCGTTTGCTTTTGTAATTTGTTCCAACAGTTGTAATATCTTATGCTGTAGTTCTGCTCCAACTCTTGAAGCAACCGATCGTTTCAAGTATGAGGATCATCGGTTGTAACATAGACTTGGTGAGCGGAATTTTCTACAATCATTTTCGGGCGCCATAATCGTGAAGTTCTGTCGCCGCATTTTCAGAAATTTTATAAAATAGCTTCACAAACAAAACGCGTTCAGGCAAGGTAATTTACTTGCTGGATAATTGAAATAAACAATCCCGGACGTTTCTTTTATGGCGATTAGAAGCTCTAGGACTTGCATGATATGTAAATTTAATCCCATTGCCCGCTGTCAGCGCCATTTTTCTCTCCATCAGAGATTTTTCGAACCATATTTTTATTGCTGCAATTTCTTATAAATCACCTTAAACCCACGTACACAAACTTCCATGACATTTTGGTAGTTGGTTTTCCAGCTAGAGTAGACTCCGAATATAGATACTTAATTCGGGTTGCCCTGTATGTATATATAACAAATTTACTTACTGGTAGCTAGTTTTTCCCTATATATTTTATGTATTCTATACTTGCATAACGCATGAATTATTGGTGAAGGTTTAGAGAAAGGAGAAGACGCTGTGTTTTTCTGATGTCATTGATTTATTTTAAACTTAAAATTCAGATCTCAGAATGGAATTCCAGCTGTGAATGTTTACCGAGATCAAGATTTAGTCAATTTCAGACAAAATGGCTCAAGTCAGTTTCCACGTTACCTCAAAAGACATTAAAAATGTCAGCAATGTATAACCGATTGTTTGTACCTGGCTCTGACATCCATCGATTTTCAGTGCACCGAAAACCGATATCGGCAAATATACTCCCGTCGACGATGATATATATTTTGTTGTGAGACAAAGCCAATACTTTTTGCGTCTCAGGACTGAGAAGGGACTGGCAACTGAACATGTAGTCGTCCCGAGTTTCCATCAGTGATAGATGATTATAGGCAGTCCTGAGACGGAAACATAATGTCAATCAAATAATCCTTCATTCAATAACAGTAATTGAGGATTACAGGAACATTACAAAATTACTATTATAATATTTAGATTTAATATTTTATCTTACATTAAGTGTCAATGCCTGATGCTATATTTAGTGTTAACGTTTCATTTTGTATTTAGTATTAGTATATTATTTTATATTTAGCATTAATGTCTAATCAAGGGCGGATCCAGCGAGGGGTGGAGGGGGCGATTGCCCCCCCCTAGGGTTAAATAGGAAAAAAAATTAAAGACGATGAAGAATATTTTATGTGTTGTTTGTTACTACTGTAATAAATAAAAGTCTTACACTGGTGTCCAAAGTCTCTAAGTCTTGGAGAAATGCGATCCAGACGTTTTTCCACGAATCTACAAGTTTCTCGCCCTTCAAACTACGTTTTCAGTAAGTGTTGCTTCAGCAGAACGTAGTTTTTTATCGTTGAAGCGCCGTCAAACTTGGCTTCGAACGCGGATGACAGAAGAGACTTTTAATACACACCCACAGAGACATTCATATTGATGTAAATAAAGTGATTGACAAATTTTCAAAGAAAGAAAAGATGGCTCGACTTTGCACTATAAACTTAAAGTTTTTTAAAAAGTTGCTTGTTATAAAAAAAAGTAAAATAAATAGGTTTTTTAAATTTAGTTTAATTATTATTTAGTTTCAATTTAAACTTGTTGTATTAATTACATTGTTTGTTTGTGGTTTTACGGCTCAAAGACTACAATGGTCATGCTGCGCCGGGACCTACTGTTTTCCGAGGAATCCGAACCTCTTAAGGCCTAGGGAACCAAACCCCGGACTACAGTGAGCAGTGCGATCTTTTATGAGATCTCTGAGTAAGCGTTCTTTGCACTGTTGGGAGTCGAACCCGGATTAACGGCGCACTAGGTGAACGCGTTACAACAATGCATCACCGCAGGGCCATTAATTACATTGTAAATTATCGTTTTGGTTATTGCGTATGTCTCCTTTACTAGGTTATCCTTCTGTCATACTCGACTATAGTCTGCCCTAAACCATATAGTTTAATTAAAGAAAAGCCCAGCTTTAATTCATTGTCTTAAATTAAATATTTTGGTGAGCACAACATAAGGCTAGTAATATAACATTTACCTAAACTATTTAATAGTCCAAAACTAAAACTTTTCCTGGTGAGGGCCCCGAAACAGCGCCCCTCGTAATAACATTCTGGAATCGCCCTTGTGCCTAATGTTGCATTTAGAAACGATGTCTAATGTTACATTTAGTGATAATATCTAATGTTGCATTTATGTAATAATTCTAATATTACCAACGTTGTTTGGTGTTAATAGCAAATATGACAGGTAATGCTAAATATGTGACATTCCATGTCGAACGTAAAGGTTAATGTTATGGTAAATGTTAATGCTGCATATGACAATTAACATTAATGTCAACTATGACAGTTAATGCTTAAAATCTAACACTACACTTAATATTCATGTTGAGCATAGAAGTTAATGCTTCTGTCTAATCTTATAGTTAATGTCTAATTTTAAAACCTATGTCGATATCCCACGTTACAGTCAGGGGCGGTCTAGAAAATATTTTTTTGGGGACGGGTGTTCCAACTTGAAAACCAATCTCGAGAGCCCGCAAATTTAATCCTCAGATTTAATATGCAAAAAATTTAAACGTTAAAAATATCTTTTTTTAAAACTAATAATATGCGATTTTAACTTAACACGTGACAGTAAATGAAAGCTAGGCCTTTGAAAATGAAATAATTTTGAATTCTTTTTATTGAAACACGTGTGAATGAAGGGTATGTTCATACTGATAGTAAGTTTAGGAAGGGTATACTTTTTACAGAGAGTGAGAAAGAGAAAGAGAGAGAAGAAGCAGAGCATACCTCTCGCATAGTTCTCTTTCCGGAGAAAAGACAAAGGGTTCTAAAACGATGTACCCCTTAGTTGTTTACGCCTTAGTGTTTAGCCTTAGTAACGCCTTAGTGTTTAGCCTTAGTTACGCCTTAGTGTTTAGCCTTAATTACGCCTTAGTGTTTCGCAAATTGGGGCTTGTCAAGTATTCCGCAGGATAATCACCAAATTTCATAACAAAAAAATCAACTAAAAATTGCCGGCGTCAATACAATTTAGGTTCGGGTGAGATTTAAGGAATTTCTCATTAATATTACTTGTTATAAAACTTACTTTACGGCGTTTGGTGAAACATTTGATTGTTTGTTTGCTTTTAAGGCTCAAAGACTACAGTGGTCATGCTGCGCCGGACAAGAACATTTGAATCCTCTGAATACACATATGCTGTCTACATCGCGTAACATAAATTAATGATGTCATTTTCATTGTAAATTTGACAAAATAAGATCGTAACTGACACTCTCCTTATCAAATAGTGTTACTCTAAAAATTATTTTGTTTCAGGTGGGTTTGGCAACCAGCCCCTATTTTAAGAAAATGGTCCGAGATTTTAAAGATTTCTGACAAAAGCTGGTGCTTTTTTAAAATTAAAAAAAATAAAAAAGCTTAAAATTTACTACAAAAGGAGTTAAAATTAACGACAAATTATATTTCAAGGGATGAAGTATTCTCAATTGATTAGTCTTAATCAGGAGTGAATAAATCTCTCCTGCTGGAGCTCATGTACGTATATAAATCTGTCAATAAATCACATAAATCAAGAGTTACTTTGGTTATGACTTCCTTGGGAGGGGTGGTATGGAGAGATCAGTACGACGGTGGTTAAGTAGTGCTTAATATTTATTAACCATATTTGGCAACCTTAATTTTAGAGGCAATATAATTTTTAATGGGGGGTGGAGAAATTCCCACCTCCTCGGTGGTCCGCGATATATAAAGGAATACTTAAAACTGTCCGCGAGGAACACTGCCTTAGTTAGCACCTATGCAGAGTGAACTATTTATAATAAATAAATAAATAAATAAATAGCGCTTTTACCTGCGCAAGCGTTCCCCTGTCCCTCGGGTTGATGTGCTTGAAGAAGCGCACGAGAAAAGCGGGTTCAAGCCACAATTCCGTGAGAGTCCTAGCGTGGGGAATTGTAGCCCACCTTTGAGCCCGGGTCATTCGATCATGGGCTCGTGAGCCTTTTCTTCTAGCTGTGAGCAGCAAATGTTGCGACTCACTTTGGGAAGGTTGAGAAGTGGACACATGCTGATGACAGCCAGGTTGAGGTTGAGGCTGCTGGTGGTGGGCCTTATTGGCCCTAACTGTGAGGCCGTTGAAGCAGCGACTAAGTTCTTGAGCGGCCCGCTTCGTGAAGCTTATGTCCGTAGAGGTCATGGCCAGGGCCGCTGGCCAAAGTGCCGTTGGAGGACACCTGCAAAGACCACACCAGGGTGGGTCACCCATTACAGGGGTCTCCGGCGTCGCATGATGCGGGTATGCGAAAGGAGGGCTTATCCAGAGAAGGCTGTTTGATATTTCAGATAGTCACACACGCGATTCGCGTTCTCCCGGCCGCGTCAAGGTTCACACCGAATCTGAGAGACGAAAGAGAAACGGAATACGGATATATATATGGCCGCCAAAGCGCCAAAATCCTAGTCGAATTCTCGCCAAGTTCATTCTCACCATCAGGAAAAGAGGCTTCTTCTAGGACATGCATTTCGATTTCTACAAATACGAAATTTTGAGAGAATGTGTCCATTGTCATAGCATATCGCAAAAAAATGACAACTGTTTGCACTCCTTAAAGAAAATAATAAAATCTAAATGAAACGGATAAATAAATGTAATGTTGCCACACTCAGGAATGGAAGCAAATGAATATGCGTTTAGTTGGAATTGGAAACAAAGCTATAGTTTTACTGCGAAGTATTTCCTTTCGTAAGCAACCGGGAAACGTATTCGGAAAGATTTCGGAGAAAGTCAATCGAAAATATTGCTACAAGTCGGTTTCACTGTCATTTTCGCAAAGGCGTACGCACGTAGTACGTTTATGAGTTTATCTACGTGTAAGGAAAAGAGGCAAAAAGACAGACATTTGCACGAGTGTATTTTATTTCACCACAGGAATGGGCATTTCAAACGTAAGACAGTATTTTACATTTACTGAAATATAATTTCCACAAAATATATGTATTGTGGAACCATATATAATGGAAATTCTATTTTGGTAAATGTAAAATAATTAAATAAAAGTAAATTATTTAAGAGTATATAATATAAAAGTTTAATCAAAGCAATGTATATTTTAAGTAACCTAAAAAAGGAAACAATAAGTTTTATAAATTTTCTTCCCTCATTTCAATTTCTATTTATTATATTAATGGAGTATGTGGTTATGAAAGTATGCAATTCAAATTATAATTAATATAATGATGCAATTATCAAACTATTAGAGTACGTAAATTTATTACGCTACTAGGGTATGTAAATTTATTACGCTCTTAAAAGCGTGAAATAATCATACTATTTAAGTAGGTATGTAATTATTAGATAATTAGAGTATGTAAATATTTGATTGTTGGGATATGTAATTATTATGTCGTTAGAGTATAGAAGTAATAGATCAAATTAAGGGAGAATAAATATTTATTTTTTGGAGAACGTAATTATTAAATTATTACAATATGTAATTGTCAGCGTATGTAGCGGTTAGCTTTTTAAAGTATGTAATTATTAGGTTATTAGAGTATGTAATTAAATGTAAGCAAGTTTAAAAATTTATAATTAAAGTAAGTACATATAGTATGTATTATTGGAATATAATATTATAACCAACCAGACAAAACCCAAATCAATAAAACTAAAATCACAAGCGTTATCGAGATGTTACCTCTAACACAAACAATACACATGTCACACACACAAGAAAAGCAAATAAATACCAAATTAGGTAGGTAATCAAATTTTAGATAATGAGTAAAAAAATTAATGAAAATGAGTAAATTAAATGAGCAAAAAAATCTATAATTTGTTAGACTGGCGCATCTAGACTTAAATAATCCTTATTAATAATTAAAAGAGAAAATTTATTTAAACGATTTGAAAACAAATTAATTTTGAAATATTATTTAAAACTTTGAAATCTGATTATACCACAATTATTGAATAATTCAAAACATGCCTTGACATTCCATTTAAAAAAAAAAGGTCTATTTGATGAATAAGAAACATAATCATATATAAATAAATTATAGTAAAATTGTCCATAGGTTGAAGAATTCTGAGATTAAAATTTTTTTAAAATCTCTAAGGGAGAAAAAATTATTTTAATAATCAATATTTCTTTCTTTTTCCAAGGCATCAGGTGAAGAAACTTTATCAATATTAGTTATCAAGTGAGATTATTAGTTAAAATATTCGGTTGAATGACTATATGAAAAATCTCTTTCATATATAAGAAGTTAAAAATATACGATGCGCGTGTTTATTTTTAATTTTTTCTCTGAATCATTTTTCCGTGTAGGGAAAGCAAGTTCATAAATCCGTCACTAGTGTCTATGTTTGTGTGTATGTCTGTCAGTGTGTGTGTGTGTGTGTGTGTGTGTGTGTAGATAGTAGCGTATATTAAACTAAGCAAAATAATTTTCAGGAAATCAGTTGAGGTAAAAAAACGCACTTGATTATTATAATACTCTGTGAAAGACAACGTGAAACTAATTAAACTACAAAGGGTGGTAACATCGTTTTTGCCCTTGGGCGGCCAATAATCCGTAACTTTCCTTGTCCCATCCAAGAGGTTCTGGGTTCGAGCTCAATTCACGCAGAAACCACTGTCATCATTTTTTTTAAATTTAATTTGTTTGACAAGCTGTAAATTACGCAAAGTAAAATACATTTTCCTGCATCTAATGTATGCTTTTGCACATTTTTAAAAAGGATAGATCATTTTTAAATCAATTTTTAGAAATCATACAAAATCGCATTTTTAACGATCTTTTGCATCTCGCATTTATTTTTATCCTATGTTAATGCAAATAAGATTTTTTTTTCTCTTATGCCTGTTGTAAACAATTTTTTGTTTTTTTGGTGCATCATTTTTTTTTCATAGAACTAAACTTCCATTTTTAACACAAAATTAAATTGAGAAAGCATTCCCATGACGGAAACCGTATTTGCTGCCCTCGTAATGACCCGGTAACATCACTCACATCTCAGTCAAATGGTCCAGAGTTTGTGTCCCCTCCACGCTTTGTCAAGGTTCTTTCAAATTTCATCCATTTGTAGGAGTTGTAAGTTTCCTAAAACAGATCACATTTTTCTGTATTTAATGAATTTTTTATACACATTTCAGACGGATATAATATTTTTGAATCAAATTTTAAAAACCACACAAAATCGAATTTTAATCACCATTTTCTCTTTAAATACTTTCATTCTTAGTATTAATGCAAATAAGAGCTTCTTTGCCTGGGCCAATAGCCAGTCCTGGTGGATGTGTGAAATGTACCCCCACACCATGGTAGCCAAACCACTTTGCGGCGTCAGACCATTTGTTATATTATTGTACTTGCATTGAAGTTTTAAAGTCAAAGACAATACCAAGGACCCTTGTTTCATTTTATGAAGTGCATTTAAAGTGCATTTGAAGTGTTTTTAAAGTGCATTTCTTTTTCATGGTAACTGCTTAAAATTATGTATATATATTATTGGTGGATTTCTAAGTAGGGTACACAAGGCTCAGAGCCGTAGTCAGGCTGGGGCTATAGGGAGATGAGCCTCTTGGAAAATATTTTTTCTCAAAAATCAAATATTGTAGAATTTCATTTAAAATTTTTTGTTTTGTACGAAATTGAACCTAAACAATGGAAATTGTTCTTTGACGTTAAAAATATATTTAAAATATATTTCTACGGTACATCTTGTGTTTATAATGTTTTTTACGGAGGTTCGTATCTTCATATACTTTACAGTAATAATAGGGAAATTATAGAGAGGTATACTAAAATTTATAAGTTTTTAATGCAAAATTTATTTTAAGAAATTTATTTATTAATTTTAAATATATTAGTCTACTTATATATTTAGTGTTATTAAATATATTAATAAAATACATTGAAACGTTTACGAATTTTAAGCCTCTTTGTTGCTTTCTGAGCCCTCCCTGTAACTTTCAGAGGTACCCCCTGTTACGAACGTCAAGCTACGGGCCTGACAAGGCTCATGCTCAGGTGCGGAAGTTACTAGGGTTTGACAGTTGCGAATTATAAAATAATTATTAATTATCCTGTGAATTTATTAATTAAAATATTCACTTCAATATCTTTGTGAAAAATCACCTTTACATATATGAAGTCATGAATGTTTTTGTTTTCAAAAG
>QLNU02015003.1:126545678-126560142 GCA_006491805.2 Dysdera silvatica | reverse complement strand
GTTTTTCATATGTATTCTGCATATGTGTACTGAATTTTGTGTTGTCTGTTTTACAATTCTCAATACGACTCTTCGTATTAGTTACGATTTTGTATAGGCCTCGACAACTAATTTGTAATACTCTATACAACCCCACTCTAACAGATATTGGCTATGCCTTATGGGGTAGGTTCTCTTGGTTCTAAGGGGTTGGAATTCCTTGAAAAACCGTAGGCTCCGACGCAGTACAACCCTTGCTGATCTTGCACCATTGAATTCACAAAGCGGAATCATCAACGGGGAATACAGTGCTATTTTAAGCGACCAACCTCCTCCACATCTCTACCGTTCAATAGATAGGTTGTCTGAACATACAAGATCAGAAGTTGAAGAAGGGGTGGGTGTGTAAGGTGGGGGGGGGGATTTAATCAAATCGCTTCCCCCAGCAACGACGGATCTTTGGCTCAAAGGTAAGCACGCTTTTTTTTACCATAATGCATAAATCTCAGAACAGCAGTAATCATTCCACAAACTAATGCAACTTGCTGTCCATGTGTCATGCGCACTTGAATGTAAGCATGAGCTTATTTTTATATAAGCGTCGAAGGAAGGTCCTTCATATTAAAGCCAAAGTTTGTGGGGAGAATTAAATCAAATAAATTTTAACGCAATTGCGATTTTTCTAAGTCTTTTACTTTGATATATATGGTCGCAGTGTGTGGACGGTAATTCGAAAGTTGTTGCTTCATGTCTAACCTGATGCGTAGCACTTTGCAAGACGATATATAAAGCACATATAAATAAGCGTAAATGTAAGATGACGCAGGTGTGAATAAACGTAAAGGGATGAGGACGTGAATCAGGCCCGTAGCAAGACGTTTGTTGCCGAGGGGGCTGTGAAAGTTACGGGGTGTATTATAATTCGTTAATGTTTTGTGATGTATTTTATTAATGTATTTAATAATACTGAGTATTTAAGCAGAATAATACATTTAACATGAAAACTTATAGAAGTATATATTAAACTTTATAACTTCCCTTAGGCTCTCCCTCTCTATTTCTTATTTTTCTATTCTGTTCTTCCTATTACTTTTTCCTTATTCCCTCTCTTATTATAAAGTAGATAAAAACTTAAATTTCTGTGAAAAAACTCAATGTGCATAAGATCTATTGTGGAAATCTATTTTGAGTATATTTTTAGCGTTAAAAAACAATTTTCATTGTATGTAGAATTTCACAAAAAAAATTTAAAATAAAATTCTTCAATAATTTATTTTTAAAACTTTTCTTCAGGGGAAGGATGCTTATATTTCCAGGGGGACTCAGCCTCCTTCGCCCCATCCAGGTTACATCCCTGATATGAATAAGCATAAACATAAGGTGATACGTAAAGTAAATAAGCGTAAACACGATTTAATGCAAATGAAAATAAGTGTGAACGTAAGATGATGTCGATATAAATATGTGCGGAGTGATACAAAGATAAATAATAAAATGATAGAAATGTAAATAAGCATTAGGTAATATAACTGTAAATAAGGGCATATATAAAGTACAACTGTAAATAAGCCCAAATATAGAGTAATGCGGCTGCAAATAAGCACAGGCATTGAATGATGTAGCTAGGTCACACAGAATTAACAAAAAGTGTAGATCAGTTTATGAATAAACAATGCAAGGTGCAAATAAGCGCCAGTAAGTAGTATTACAAGGAGTAAACAAATTTATATTCGTATGTAAAGCAACACTGGTGTAAATAAGAATATATAACACTGGTGTAAATAAGCATATATAACTGGTGTGAAAAAGCATGTACAACATTGGTGTAAATAAACACACACACAACCCCGGTGTAAATCAGCATACGTAATACTGGCGTAAATAAACATATACAATACTGGTATAAATAAGCATATACAATACTAGTATAAATAAGTACATATAACACGTGTGAATAAGCACATACAACACTGGTGTAAATCATATAACACTGGTGTAAACATGCACATATAACACTGGTGTAAACATGCACATATAACACTGGTGTAAACATGCACATATAACACTGGTGTAAATAAGCACATAACAATGGTGCAAATAAACACACATAACACGGGTGTAAATAAGCACACATATATATAACATAGTTTAAATAAATGTGGATATAAAATAATTCAGATATAAATAAGCATAGAAAAGCGCAATATCAAACAACATGGATTAAGGACTAATATAATAAACAAGTCTGGAATAAATAAGCGCGAATAACACAAGTTCGTAGAATTTCTTAAAAAAAATTTAATAGTCACGCAAACAAATATTTTGACAGGTGACCTTTCAATTTCGGATAAGGCGATAAAATGTAAAGGAGATTAACATGGATTAAGGACTAATCCTGTTAGGTTAAGGATTTTGACAAGGGCTTAATCCCTTTTAATAAAGTATTACGAATAATAATTTAATTAAACCTTAATTTTTTCTCTAACTGATTTTTTTTCGTGATTCTAAATTCTCAGAAATTTCTTAATCACTTTCTGACATTATGAAAAAAATCTAAACGGATTTAATTTCACTAGGTTATCTTTATTAATTTTATCTTATCTTATTTGTATTAACTTTATTTAACTGACAAATAAAAAAAATTAAAAAATTTCAAGCGTAATAATGGCCGGCCTTATGGGGGGGACGGGGTAGTCTCCCCAAATGGGAGCCCTTTCCACCTCGGAAAATCATGGTCCAAGTTGGGAAAATCTGATTAAACTCGGAAGAAAAAGAGATAAATAGTTAATTCTTTGGGTAGTTGGTTCAATTTCAACTGGCAACTTAGAACAAATTTAGATTTTCTCGGGGGAAAAGGTGGAATAATTTTTTTTTTACTCTTCAACTTTAGACAATTGGAAAATTTTATAATGTTGGTAAAATCGAAAGTTACTTGGAGAAAAAGACTGATTTTTTTTGCTTTCGTTGGTCGGAAAAATTTGTGATTACAATTACTCATTTTATTAACATTTTGTAATCCGTTTCTCCGTATAACGTTAATTCAATTTCTGGAAGGGGTGGTGATTAATATATATATATATATTAATTAATTAATCACTACGCCCTCAGCAGTAGAATTATGAAATTCGGGAAAATGAATTTCTAAATTTTATTTATTTTGATAATTATTTTAAATCAAACAACAATATCAATCAACGTTTATTGGCGTAGTGATACCAACGCCGATGGTATGGCGTGATTAGATGGTGAAACGTTCGAAAGAAAATAAATATTTCTGCCTTCGGTGGGACCTGAACCCACGACCTTCCACTTGCCGGGCGGAGGCTCTACCCACTGAGCTACGAAGGACAATATAATATATACTCTCTTTAAAAGTATTTTTCTTTCGAACGTTTCACCATCTAATCACGCCATACCATCGGCGTTGGTATCACTACGCCAATAAACGTTGACTAATTGACATTGTTGTTTGATTTAATCTGCGTAGTGTTCGATTTATATAAAATAACTGATTTTAATGTTAATTTCTTTCAGGGAATTTTGGGAAATTGACGAGAGAGAGAATTAATAGTTGGGCCTAGGAAATTAAGAAAATGGCAGGTATTTAAAAAATTTTAAAACCTTAAACAGAAAGTCCAAAGATTGCGACTTTAATCTATCGCGATCTTTTGAATGAAAAATAATATGTTTCTGCTAAATCGATAATTTAGAGATGAGAAACATGGCTCAATGAATGATTCATTAAATGAATGAATGAGTTTTGAGCACCCTTTTTATACCTGGTTTCCTTCATTCATTTGGTCATTTAATGACTTGGTTCGCAGGTAATATATTTGTACGCTTTCATGAACGAGTGTTGGAAAATGCAAACATAAATATATTTGCCTCAAAATATAAATGTTTATAAATTTATACATCTGCTTAAAATTTTGACGATTTATCCCCAAAATTTGGCAAAAAATATTTTCCATCAGCCGGTACGAAGTGTTGTATTAAAGAATGTACCATATTCTTGGGTTGATATATGTGTGCGTCATATTCCAATAATTAATATATGTGCATCACATTCTTGGGTTGTTCACTTCGGTAAGTATGCCATTTATTGACCATTTGATGTCAATTAATAAAGCATAAATGATCTCAAAATACGACAGCATTCAAAGCAGTTTCTTATAATGGGATTCGGAGAAGTTTGCTTTTATTCTATCAGTCAGAATAATTTTTTTTATAACATTAATCAGAGAAATTTTAACACTGCAATTCGGAACAGTTTTTTTTTTAAAGTTTTTCATAATAACATTCAAAGTAGTAGTTTAAAAAAAAAATCACAGCAGTTTTATACAATAAGATTCACATCTGCATTTAAAAGAAGCATAAAAAGAAATCTCTCTGAGATTTCCGAAATGCAGCTTTTATCCAGATTTCTTTAAAAGTTTCGAACAGCAAGTTTCTTCATTTCTTTAGGGCAGATGCACAATTCACGGATAATTGGTCCAAGAACTTCAGAATTTGATGTCTCAGCAGTTATTAGTGATTGCAAAGAAACTGAATTCAGAGATCGTGAAACTCTCGTTCAAAGGGTATTCCCGGGTGACTGCAGAGGAATTTATTCCCGCCGTTTGTTGGACAATTCCAGCGAAATGCGAACCAGTTTTTGGTTGAAACTTTACAACTATTTAGTTAATAAGTTCCTCGCTCGAGGACCAGCTAATAACCCATTAATAAAGATGTTTTAATCGTGGTTACTGTTCCCGGAGAATGTAATTATGGTTCGTTTTAGCTAATTTAATAAATGTAATAATGGATTGCTACATTACCTTTATGGAAACAAATTCTTTGTTGTAAACTTTTATAGTTGTAGTAAAATTTAAAGCTTTTGGAAGAGGTTTTCAGTTCTGAGGAAAGTGAGATTGACTTCGAAGTCTGTTAGTGCAGCACCTGTGCTGTTTTAGCGCCATGAAACCCAATCTAATGCAATCCAAATCAATCAATCAAATGAAAAGCGTTTTCTATAAGAATTATTTGCTTATTTCTTGATAAAGTTTAACCTTTTTTGGCAGAAACCTTTTTAGACCTTGTTTGTGATTTTATGGAGCATGGATAGCAAAGGTTGTGCTGTGTAGGGGGCACTACAGTTTTCCGAGGAATCCGAACTTCTGCTGCCGAAAGAACTAAAACCATAAACTGCGGTAGGCAGCCGTCTACGTTAAATCGTCAACAGATCAGCCCGGTTTAGACTACTTGTGGGCAAGTGTGTACATTCCTCAAATTGGAGGAAAGAGTCCTCACTTATAGTTCCACAAATAAAACGAACGTTAAAAACTGAGGAAACCGCGAGATAGAAGTCACTGTACATAACGTTACCGTTACATTGACAATAAAATAGAAATATTCCTTTACATTTAACCCGAGTGACAGCTACAGTGAGATTGTACATATGTATGAGAGATCGTTCCTTTTTGACCATGGACGTAGTATTTCAAAAATTATGGGGGGAGAGGGTTCAAGTAGTTTCATGACATTTTCCTCACGCCAGTGTTACTGACCATACGTTTTTTTTTTTTAGAGAAATATTCGAAATAGGTATTTATGCTGTTTGCTTCCAAACAGGAAATAAAACACTGAGAAGCGAATTTTCTTCAGCATTGGTGTCAGAGTCGTAGTCAGGATGGGGATATAGGGTGCTGACCCTCCCTAGAAATGTAGTTAGCCCCATGGAAAAATATTTTTTTCTCAAAATAAAATATTGTAGAATTTTATTTTAAATTTTTTGTTTTGTATAAAATTGTACATGATAATGGAAATTGTTCTTAACGTTAAAAATGTATTCAAAATAGCTTCCTGCGGAAGACCTTGTGTATATATTATTTTTGTAGCGGTTTGAATCCTCATATACTTTGTAATAACTTTGTAATATATTTAATTATAGGCAAATATATTAAAATTTATAAGTTTTCAATGCAGAAGTTACATTAAGAAATTTATTTATTAACGTTAAATATATCAGTCTGTTTATATATTTAGTATTATTAAATATATTGTGGGCAAATACATAAAACATTTACAAATTTTAGTCCCTTCTTAGCCTTTGAGCCACTTCTGTAATTTTTCAGAGCCCCCCACCGTAACAAGCGTGTAGCTACGGGCCTGATTGGTGTACTTATCTTCCTGATAAAGGGGAGTTACCCATAGCCAAGACGGGGCCAGAAGGGGCGTGGTCCCAGTTGCCCCCATCAAGCTATTTATATATACAGAACAATCCCAGGATGCCTTGTGCCCCATATGCCCTTAGCCTCGCCCCAGTTGCCCCTTCATCCTGGCTCCAGGCTTGTCCATGGCTCCCTACTAGTTATGCTAATATGTCATAAGGTATGGCTTGCTTTGACTGTGCATTCAGTGATATCCTAGACGGCAAAGAATAGAGCTTCGATATCATCATGTCTATTTATTGATGAAGTTGATATCTCAGAAGCAAATCGAAATATTGTATAACAGGTTGTGCTTTTAATTATGGTATTGTCAAATATTGAGCCAACATGGCCACTGCGTGTTATTAGTTTACTTTGGGAGGCATTGTGAGGTCACATTTGTATCATCTATGTTAATAAGTTTACATATTACTTAAGGTATGTGTGTTCTGGCAACAGGGCACTTTTGTCGGTTAGTTTTAGTAAGCTTTTTTCTGTTAGACTGTAGTAAGCTTTTTTCTGTTAGACTGTAGTAAGCGTTTTTCTGTTAGACTGTAGTAAGCTTTTTTCTGTTAGACTGTAGTAAGTTTTTTGGATTTGAGTAGTCGTCTGCGGACGGCTGGCTGTTGCTGGTAGGTATCCATGGGAGGCTAGAGGAAGCTGGAACGAAAAGCAGGAGCGGGAATGAAAAGCTGAGAGAAAGATACTGCAAAATGCCCATCGCCTGAAATTAAGGCGCAAGGGCAGCACTGTATTATGAGGCGGTAGGTCTTAGTAGGTTTAAACAAGCACGGAGTTTTTCGGCGAGTATGCAGTCACCGATGTGGATTAACACGAAAGGAGATGCGATGAGCTGCGCAACGACTAGGGTCGTCTTTACCATTAGGCCAGAGTTGGCGACTGCCTAGGGCGGCAAAATGGCGTAAAAATTTTAATTTTAAATCAAACAAAGAAAAAATTGAGCAAATGAGGAGAAAAAATGAAAAAGAGGAAAAATTAAAATATATAATTGTTTTCAAAAGCATACGGGACAATTACTTAAAAAGTCTTTACTTTGACGAATGTAAAAATGTTTGATGTGTTTCATTGTTTAATTTTACACACAAGTTCTTTCATATCTAATACATTTAAGCCTTCTAGCTCTGATAATACAACGTTGTGTTTTAAAATATTACTCCGTCAATATCTCAGTTTTCAAAAATATAAAATGTTGAAATTAAACAATTATAACATGTAGCAATTGTTTTACTATTCACAATATTCTAATATTACAAAATAACTAATATAAGTTTAAAATATAAATATAATTAACGGGTTTAATGATTAAAAGTATAATAGAACATTTACATTGTTGTACCGCTGGATGTTGGTGGTAGAGATGGTAATATAGGCGAAAGAGCGATGGTAAAAAAATGGTGGGGGGCGGCAAAGCACTCAGAAATAGAGTTGTAAAAAACCCGGGAATTTTGGGCACATTGGAAACTTTGGGCATAGAAACCAAGATAGCTAGAATAAAGGACGTATGTCCCGTCCACACCTTTCTTCCTATTGGTCGATTCGACACGATCGATCAATAGGAAGAAAGGTGCGGACAAGACTACCTCCTTTATTCTAGTTATCTTGGTTTCTTCCCATCAAAGTTTCCAATGTGTCCAAAATTCCCGAGTTTTTTACAACTCTACACAGAAACGGCTCTGGCAACGACTGATGACCGCTAGGAATTATTACACTTCTATCGGATGCACTAAGAAAATTCGAACTTTCAGCGAATTTATTCCTCCGTCGTAACGTCTTCAAAGTATTTCCTGCGAACTGAGAGTGCCATGCAACGAACTGTCGGGTGATGTACTTTATTTTTGTTAGTAACTGTCTGCTTATTAAATTCTTGCTGTCGAATTGTTGGTAACTAGCTCTAAGATAGGTTAATTATTGGTATGTGATATGATTAGCTTGTTTATATTTAATTAAGGGCGTATTGATTCAAAAGCAACTAACCTTAGGAAGTCCAACTATTAAATAAATTACTTTTTGTATACTATAAACTGGTTAACGAGTAAGGCGCAAGGAGAGATCTTAACCTTTATATCTGCTTCTAACCGGCCTATGTTTATATTTGCTACAAGTTAAGAGAATTATTGGTTGATGATTCAGTTGCGAGCTACTGAAATTCAGTAGAAATTTTTGCAGTATATTTATGACGTTTCCATAGGCACCAAATGCTTGAAGGTAATTCGACATCACGGAACTGAATCTGAATATTCCAAGAACAAGTTAACTGGTGTGTTTGAACTAGCTATGGATTGAAAAATTCAGGTTAATGACTTTCAAGCTTGGATTAGTAATTCAGGATTTTTGCTCTTTAATTTTAGTTGATGGAATAATGTTTTCTAGCTCAGCAATTGTGAAAAACTATTCCTGAGAAAACCTGCGGAGAAAATTTGCAACAAAACTTTCTAATTGACAAGACTGATTCCTTACTGATGTTATTCTGGAACGTTGCCCTTGTTGTAGTCGCTTAGAACTTAATAAACGTTTGAGCACTAACTTGTATTTTTTCTAGTAGCCTTAAGGACATTCGCCCACGTTTATAACGGGTCTTACTAAGGATTAATTTTAAGGTAAATAAATCTGAAGTAGCCGTGAGTTTCCTTACAATTGTTAAGACAATAATTGAAACTGCTGGGGAAATTGGTGGTGTAACCTGTAAAAAGCACAATAGCAAATTATCTGAGAAGACGAAACAGCTCATGAAAAGGCGAAGAGATATGAAGGTGGACAATCGAAATACCAGTTCCAGGATTGAGTACATAGAACTTTGTAAAACTCTGCGCAAAAGCATGAAAGAAGACATAAGAAAATTCAACTGTGAGTTAGTAAGGAAGGCCATTGAAAATAACAAGAGCCTTAGGGTTGTTAAAGGAAGTTTATCTGTTGGGAAGAAACACATCATTGCATTAAAAGGAGAGGATGGCACCGTAACAAGAAATAGGGAAGAAATACTTAGAAGAGTTGAAGAATTCTACAGAAAGCTATATGAAAGTAACAGTGGATTAAACGAAGACACTAAGCAGAAAGCTACTGACCATATTAACTGCAGTAGGCAATATAAGATTTTCTGCGATTGTATGGGCTTTGGACATCTTAAGTTACTCCTACTACACCTACATCACACACCTACACCTACATCACACACCTACACCTACTACATCTTAACTACTCCTAATGCCAGGGGCGGACAGGGCCGCCGCCCAACCAGCCCCCAGGCCGGTGCGCCCTCATGGGCGATAGGACTTGCGCCCTCATGGGCGATAGGACTTGCGTCCTCATGGGCTATAGGACTCGCGCCCTCCGATAATCCAAGGTATGCGCCTTTTGGCGCCCAGTCCGCCACTGCTTAATGCCATGAGAATGGGACAAGATGCTTCAAGCGTACTTTTATCAGTATGGCTTAATTTACGAACAGAAGCTTGTTGATTTTTCAAAGCATGGTATTTTCTTTCGTAAAATTCCAAGCGCTTGTTTTTATGAACCGAAAGTTTAGTTTCCAAGTGTCAAATTAATTTTGATGGCTTCATTCTTTCATCGGAGAGGACTTGAAAGCAAATAATGTGGTTTTCAATCCAATGAGGTAAACCCATAATTTAAATAACAGTCGTTGTAGAGTTTTATCTCTTTACCAACCAATTCACTCGATGTAGATGGCTGACTTCGGTTTTTTTTTCACAAATTTATCCAATTCGTATAAGAATCTAATAAAAAAAAAATCAGTTACACCATTTCACTACACACTAAAAAACCGAAACTTCAATTATTATTATTTTCAATAAAACCACGCTTTTAGAAACTTCAATAAAAGCATCAGACCCATTCTTTGCATTCGAAACAATACTAACGTTCCGTAATCTCTTACGCCTCTTTTACACCGGTAAGAGCACGACGTGTCCAAATGCATGTTAGAACATGTCACTCTCACAGCGAATATTATACAAGCAGACAAGGAGAACGCATACATCAAGATGGAACTTGTAAATTGCCCATGTTTGTACACTTCATATTGCATGTTCATACCCGTCGCTATCAAAGCAGTTAAATAGCTTAAACTAGGTTTTATTGGGTTTGAGGTTTAACAGGGGTGGGAGTCGAAATATTGATTGTATATATTTCTTACTTTTGAGAAGTCGTAAAGCTAAAAAGGATCAGAATCACTAAATTAAACTAAGCATAGGCCTTACAAGCATGGATCCAAGGGGGAAGGGGTGATCCCCTCATTTGAGCCGGGGTTATATCATACAAAATGAAATGAAAAGTATCGGACACTTGGCTAAAAATGAGAATCGGAAACAAATCGTCTCTCGCTTGAAAGATTTCTTGATCCACCCTTGAGCACCGGCGGATGGGACGTCGAATTTCCCCGAGACGGTATTATATCATGGAAAAAGAATTGGAAAGTACCGGACACTTGGCTAAAACAGGAATCGGAAATAAATCTCCACCACTCCCCCGCCTTGAAATATTTCTGGATCCGCCCTTGCGGTTCAGACCTTATCCATGTGAACAGAGGCAGGGGAAATGTGCATGGACGTCTATATAGGGGGCAGGGGTGCTCGACCCCAGCTGTTCAAAAATTTTATTTGCCTAATTCTGTCGTGCATTTGCTTTCAAAAGTTTTACAAGCACATTTTAAAATAAGGTACTTTTTAGCTCATTACTAATTGCCAAGTAGTATCAATTATTTTTGTAGCATTTTAGTATCTTGTACATTCACTAAAATTTTTGATAGTCTTGAGAAGAAAGTAATAATTTTTCTCAGTTCCCCCCCCAGAAATACTGATATGAGCGCCCATGGAAATGTGGTTTATATTGGCCGTTAAACTTCGAAGCGGAGAAGGTACTTTATCATGATGAGATGATTCCATTTTGATTAGGTGGTGTGCAGGTGTGATTAAATTTAAATAACAAAATGATGTATAATTTTTCCTCTTGCAGTCTGTTATAGGCTGAATTTTAGAGAAACCAACGTTATAATACATGAACGAAGTGGTGATATCATAATTTTACACATTTCCATCTAATTATTTATGAGTACATTTATTTAAAAAAATATGAGAAGTAAAATTTTACAGATTTTCAACTTTTCACCCCTAATTAGTTGATTTGAGAGTGTTACATGCTTCAAATACACTTTTGACAATTTCCCATTTAAACGCATATAGTTACTTATATAAATAATAGATGGCAGCACATGCTAGAAACTTTTTTCGTCACGGAAGACAGAAATTTCCGCTTTTCTTTTCCAACTGTTTTTATGAAGCGTGTGACAGCATAAAAACAGACTGTCATCCCAAAGACGAAAATTCTAGCTTTAATACGAATGGAAAATATACGCTTTCACCCACTCCACTGGCTCAATGTTTCAGGCTTGAATGACCCGAATCCCAGCTTTTCATCCATCTATCGGCAGCATTCTCACTTACGTTCCCATCGTCCTATGCGCAATTCCCTCTCCCCACAGGCTTCAAGATTTTCCAAAACCCATTGCGTTGTTATGTTTCACTTCATCCGAAGTTAGTGTTAGCTAAACGGTGATCGGTGAGTATTTTTGAATCATAAATCCCTAAAATTGAAGCGTAATGTTTGTGAATCATTAATTTACGGTTCGATCTTGGTTTCAAGATCGAGGGCCGAGAGTATGTCGTGATACGGTTTGTTTTGATTTCCACAACGGTTTTCCCCCTTATGGCTGGCTTTCCTGCATAACTCCAAGGTCTTACAGTTTAGTTACAACTCAAGGACTTAATTGTTAATTAAATTCGTTCACATTAATTATAGAAAGGTCATTTTATGCATGACGTAATACGTAGCTTGCAACGCATTTTCAATCACGTCACGAACTTATGACTTATGATATCATGAACAAAAACGTTAAATTAAAAAAATATATATAATTTACCCCCCCACCGAGCTTTTTTCTTTCCTGTTGTTTAAAAAAAGTGACTATAATTTTTATCTTCAAAGTGATTTTTAAAATAGAAGTAAGAGCTTTATAATTTTGCAGTCTATATGGATAATAATATATACAGTGAAAATCGGTTATAACGACCTCCAAGGGACCGTGCAAATTCGGTCGTTATAACCGATATCTTTGTAAAGCCATAGTAATGCACCCTAGAGTTTTATAAATTATTTTGATAGTAAAAAGTATTAAACTATTTGGTTTCAAAATTAAATAAGAATATATTTAACTATAATGATTATATTATGTTATAGCCACATTAAATATATAGTACAATGAAAATCGTTTATAACGACCAACCACATATAACGACGGAATTTTTACAAGAAATTTGGTTTGCTATTCTACTCCATACTAAATATATCGGTTATAACGACGAAACCTGCTATAACGACGGCGATTTTGTAGTCTACGAAGATTCTAAGCAGGGAAATTCGTATCGGATATAACGACGCGACTTGACAGTCATAAAGCAGAACCACGTGGGATAGTTATTAAAATTTATACGTTATTCTAATTTTGTTTATTTACAAATGTCCGAGAAAGTTTTATTACTGTTAAACCTGAATATTAAAGATAATAAACTAAAATAAAATGATTTATTAATTGAATATAACGAGGGTCATATTCTTAAGGGGGCCCATTCTATTTTTTCAGCGTAAAGCCCACAAAACACTTAAACCGGCACTGTTCTGAAATCATTAGTATCGGGGATTTATACACCCCCTAACACCCCTCCAGAATTTCGATACACCCCCTTAATAAAATCTAATCTACATCCACCTTGAAAATCTTGAACATCCCCCCCAGTTTACGAATCCCGGATAAACTCCTGATTAGTATAATATAATAAATACTATTCATTACATTTGTTTTCTACATTATATACAGTGAAAATCGGTTATAACGATCTTCAAGAGACCGTGCAAATTCAGTCGTTATAAACGATATCTTTTTAAAATCATAGTATAGTAATACACTTTAGAGTTTATAAATCATTTTAATCGAAAAGTATTATACCGTTTTATTTAAAAATTAAATAAAAATATATTTAATTATAATGAATTTAATTACTGTATTAAATTATATTTATGTAAAATCACACTAAATATAGTTTTTTTGTTTTTTTTTTATTTTTTTAAATTGACAAAAATTCTAGGAAATACTAAAGTATATAATGTCGAAAACAAATCTAATGAATAATATTTATTATATTATACTAATGATTTCCGAACAGTGCCGGTTTAAGAATTTTATGGACTCTACGCTTTTTAATTTTATGAACACTAGAAAAAATAGACTGGGTCCCCTAAAGAATATGACCCTCGTGATATTCAATTAATAAATCACTTTTTAAGTTCACTATCTTTAATATTTAGGTTTAGCAGTGATAAAAATTTCTCAGACATTTGTAAATAAACAAGATTAAAATAACACTTAAATTTTAATAACACAAGTACGATTCCAGCGTTGTTTCGAACCCACTTGGTTCCAATGTATAACTATCAAGTCGTGTTGTTATATTCGTTAAGGATTTCCTTACTTAAAATCTACGTAGGCTACAACATCGCCATCGTTATAGCAGGTTTCGTCGCTATAGACTATGTCGTTATAACCGATATATTTAGTATGGGGTAGAATAGGAAACCAAACTTCTTGTAAAAATTCCGTCGTTATATGCGGTTGGTCGTTATAAACGATTTTCACTGTATATATATATATATATATAATAAAAAATTCATAATTACCCATTAAAGGAATTTTCAAGAATAAAAATAAATTGAATAATTATGATAGTTTAATAAAATTCATAAACATATATGCTTTGAGATATATATATAATATATAGTATTTTTAAAATGTAAGAAAGTTATATAAAATTGAAATGACAGGAAATTGACAGAAATAGAGATAGCAGAAACACAGTAAAAACATTAAAAATAAAAAATAAAAACAGAATAACAATAAATTAGTAAAACTTTTCACTACCAATAAGTTTAGCAACTTCATAGGAAATACAAAAATAGAGTCAGTAAGTAAAAACAAGCAATTTGAGATAAGAAACGGAGAGAATTCGACAAACATAGCATAATAAATGGAAAATGAAAAACGGGATTCCACGTGTAGGAACTTTTTCAAGGGAGGCTCCAAGCACGTGGTCCTTCAGCAATGGAATGTTTTTGAATGGAAAGTAGTTAAGCTACTTTCCATTCAAAATGTAATTTCATGTTGGTAATCTCTGGACCTTTACAGAGCTTGCGCCTGATTCTGTAGTAACTCGTGC
>QLNU02015003.1:126533801-126545578 GCA_006491805.2 Dysdera silvatica | reverse complement strand
ATATATATGTATATAAATTTATTTTTATGTTATTTCATATTTTCCTTATTATTAATTTACTATATATGTGCATAGATATAATAAGTAAGGTTAAAGTAGTATAAGACCATTTTCAGCATTACATAAAACAATTTCGCTGCAAGATATCAGAACCAACTTTACGAGAACTATATCGACAAGTTATGCACAAATTGAAAAATACCTAAGTGCAATGCAAAACAAAACATATACAAACAATAAATATATTTACAATATTTTACATACAAACCTTTTTCGAAAACTATGAAATATTGCTAGGATACAAATGGCAATATAGTAAAATTGTAAAGAAATGAACCAAAAGTGGAATAAAAAATTTAAAGTAGGAGTGTAATAATAAATGAAATATGAGAAACCCATAGGACAGCACTTTTTCAAGAGAGACGCTTGTCCCAATGAGTTCAGTATTGGATGTTTCTGTTTGAGTCCTAGCCAATGCTAAACTTAGGATCTTAAGTCTCTTGACATCCAATGAGAGAAAAATTCGGAGCAGTACCATAGAAAAGTAAGCATAAAAATTGTTTTAAATGAGAACGAACATTTTGCAAACCCGAACCAAAACGAAACAAGCCCGAATGTAAACAAATTCAAAGTGTTACCGGAACTACATCCACAAAAGCTGCCATTTCAAAGAGTATTAAGTGCAAAAGTGATACGTCTTCGACAGCAGAAGTCATCACTTATACAAATCACAAAACCAGCCTTGCTGTGCATTCAAACTTACTAAAAATGTCTAGAATCAAAGGTAGTGGTATATTATTTCCAAGAAGAATATTTTATTATATATATATGAGTGGCATAGGAAAAGGGGATCAGGGTCCGATTGGATATCAAAATACAGTATTTTTCTGAGGCCACATCATTTATTCTTTAAAGCCACTTGAGGCTTCCCATAACCACTTGAGCCCGTAGTCAGCTAAGTAAAAGAAACCCTATTTCAATAAAATTTAGTATAATAGAAGTAAGTACAGGGTACCAGGGAGGAAATTACATAAAAAGGGTTAAACACTGGTAAAATAGCAATGAAAAAGGTTACTCAAGCTTTCGGACGCATCAGCACCAGTCCTTCATCAGGAGTAATGACGATGTTACGTTTCTGTCTCTTTTTAATACTTGAAATTTCTGGAAAACCCTTCATCAGAGTAGTCCCGCAGAATGGGAAAACACAATGAGAACCAATGGAGGCCTCCAATAGAATCATGGAAGAACCCCAATAGGGACCAATGAGAAACTCATACTGCGGGCTACCTAATTTGGAGGTGTCTCATACATTTCAGAGTAAGAGATGTTTATAAGTTTATAGAGTATTTTCTTATAAGTTGTATGTAAGTTTCCCAAGATAATCTTGGAAACTTACATGCAAATCGTGTACTCCTGATGAAGGACTGCTGCTGATGCGTCCGAAAGCAGTGATCTTTTTCATTGCTATTTTGCAGTGTTTAACCTTTTATGTAAAATTTAGTATACTGAATTTATAGGAAAATATATATACGTTGGCTCGCCCCCATTGAGCCTATAACCCCACTTGCATGAACTTCCCTGCGTGATACTGTGTAGTTCTTATGATTTTTAGTGCTTCGCCTAAAGCTGCCGGTATAAAAAACAGGGGGAGAAAAAAATCTTTAGATGGTGGGAAAAATCCGTTCTTTAATTTCTCTTTTCAGATGTCAGTCATAAATGAATATTGTGATATCGAGAACTTTATTGAATTATTTAAAAATTCAATTTTCATGGCTCAAGCTGTTACCTTTCTTGAATTTCTTAGTAATGACGTCACGTGAGATTCCTATAGCAACCGGCGGTTGTTAGTCCCGTCTATTTCTGGAACGACCTCTAATCGAATTAGTTCTTTTCAACGAATAACTCACCATCAATTAATTATTCATAATTAATTGCAATAAAACTAATTTCTAGATTTTTTTTCTCAAATATAATTCATGCTATTGTAAAGACATAGATATAAACTCCATCGTTTGATTAATTGCGTATATGTGTGATTAATGTATTAATATCAATTTTCACCATTTTTAGAACATCGTTTATTGGAACTATTATGGTTAGCTATTTAAAACTATTGTCTTCATTGTCATAAAGATAATATCGATATTTTAATCATTGGCGTACGCAGGGGGGGTTGATGAGGATTGTAACCCCCAGTGCAATTAATTTTGTATATTTAACATAGGAATATGTGAGTTGCAGCTCTGTAACCCCCCATGAGCCTATAACCTCCCCCTTATGGACTTCCTGCTTACGCCTATGATTTTAATATCGGCATTTTAAACAAACATTTATTAATACTTCTTTCAAACATTTATAAATTTTTTTTAAAGAAAGTACATTTTTAAAGAAAGTAGCAATTTGAAGAACTAAAAGAAAACAAGTAGAATTAAAGAATCGATTGTGGAGGTTTAAACAATTGATTCTAATATTCTAAAGCAGCGTTTCTTAAACTTTTTTGATCACGGAACCCTTTAAAATCCAAAATTATGTGACGGAACCCCAAATCCTATCACGGAAACCTAAAACATTCAGCAATTCATTATGTATACAAGGGACGTTAAGCTATTATGTAAGTATCTTAGGAGGGATGTGGGGTTTAAACTTTGCTTATTTTTTATTTGTGGGACAACGGGAGGTGGGGGTGGGAGGTTGCTGAACTATGCTTACGTAAGTTGCGTAATCATAGTTCTGTTGTATTATTTTCGATGTCTTACGCATCGAAAATAATACAACGAGCACAGTAGACCTTATCACCAAGTGACAACTGTCGCAACAGAACTGCAATAATTAATTCCTAAGTAAAACCTAAATCAATTTATAAATTTCTTTAAAAAGTGGTATTTGCAGCAGCAAATAAAAAATCAGAGAATAAAAACCTCACGTAAGCATGGGATGGGTCAGCTATTTGCGTTTTTTTGCTTATATGTAGGAAAATATAAAACAGCCAAAATATATGCATAAATCAGGGGTCTTCAACCCGCGGGCCACATGTGGCCCCCCGGCTCACGAAAAAATGCAAATTGTTTCACACAAAAATAACGTCCCTGCTCCCTTTGAATCTGAAATAAACATTGTATTTTATTCTGTTGTCATTTTCACATTTCGTAATAAATATCTTAAAACACTATAGAACTAAAGTAACACGCGGTCTTCCCTCAGTCGTGTTTTACTTTAGTTTTCTAGCGTATATGGGCACTAGGTGTAGTTTTATTGATTTGCACTGCAACAGTGATTTAAAAAAAATTCAGCTTAGGACTCATCAAATTCTATTCTAAATATGTTGACACAGGGGCAGACACAGACTTTCAATTGGGGTTAGGGAGGTCAAGGACAGAATTTGCCATGGTCTTGGAATAACACCCTTCATTTATCATGAAAGTTGGAATTTTTTACAGTGAAAAAATATATTTTGGGAGTGGTCATTAACCCCGTGACCCTCCTGTGTCCGCCCTCGTGGTTAAAAGGACATCTTCCCAATGGTTACAGAGCTACAACTCAATATATCCATATGTATATGCACAGAATTTTATTGCAGTGAGAATTACAACCCCTATTAACCCTCACTCATCCCCTGCGTACGACAATGCGTCTGTAAACAACTGTTTTCAAAAATGAAGTTAGTAAAATCAAAAGTTAGGACCAGAATAACTGACGTCCACCTTGGAAACACTTTTAGGATTGTAATATCAAAAATAAGACCTGATATTAGCAGGATTATTGAAAATAAGCAGTGCCAAAAATCTCGCTAAAAGGTTTGATTTCGCTTTACATATTAATAACTAAAAGTATTGTAAATGTTTTTTGCTTCCATACATATTTTACATTGTAATATATATATATCTGTCTCAGAGGCGAATCTTGAAAATATTTTTGGGTGGGCACACAAAACTAATATAGACTTAAGGAAAAAATATCAACGAAGGCTGATACGGGGGGTGGGGGGGCGCCCCCCTTGAGCCGCATTTGTTTAGTCCTAATATTATTGATACCGTAGTGCGCTCGCGGGCGTACAGGAGTAAGCCAAATTGGCCCTAGGACTGAAAATAAGACCCTTGCAAATTTAAATAATACTTGAACGACCTTAAACAGCTTTAGGAGAAAGTACGCTAATAAAATGCCTACGTAATAAATAGCCAGTTGGCACTAAAAAAACTAAATAAATTTAGTTAAAAAGTCAGGATTTTTCCGATTACTGAATATTTTAATACCAATGTCTTTCGCGGAGCCCCAAAAATATTACTTGCGGAGACCGAGGGCTCCTGGGAGCATAGTTTAAGAACCACTGCTCTAAAGAATCGATTGTGGAGGTTTAAACAATTGATGCTAATATCCTAAAGTATCAGTTGTGAAGGTTTAAACAATTGATGCTAATATTCTAAAGAATCGATTGTGGAGGTTTAAACAATTGATTCTAATATTCTAAAGAATCGATTGTGGAGGTGTAAACAATTGATGCTAATATTCTAAAGAATTGATTGTGGAGGTTTAAACAATTGATGCTAATATCCTAAAGTATCAGTTGTGAAGGTTTAAACAATTGATGCTAATATTCTAAAGAATCGATTGTGGAGGTTTAAACAATTGATTCTAATATTCTAAAGAATCGATTGTGGAGGTGTAAACAATTGATGCTAATATTCTAAAGAATTGATTGTGGAGGTTTAAACAATTGATGCTAATATCCTAAAGTATCAGTTGTGAAGGTTTAAACAATTGATGCTAATATTCTAAAGAATCGATTGTGGAGGCTTAAACAATTGATTCCAATATTCTAAAGAATTGCTTGTGACATTTTAAAATATCGGTTTTGTTTTATTTTGTAAAAAACTGATTTGGATATGCAAAGAATCGATTATGTTAGACAGTTTAAAGAAACGACTATTTTATATATTTTAAAGAAAAGTATTATTTTAGATATTTTAAAGGATATTCTAAAGTTTCATTATTTAAAGAACTCAATTATTTTAGAAAATGCAAAGAATAGATTTTGATAAAACACATAATTTTTTTTATTGGCCTCTTCCTTATTCTCTTGATATCGGTAAAGAATGTTCGATTATATGAACCATCGTCTAGCATCGGAACGGGAAGTGTCGTACTCAGTTCTGACAGATCGATGCAAATACTTGGCTTTTCACACATTTCTATGCAGGTTTGACCTAGGAACTGATTTGCATATTCACATGCGCCAAGAAACTCCGAGTGAGGAAACCATAGCTAGTCGTTTTGTGAAATACCAAGAGCGTCACTTTCAGATACCTGGTCCGAGAGTACTGCGAAATTGACGCGTTGCCATTTACAATGAGCTAAATTGTTTCAAAAATAATTCAGACTTGAAATGTGGCAACATGGAACTTGAGCATTCGAGATAAAATTCTTGTGAGACGACCATCTCCCTTTCAAATCACATGTGAGATATCCAGGATCCAGATTTCATTATTCTTGTGTGTGGGTCATCACTTGGAGGTCCAAATGACCTCCGTCATCTGAGGGTCAGAGGTCAATGAAGATCACGGTGTGTCATTGCGAGTATATCATGGAAGATTACAGAGATAATACCCGAGATCCAGTGTTTCAAAAGGTAAATTACGTTATGTTTTGTGTAATGTAAAAAATGATTTTTTAATTACATTATATTTTGGAGATTCCATTTTAATATATTATTAGTGCTCAAATTTTAAAGATATATATAATTTCCGAAGTTGATATATAGAAGAAAATATAACTAATTTTAGTATTCAAGTATATTGAAATATGGCAGAATTTCCATATATGAAACTTCGATATACCCACTGGCGTAAGCAGGTGGGGTTATAAACCCCCGCTGCAATGAGTTTTTGTATATTTACCATAGCAATATGCGAGTTATAGCTCTGTAATCCCCTAGCTGAGCATATAACCTCCCTCTTATGAACTTTCTGCGTACGCATATGGATATAATGAACTTCCATATATCGAATGCTCTATTACATCGAAGTTGTGGTGAACCTCGTGACCTGGTGAAGGCCCCCATGACATACAAAATCTGTCCCCATATATATAAATTTTGTTACGGAACCTTCTAATTCGATACAAGGAGACTTACCGTATGTTGACAGGAAATGAAACCAGCAGTTGAATAGAAATAATCAGAGACTTGGATGGTGGGAACGTATTCTGAGAAAAGAACCATCTACTTCAAAGAGTAAGAAAGAACAAAACAGCAAGAGAAGAATAGGAAGACCACAACTTTAACGATAGAAACAAAGGCCCTCCATTAAGGATATGGCTGGCCTTATTTTGACATTCGGCCATGTCCTAGACAGAAGGGAAGATGTCATGGAAGCGAGGATGACAAGTCGACAACATCGATTACAAGAAATAGCGAAGACGATATTACCTGAAGAAGAAAGTATTACGTTTCGTTGACGTGGTATACAATTGCCGACAACTTCATGCCAATTGCAGCCGAGTGCATGTTGATTGCATATCAAGTGCAATGAGGCTGTATAGCTTCCATGGTCCAACAAAAGCGGTATTAACGTTCGCAACAGGAGATTTGTAGATGATTTCTTTATTGGGCACCGCATGCATGTTAAGAAGGTACATGGACAGTTTTCAGGTCTTCAGATGACACTCGAACCAATTCAATAATTTCAGATTAAAATATTTCACATTCTGTGTACCGTGACGTATATAAATGCATTATGAATATAATAATAATAAAAAAAAAAGATCTACAAATAGACAGGGAAAAGCCTCCTAAGAAGTCTTTTTTGAAATGGATGCATCGAGTGCAAGTTTAAAAAATCTGGAACGTTATCTCGACACACTAAAAACAGGCTGAAAATTCTGCCATCAAATCCAAAAAATTTCAGTTCTGTGGACTTCTCACATTATTCGAAGGTATCTTCAATTATGAGAGCTCCACAAGTAGTAACGCGTTTAAGTAGTTGGTTGTTAATTCGGGTTAAATTTTCAATGGTATTTCCCTCCCCCTAAAAAATCGCTTACCAACTACTGTCCGTTCACGTAAAGAAGTCCGATGGAAGAGTTAGGAATAACGGGGGTGACGTCACAAATGAGCTAGCAGCTTACAGCAGAGTAGGACTTCACTTTCAGAACTTACGTTTGGCGAACATTTGTTGGTGACAGCAATTAGTATAGATTTCATTTGTGAATACATTGTTGTAAGTGGCTGACCGGTTTGTGATGTCACATCCCTTTATTTCTAAATGTTCCATTGGACTTCTTTTCGTGAACGGACAACAGTGCCGGATTAACAACCTTTGGGGCCCTGAAGCAAGCTAAGCAACGGGGCCCCCCTCTGGACCCTCTCACCCTTTAGTTTGCTTTCCCATTTCTAATCTCAGATCGATGTGTGTGCACGCAAGCGACCAAAAAGAAGTATGTGTGATGTATTTATATTTTTGCCTGAAGGTAGAATTTAAATACTTAATACAACTAATTTTGTACTAATTTAGGATTCTTATAGTAAATATGTTTGAAGGAAAAAACACTCACACAACTCATTGATTAAACACGTTCATAGAAAATTATTATTTTTTTATTTTTTATGTAGCCTGTGGGTTATTTACAAAGTCGTTAGTTAACATAAAAAATCAAAACCATATCATAATTAATATTGAATTATCTGAAATAAATAAACCGGAAAATATAAAAGTATATAAATATAAAAATTGTATTGGGCCTGTATATTAAAGTAAATTATAATTTTTGCCTGAAGAAAGATTTTATATATATAAAAAAAAAACCTGTACATTTGCTTACTACTTTCTGTAAGAATATGGAAAAAATTTGACCAAAAACTTTGCTTGCTTACTCATCAACGTAAACCTTAAAAACCACAAATCCCACAAGTGGTAATGGTAATGTAATACTTAAAACATGGAGGAGGAAAAAAAAATATTTACAACGAAGTTCAGTCATTTCAGTCCGCTTGTAAAAATAAGAGTCGTCAAATTTTTCAATAACAGAAATGTGGTAGAGTATTACTTACAAATTAAAATTCCTGACTTTCTTTGACACAAAACTACTTAGAACGTCTTCGAACTTTAACTTTTGCAGAACGTCATTTTCACTGATCATAATAGCGAGTGTTGTTGTTTTGCACCATTGTGGACCTATGGCAGTTTTTAATGAACTTCACTTTTGAGAATGATCGTTCCCCGTTGGATTGGTGATCATCAGTGACAAATATATCTTCAGTGCTGTTGTTACATTGGGAAAAGTAGTAGTAGATTGCAGTATATTTTCAAAAATTACATTGTATGACTGTAACTCTAAAGTAACTTCCTTTCCATTGAAATCTTCAAGCTGGGACATGAAGTATTTGAAACGAAACATTTCGTTCCCAAATTCAGCTTCAACACCATTTGCATAGTTTTGAAGCACTTTCTATTATTTGAGCGTCAGTAAGTGTGGGAAAGACACACCAAACACTGAGTTAACTGTTTCGTATGCTTTCAGACGATGACACAGCTCAACATTTAGCTTATCAAAAATTGGTAGATAAGTTTCAACCTTAAATCTTTCTCCGACTTGCAGTTGCAGAATACCATCGTCAAAATGCCGTTTTATCTCTCACTTTCGTTTTCCCTCATCAGAGTACTGTAGCTCACTGGCTTTCTGTTCATAGTAATCGAACTGGTCTCTTTGTGATTTTAAAAATTCTTTAGAAAACAAACAGCAGTTTGAAGTTCAACCGTTTCACTTTGTAGTAACTTGCTGATTGCATTGATTCTCTCCAAAATGGTTGCCCAAAACGCAGTCATGAAGATTTCTTTTCTTTTTGACAATTGTGTCAATAAACAGCCTTACGGACTGCTTCAGGTTTCTGATTAGTGTCATCAGCAATGGTCTGAAAAGAGAGATTTTGAAGCAGTTGTAAGCTTTAGACAAAGTTCTTGTAGCATCAGCTTTTGGACTCCATCTAGTGCTGGTTACTCTTTAAAAACTAAAATTCCGTGTTTGGGTCTTTCGGGATCACTATGTTGAACTTCATCTTCATTTAGGCATTTGAGCATAACTTCCCAACGGTGGGTAGAGGCTGACATAAAGTTGTATAGTGTCCGAACAAACCCAAAGATAGATATAGCTCCAACGCAACTTTCAACAGCACTCACTCCAACTAAATTAATCGAGTGTGCTGCACGCGGAATATAAATGGCAAGTTTGCTAATATTAGATATATGTGATTGAAGGCCATTGTAACAACCTGTCATGTTAGTTTCATTGTCGTAAGATTGTCCTCTCATGTTTTCAACATCGATGCCAAGCCCATTAAGGAAAGTTAACAGTTGTAGCTAAAATCTTCTCCAGTGTGACTGCTTATGGATATGAACGTGAGAAAACGCTCATTCACTTTACCACCAGAGGATCTAACATATCTTATCACTATAGTCAACTGATCAATATGAGAGATGTCCGGTGTTGAATCGACGCTTAAAGAGTAATACTTGGCTTCTTTAATTTCTTCTACAATAGCATTCAAAACTTTTTCTCCATTACTTATATCCCTTCTTCACAAATTGTAGAAGATAAATAAGAAGGTTTCCTCTGCCCTGATTACCATATTTGGCTAGATCAAAACTCAAAAAGGACCATACTCTGCAATTAACTCCAAAATCCCCAAGTAGTTGCCATTATTTTGTAAACCTAGGAATTCTGTATCACCTCGGAATGCTAATCCACGTGATGAGAGAAACTTAACCACTGATACTACTCGTCGTAGAACTTGCATCCAGTACTGTTCTTTATTGAACTGAACTTCCAAAAAGCTGTCAATTCGACTGTAAGGCCGCTGCCTGCTGATTAGTATCTGCATACACGATCCGTGCTCTGCACTCTTTTCATGCATTCCCATTCTTTGCGAGGCATTCATCCAATCAGAAAACCCATTTGTAAATCTTGTTTTTCTTCTTTCATGTTCACTAAAAAGTACACAAGGAAAGCGGTACACGTTCCCACTTGAAAGAGAGTACATAAGCCATTCTCTTTTTATTTGTGTCCCACTTACACGTTTATGAAATACCATGGACCGTATAAAAACTCTGACGTGATCTTCATACTGTCTGGTGAGGCTTAAAAGTCTTCTTCCAGATTTTGATGGATCTCATGAACACCAAAAGTTCTGAACTTCGTTGGTTACATTTTTCCATAACCCTATGTCGTTTCCGTACTCAGGTCCCAATGAATCTTTAACTTGGTTCTCAAACTGAAATTCTGGCTCTGTTACAACTTCTTTTTGAACCGGAGTAGAAATATTGTTGGGTGGTTCTTCAGGTCTGGGGGTTACTTCATCCATTACAATTTCAGTATCCTCATTTGCATTATTCTTGGGTGTAGTTTCGTCAGTAGTAGATTTCTATGTAAAACCAAGTTGAAATAGGCTTTGGTTCTTTATTGTTTGCTCCAGCTGTCTGTCTGTTTCCTGCCGTTTTTTGCGTTTTTCTGAACCACTCCGATACCTTCTGTTTTTCTTATTCTCTGGCTTTGTCTTCTTTCCCTCTTGCTCTGATATCTTCTTCTCCTCCTCTAACCCTGTCTTCTCCTTTTCCTCTTCCTGTAACATTTTTTCTCATATGGCTCTGACGTCTTATTCTTCTCTGGCTGTGATATCTTGTGTCTGTAAGATAAAGAGAAAGGCCTATACGATGAATGTAGTGAAAAGGAATGATTTTTTTTAAATAATGTAATCATGTAGGTATCCATCGTTTAAAAAATAAATTACTTGCTATTATCAACGTGAGTTACTGTACTTACAAAACAGTTTCAACTTAACAGAATTACTTTTTTTAGCAATATTAAAAAATAAATTTTAACCTAAGTTATTATTTTTTTAAAACTAAATTAACGCTTAAAATTTTCAGTAATAAAAAGTGATTGGCCACGAGGCCCTCATCGAAGTCTATTGAGGCGCTACTT
This sequence comes from Dysdera silvatica, assembly GCA_006491805.2. Lineage (NCBI taxonomy): Eukaryota > Metazoa > Arthropoda > Arachnida > Araneae > Dysderidae > Dysdera > Dysdera silvatica. The sequence continues at coordinate 126,534,610 of QLNU02015003.1, read as the reverse complement.
CAATTCGGTTTCAGCTCTGGTCTCTGGTGGCAAGCGGATGTCCTTTCGCTGCTGTCCGGGCTGGTGGGTGTTGGTTCTGGCTCGCTTGGACGGAGTAACTGGGATATTCACCAGGCCGCTGGATAGAGGTGGATTGACGTCTGTTTGTGCTAGTTTGGGCCCGGGCTCCACCTTTTCCTCGCGGATCGGACTTTGCTTCTGTGATCGGGCGATCCTCCTTTGTTCTGCTTCGGGCTGCTAGGCCGCTGTCTCTGCTCACGGAGACAGACGACGCCCTGGGAAAGTGTCACGGTCCATGGATGGGGGCACTGGCTCCGGTCTGTTGGGGATGGATGGCGGTTTGTTCGGTCTGGTTGCAGGGCCGGTTCGCACCCTTCCTGCCTCGTCGCGGCGCTTCACCACTCAACGGTACCCGGTGGACTCCTGTAGGAGTTTCGACCGGCTCGGGGTGTTTTTCTGTGCCATCAATCTATTTCAGCCACTCTTCCGGGTGGATTGATCATGGATGGTTCTCGGTTGACGTTAGATGACGACACCAGTGTGAGCTGTGCGTCTTTGTACGCCTGTACGGATCGACAATCACCCCTAAATTCTTCCTATTGCCCCTTCATAGTCCACTGGTCGTCATAACGTCTGACGTTAAAACCTGTCGGGGATTACAGCTGCGCCTCCGGTGGAGCACCTTTCCCCCATTAAAACCCATGCACAATAAGTGGTGAAGTGAGGCGCCACTTCAGACTCCCAGCCTTTAAATTTCCTTCTAAAGCAAACGAAAAATTTCCGTTTTCCCAAGAATATAATATGGTTTT
>QLNU02015003.1:126448433-126533701 GCA_006491805.2 Dysdera silvatica | reverse complement strand
TATAAGTGAATTATATACATTTGTTATTCAAGGAATCTACTTTTTTTCTCTCTCAGTATATATTATCAATTTAATTTTATCTCCCGTAAAAAATTATTTATTGTTTTATCAAAATCTAATCATTCTGTAGCAAAATTTTAACTTGCTACATAATTTTATTTTTCATGTTATCAGATGAGTTTTGAAAAATTCAGTACTTTGTATTGAAAAAGACTGTTTCTTGTGAAAAAGCCATGCTTTTTGCCAGAAAATTAGCAACTGCCATAAAAATTTAGCATTTCTGTTGAAAATCTAAGGTTTTTCTTTAAAATTTCAGAATTTACTGCATCGAAAATTCAATATAGTACATGAAAGAATATATATATATGCATTGGCGTACGCAAGGGGTGTTGATGGGGGTTGTAACTTCCACATTGCAATGAAAGTTTGCATATTTAACGAAAGAATATGTGAGTTGTAGCTCTGTAACCCTCCATTGAGCCCATAACCCACTTACGAAATTTTTTGTACGCCTATATATATATTATAATAATAAATATATAACATATTTAAAATTACTAGTTTGTTCTTAGTCTCTTTCTTCCCCCTCTCTCTCTCTCTCTCTCTCTATATATATATAGATATACACTGAAGTGCCAGAAAAACTGGTACACCTACGTAATATCGTGTAGCCACCCCCTCCCCCACCCTGCGCACGCAGAAGTGCCGCAACACCACAAATCCATAGGAGTGCGAGGTGGTAGATATCTCTTCTGAACAGCACGTTGCAAGGCATCCCAGATATGCTCGATAATGTTCATGTCTGGCGATTTAGGTGGCCAATGGAAGTGTCTAAAGTCAGAAGAGTGTTCCTGGAGCCACTCGGTAGCAACTCTCGATGTGTGGGGTGTCGCATTATCATGCTGAAATTGTCCAAGTCCGTCGGAATGCACAATGGACATGAATGGGTGTAGGTGATCGGACATGATGCTTACGTACCTGTCACCTGTCAGAGTTGTCTCTAGACGTATCAGGGGTCCCATATCACGCCAACTGCACACGCCCCATACCATCACAGAAGCTCCACCAGCTTGAACAGTCCCCTGTTGACATGTAGGGTCCATGGATTCATGAGGTTGTCTCCATACCCGTACACGTCCATCCGCCTGATGCAATTGGAAACGAGACTCGTCAGACCAGGCAACGTGTTTCCAGTCATCAACAGTCCAATGGCGGTGTTGGCGAGCCTATACGAGGTGTAAAGCTTTGTGCCGTGCAGTCAACAATGGTACACGAGTGGGCCTTCGGCTCCGAAAGCCCATATCAATGATGGTTCGTTGAACAGTTCACACGCTGACACTTGTTGATGCCCCAGCATTGAAATCCGCGGCAATTTGAGGAAGTTTGTTTGTTTGTTTTTTGGTTTTACGGCTCAAAGACTACAGTGGTCATGCTGCGCCGGGACCTACTGTTTTCCGAGGAATCCGAACCTCTTAAGGCCTGGGGAACCAAACCCCGGACTACAGTGAGCAGTGCGATCTTTATGAGATCTCTGAGTAAGCGTTCTTTTTGCACTGCTGGGAGTCGAACCCGGATTAGCCGCGCAATAGGAGAACGCGTTACCACACTGCGCCACCGTATTAAAATGCATATATGCATATATGTATAAATGCATATATGGAGTTGTAGCTAATTTAACCCTATAAGCTTGTGACGACTTAGCACTAGTAAGTTGTTCATAAAGCGGGCGGTGGGTGGGGAGGGCTCACAAAGTTAGAACTCTATTCATATATATATGTATACAAAATTTCATCACAATGGGGGGGGGGGTTATGACCCCTATCACCCCTCCCTGCGCAGGACATTGCCAATGATCGCCCCCCCCCCACTCCTTATGATGTTTCTGCGGACACTAGTACCCAGAAGTTTAAATACTTTAAATTGGATGTAGCTATAGTATCTTTAGTGTTGTTATCATGTGTTAAATATGGCATCTGTAAATAATTACCTTTTTACTTTATTTAGTAATCAATTACTGTTTCGTAATTAGTCTTGCCGTCGTGCAGATGTGACGTGCTTTCCTGCCACCGAAATTTCCGGTTTGACATCTGACGACATTGCAACACTTTTGACATTTCTCGACTCTACGAGAACCCCTAGAATTCTAGGCCGACGCCTCAGACGCCATTTTGTTGTACACTTCCGGTTTAATAACACGAAGTTTACCATTGGAAAATTAATAGTCCAGTTTCTGCTTCTTACAAGATACGTTTTATGTTTATTTCTTGAGTGATTTGAAATTTACAGCGTCACACCACTCATTTCACCCTATTTTATTAAAAATAACACGCTTGTAAATCACTCAACTTCAACACAGCAGTGAATGGGATCATGTGGCACGATGGCATCAAAATGGCGGGTGCCATAACTCCCCTTTTTAGGACCCTTCTATCGCTAGTTACTAAATACATATTTTATTATTATAACATATACATGTTTAACAAAAATAAAGGCATGTATACGCCCATATGATACCACTTCCTCACCACAAAGGCGCGTTGGCGCAGTATAGCCCAGATGCTCTTGCGCCATAAAACATCCAAACAAACAAACATTTTTACAAGTTATCTCATGTTTGTCTTTGAATTATCGTAGTAATTTATATAAGCATTTAAAATTACTCACATTTAAAGCATCGGCGTAAAAAAGGCGTTTTCTTGTAAAATTTTACCCGTGAGTGCAAGATTTGGCACTCGAATTTCTCGTCTGATCCATTTCGTGTTCTATTTCAATTTTTCTATTTTTGGCAATTCTCGAGTAGGCTCGGACTAATTGAATACCCGAGCAAGTCCAATCTATTTTAAAGTCGTCGACAAAGTGCTTTTTGCAATCACGAATTTTAATTCAATTTATGCGTTATATTCAATATGCATAATTTGTATCATTTAGAATTTCTAGCTGTTTTTCCAAAACTTAACGATTTCTGCGCTTTACGATTTGATTTTACACTTAAACGTTCAAGGAACTAAGCGTGAAAAAACTAATTCTGCATAAAATGTGCGGAAAGAAAATTATAATGAAAAATAATAATGCCTCATAGCGTTGATTTAGGGGTGGTAGAAATGGAACAATAAATAAATCGTCCTATGTGATTTAAGTGACTTTTGGTCACCCTAATTTTCTAGTGCTATTAGAACGAAAGTCACCCCCACTTTAAATAACGCTATTTTGATTTTCTTTGAAGAAGTCAAAATAACGTTATTTTACGACCATGTTTCCTTTGTCCGCCATTATACGATTATGATGTTATTGTATCATTATGATATGATTATATTATGATATCATTATGATTGATGATATTTTATCATTATGAACAACTATTTCAATAACGTATCGTCTACAATTCTATTGGCTCATTTTTTTTATGTAGATGTATCGCATTCTTCATAAGGGGCCACGCAAATATTGAGCAAGTAATAAAAAATTAATAAATTGCTAGTGGCCATAATCCGCCATCTCGTGGAAATAACATTTTTTTTATTTCTGGACGTCCCCCAAAGTTTTAATTAGTGATGTTCCAAATCATTCACTGACAAAGTAACTGAATGAGTCGGCTCGTTGTGGATAAATTAGAAAACCCGTTTGATTCGTTCAAGGAACAATTTAACCCTCTGACTGCTTATCCCGCGATTTCCACGGGCAACATGAATGTAACAAAATTTGCTCAATCCCTCGATTTTCGCGGGTATGCACTTTTTCCATCTTTCATCTCTCATCATCTTCGGTTACAAAAATGTGCTACATATTTTAACTCTGAAATACATGTAGATTTGAAATATGTAATAAAAAAAAACCGCAATTTCTGAAGCGATGTTGATAAAAAAAATTGAGTAGTCACAGGGTTAAGACATTTTTATTTTGATATTGTCGCTAAAAATATTTCTTCAAGTTGTTGTATTCCGAAGTTGTTGTTTTTTTAAATTTTATTTTAGATAAAGAGCTGAAGTTTAAAATAAGTGGATATAAAGTATGCATGAACATACAGATCTATTCCCAAAACATTAAGTATTACATCTCTCATATTAGATATTATCACAACGTCTGTTAAAAAAAAGTAACATACAAAGAGATACAAGAAATAAAAAAACGGAAAAGTTGAGCATTGGAAAAACTCAAGTATGTGAAATCTTAAAACGGAGTTGATGAACTTTTGAAACGTTGGACCGGAAATGGTAACCAAGGGATAAAAAGAGCTTTCCCTAAAACAGAAGGATTAGCTGTGGATACCTTAACATTTGAATGGTTTAGCCGTGCTAGGTTGAAGAGCATTCCTTTGTCTGGAACTTTAATTCTAGAGAAAGCACTAGAAACTGCTCAAAGAAAGGGACTTTCTGATTTCAAGGCTTCGGGTGGCTGGCTGGATAAATTTCGAACCCGACACAATATTTCTTATAAAAATGTATGCTGTGAAAGCTCGTCCATTGAAAACGAAATTGTTTTTGATTGGAGAATGAAAGTTAAGGATCTTTGCAAAGGTTATGATGATAAGAACGTTTTCAACTGTGAAGAAACTGGCCTCTCCTTTCGAGCTCTTCCGGACAAAAGTATGAGTCTCAAAAGCGAAAACTGTAGTAGAAGAAAGCTTTCCAAAGAAAAGCTAACTGTTATGTTATGTGTGAATATGATAGGCGAATTTGAAAGACCTCTGATCATAGGTAAAGCTATGAAACCACGATGGTTTAAAGGGGTTAATGTTAATGCATCGGACATACAATATCGGGCAAATAAAAGATCGTGGATGAACACACATTTAATGATTGAGTGGTTGTTAGGCTTTGATAGAAAAATGCAGCGAGAAAAAGGAAAAGGGATTTTAATTTTAGATAATGCTTCTTCTCATCCTCCTTTTTATTCCTTTGGAAAATATGAAATTGATTTTTCTTCCTCCAAACACGACTTCTGTTTGCCAACCCTTAGACCAAGGCATAATTAAATGCTCCGAAACTTGCTACCGTCAGTGCATTGTAAGACACCTTTTAGCAAAAATGTAAGACACTAAATCACCAAGCTCCCTTTCAAGCCGTGTAAGTATCTTAGACGCAATATTGTGGATTTTCTCTTTAGTTAAAAAAAAATTACAGCTGTAACTGTAGGCGCTTGTTTTATAAAAGCAGGAATTTCCATCACCAACAAAGCCACTACAGAAACTGTTGATGATGACATTATGAAAATCTTCCTTGAATCTTATGAAGATTACACGTTAATAGGTGAACAATTATCAACTGAAAATCAATCCGCTAATGTTGATGACCTAATTGATGATGTCAGAAACTACAATACAGAATTGGATAAGGCGCTAGAAACTGCTGAAAGCGACGATGTTATGCCAATAGTGTCTAACAAAGAAGCCATTGAATGCAGTAGTAAATTAAAAAGGTATTTTTTACAAGAGAATGATCCAGATGGTCTAAAAAATGCATTCGAATTAGGAATTCACGTGGAAGGGAAAATTGTAAAAATGTGTAAAAAGCAAACCAAAATTTCAGAGCCCTGCGGTGGCGCAGTGTGGTAACGCGTTCTCCTATTGCGCGGCTAATCCGGGTTCGACTCCCAGCAGTGCAAAAAGAACGCTTACTCAGAGATCTCATAAAGATCGCACTGCTCACTGTAGTCCGGGGTTTGGTTCCCCAGGCCTTAAGAGGTTCGGATTCCTCGGAAAACAGTAGGTCCCGGCGCAGCATGACCACTGTAGTCTTTGAGCCGTAAAACCAAAAAACAAACAAAATCTCAGACTTTTTTTTTCAAAATAAATTTGTAATGCTGTGCAATTACATGAAATGGATAATGAAAGAGAGGCTGCTGTAAAAGGTGAGGGTTATTTATAAACGTAATATGTATTGTTAGTATATATATATTTACTGTAGTTCTTTAAATCAAGCTTTATAATTGTTAAATTTCAGCTGAAAATTTTTACGTATTTTTGTTTTTTTCCCCAATAATGGACACTTCTTAAAAACGAACACTTTTCCGTTCCCCGTCAGTGTCCGCTATTGAGAAGTTTCACTGTATTCGTTTCAGCAGTGTTTTGCCTCAGTTCTCTTAAAAATCTAGTTGTTTTAAGACCCTATTCAAAATTTTGTTGCAACAATTATTCTCTAATATTAGTAATGCGTAGAGATATTCATTCTACTTTAAGATTGGATTATGCAAATAACATTCCTTGAAAACGATCCATTCTTTAAGAATTTATTTCTGTTCTTTAAATGTTATTCAATCCTTGGGAGATATTCACTTTGATAAAAGTCAGTTATTTCGTGTGGAAATGACTGAGACGAATGAACTTAAGCGAATGATTGCTGCGATGATCGAAATGTCATTACTACCATCCACTTTGGAGAATGCACTCTCTTGTGAATCATTCTCCCGGTGCATTCCTAACTCTTGGGACTCTTTTACTGTAGAAAAGGTAATTTATTTTGAATCACTCGTTGAATAAGAAAATGAATTACAATTTAGTCATCAATGTTATTCACGTTAGGAAGAATGCATTATTTTGAGTCATTCTTTAGTCTTTGGGACTCTTTTACTGTAGAAAGAGTAATAATTTATTCTGAGTTATTCTTTGAATGGGGAAATGAATGATCACATTCTTTCAAGGAATAAATCATCACTGTCATTCATTCATTTTGTTGGAGAAAATACACTCTTTTGTATCATTCTCGCTCTATCTCTAGCTTCAGTCTATGCAGTTTATCTATGAAGTCTTACTAACTTTATTATTTATATTGCATGACATAGAAAGCAGTGGAATCACTGCTCAGTGGATATCTGGGACTTAATATCTCAAGACAGAGCAGTAAAGAAAAAGACAAACTAGCTTCGTCGTAGGACTAACTCCGTCGTCCTCTGTTTCTTGAGTGCAAATGGTATTCGCTGAGTCGTGTAGTGATTCAACATGCCTTTAAATAGCCACATGAACACCGTGACAAATAAACCTGTCTATTTACTTTTTATTATCTCAATTTTACTAGTGGTCACGATCTGTTGGGTATGGTGCTAGCGAAGGGTAATTGACCACGAAGAATTTTCGCCGATCATGGCTGGTCGCAAAAAAGCCCGCGAAACGGAAAAATTTCGCGTGTGTTGAATCTGGCAATAGGCATGCTTACATATATTAGTTGCTCCACTAGACTTATGGCGTGATTCACAGTTTAGATCTGAGGTCTCTAGACTCCCGTCTTACGTTTCCGATACTTCAGTTGCTCCCAGCAGTGAACTGGACAATAAATGTATTGGACAAAATTAACGTTTCTTATTAGTAAAAGACATTGATTCTCTCCCCTTTCAAAACAATTGTTGGCATTCATGGTAAGAGTTTCATATCTTCGTATTACAACCGCTTTTCGTATATGTTCGTTTAATATTTATGCTAAAAAAAAAACTGTACAATCTTCTCAAGACTTTTAAGTTTTTACAAACCGTAAGTTTTTAAATGTGGGAGCTACAAAACTCGCCCCGGTGGCTTTGTGTGTTAACCATTATTTGGCAATTGTGTTATCCCTGTGAAGGGTAATAATATCTTACATCCTTATATATATATAGAAAGAGAGCGTTGTTTCCTGTCCTCATTCGTCTAGCGGTCCAAGACACTCCGGGCTAAACGGAGGGACCCTGGTTCGAATCCAGGATGGGGAAAGCGTCTCTTTTTCTCCAAAATAAAAATAGCTCTAGTTTGAGCTACTAATACGTGGGTGTCAAATTTATTTGTAATAAAAAATCCCCCACGAAAAACTCACAAAAATCTCGCCCCGGTGGCTTTGTGTGTTGACCAATATTTGGCAATTGTGTTATCCCTGTGAAGGGTAATAATGACCATAAAAAATATGGAAATTTATAAATTGAGCTTCCTTCTTAAAAATTAATTAATTCACTGTCGGGGATTAACAGGCCCGTTATATCCTTTCTAAGCAAAATACAACTAAATAATCCGAAACTAATTACGCTAAATAACTTATTCCAGACGACACTAATCGATATTAGCTCAATAAATTAGGATAACAAGCAGAAAGATTTAAATTTTAATCCGGCTGCATCTTATTTTAATCCGAACAGTTACGAATTTTCTATTCATAGTTGTCATTCTCATATCCGTATATAAAATAGAAAACCATCTGGTAAAAATTTCTTATAATGTTAATTTGCCGTTGACATCGTTCGTTTCATGTCAACTGACGCAAAATATCAAGACCAAATAAATCGACAATTTTTTAAAATATTACATACGAATGTATATATACACGAAAAAAAAATATAGACTGTGATTTACTTTACACCAAGCAATACGTTAAGTCGAATTGTACACATATATGATTATTGTAGTGACTCCGTATTGTGGGCTGTTTATGTCTTCTTCTTTTTTGCAAGGGTTTCATTGGGAAGGGTGGCCGCCGGAGGCGGCGCTGTAATCCCAGGGGCTGTTTATGTATAGAGCCATTCCGTGTCAAGTGATCCAATGGAAAAACCTCACCCTCTTGGATTTTTTTCAAATTTGGCTCATTAGATGTTCTGTCAGAGATAGTGAAAAATTCAAATTTTCAGATTTTTAACTGCAGTATTTTTTAAATTATAGGCCTCTGAAATCTGAAAAAAGCACGATTTTCTGTTTACGTGCAGTTACAAAAACTATTACTAATCAAGCTAGAAATGAGATAGATGAAATAAAAATAATGTTGTAGATTATAAGCTTTCATATGATATCCAACATGAGTAGTTTTAGGTAGCTTGGGATTTCAAGTTCGTGCCATGAACTCTTTGACCTTGAATTTCTCAAAAAGTGCTATTTTTAAAATTATGAAAAAATCATACATAAACTTGCCTATCTTAGCATCATTTCTGGAAAGTTTCATCTTGGGACAGGAATGGGAACAGATTTTATTTTTTTTTAAAAAAAGTTATTCCAAGGAAAACCATCTGCAAAAATGGGAATTTTTTATTTTAGTCCACACTTATCAATTACTTTGGCAATAGTAACAGAGCTATGGTAACAGAAGTAGCTACGAGCTGTCTTCAAACGCTTTCCAGGAGGTAAAGGTAGATCAAAACCTAATATCAAACACAGTTGAAATAGAAATTCTGACTGCAGATATTTTTAATTATGTGAAGAAATCTAACCTCACTGAAGAAGATGAGATAACAGTGCTAAAAAATCTTTGGGAGACATATGCAAATTGAAATTTTCCCACGACCGTCACAAGTGCTGTATAAAGTCAAGGAAAACTTCACTATAATAAGAAGTTCTGCTTACCTTGGCTGAGTAAGCATAACTATCTAGCTTACCCAAAGGTAGAAGACAGTGCCTACAGAAAATTTTGTGTGTTCTCTTTTCACCCTATGAAGTCTGTTTAAGATCAACACAAGCCACAGGTCAACTTGTTTCAAAAGAATTTAATAATTGGAAGAAAATGCCATTGAAGAAGTTCAGCCAACATAGAACTTTTCTCTATCATAAGGATTCAGTTCACGAAGCTGTTGAGTTTTTAAAGGTCACAAAAGGAAAAGGTCAAGTATTGGACAGAGGGCAAGCAAAAGCAAGTTTTGCACAATAGGGTTATTCTTCAACCTATTATCAAAACGGTAATTTTTTATGGAAGACAAGGGCTGGCCATCGTAAAATTGTATAAGCATAATCTACTACTACCTCTAATTATTTAATAAACTGCAATGTAAAATTATTAGTAATTCGATAATAATAAATGAATACACACACACAAATTGATACTGACTCCAGCCATTTTTTTTTCCCACCAAAAATTCCTTGCACCAGTGCCCCCTACTTGGAAATATTTTAGGTGCGCCACTGGCTTGTTGAATGCAGTCCAATTTTCTACCGTCTCGAACTCGCTTGATTCACTACGAAGGTTACTAATTAGGTTATCGTGTTTTTCGATTAATTGTAGATTTTTTTCTCATGGCAAGCTTCTCACTAGGTTTACAAGATTCGAGGAGTAAACTTACTCCGCGTTTTTAAGATAAACAATAGATTGTGGAGATAAAAAAAATATGCAAATAATATTTGTATAGTGTTTTCACATAACCCGGAAAACCTGCAATAGTCAAGAAATTTGAAATAATCCCTAAAGTCAGGAAAAAAGTCATGGAAAAAGGGATATTTTGGTCAAACTTGGAAAATCAGAGAAAACCTTCTTCAATTCTGTTCTGAACAGCCAATTTCCACGCGAACATGGAGTTATTTGTCCCAAAGTTCAATTTAAAGTCTTGTTGGTAATTAGTGAGGGAATTTTTTCGAAAAAGTTAGAGAAAAATCTGGAAAAAAGGTTTTTTTTCCCCTCCAGGGTAAGTTGGGACCCTGTTTGTAGACATATCACGTATATTTGTTTGTTGTTTTGTAATAGCGCGTATAATTTTAATTTTTACTAATATTACTTACTCGTAAATGTATTTATGTCTGTAATCGCGATATACCGTGTAAGATAAGCAACCAACAGAGAAATAAAACAGCTGTATATTTAGCGAAATCGTTGCCAGAAAACGGTCTCTAAGTCCTAAGCGAGATTTGGCAAGGGGCCGCCTTCTTTTAATCTGGAATATTCGAGAAATCGATATTTGATTATCAGAGTGATAACCTGGTGCTGGCAGTTATAGTAAATGGCGGAAATATGTGTGCCAAGAAAACAAATTAAGGGAAAGGTGGTTAGGGTTAGGAAATCTTATTATTGATTTCATATTAGGGCGGATGGGAGAGAAGTTGAGTTTTTATCTAACAATTTCTTCAAAATCAAATTATTTTTATGCCGCCATTGTGGTACATCTACGACTAATGGTGCAGAAAAGGAGGGGTCAGGGGTGCTTAAGTCCCGCGATTTGGTATCAAATCATATTTTTCCATTTTAACGCTGAATCACATGAACTTTTTAAAGCTTCTTGGACCCCCCCCCATCTCATAATTGTTTAATTGCTAAATCCCCGTCTACGAATATATTTTTTATGATCTAAGAGTTTTTTAAATCCCATTTTTTTTAAAATTTTCATTTTATAGTCACGTTATTGCCATTTTGACAAATCCCAAATTATTGAAGTAATGAGACGTCACAATACTTCGGTATTAGAAGGCCGCGGCCTCTTCCTATTTGTATAAAGCGGGCCGCATTTTTTGCTTCCAGCTTTAGATAACTCGAAAAATTTGCAACTGCCGGAGAGCAATAACGACCATACAGAGAATGACTGACGAACAAGGCGGTTCCGATTTTTAGAAAAGGTAACAAGAACGTCAATTAAGAACTATAGAGCAATGATTCTCAAACTTTTTTGATTTGTAGTTCAAACTGTTAATCATATAGAGCTTTTCTGGTGCACATAATCCCCAAAATACATTAGTGTATTTTAAACTAATAAAAACGTTTATGGTAATGGCCTGTCAACCGGTTTTGTCGATGCGATCTTCATACAAATAGCTTTCTTCTCATTTTAAAAATAAACTTTTATGTTCATTTCATCATCACTTTCACATTCATTTCATCATCACTGTCACATTCATTTTTCATCATCACTTCCATTTTCATTAAAAAACAATGCCGTGAAAAGAATGTGTGAGGAAGAGACTCAACTAATAAAAATGAAGTACTTTAGGTCATAGTTAAATAATTCATAGTATTTGATGGAATTATGAATGAAACTATAAAATCATTAAATATTATCGAGTGATATGAGTCAGAAGTAGACCAAGATGAAGATAGAAAGAACTGCAAAACTGGAACAGGCAAACTGCCCAGACTTCAAGAGATGATCTTTTGGAAGATGATAGAACGTTGCTCTATCGAAACAGCTGTTAATAATGATTTTATCAGTATAACTGTATTAAATAAATTGTGTGTAATTAGTCTTTCATTTAAAAGACGATCTAAAGGTTTGGATCATATAGTATTGCACAGTTGAATCATTCAAGGGGGTCGCGTAAAAGAGCAATGTTGTGCGCGGCCCGTCGATTCTTAACTTATAAACAGGGCTTATGTTCTTTAATATCCTAATGCCGACATAATGTCGAACCTAACACGAAGAACACTTACTGTGACAAAAGGTTCTTTCATGTTAAAAGTACGCGTTATTCGGAAAGGATGAGATAGTATTAACATTAACGGTTACATTATAACAGTTATTAACGGTTACATCATAACAGTTATTAACGGTTACATCATAACAGTTATTAACGGTTACATCATAACAGTTATTAACGGTTACATCATAACAGTTATTAACTGTTACATTATAACAGTTATTAACGGTTACATTATAACAGTTATTAACGGTTACATCATAACAGTTATTAACGGTTACATTATAACAGTTATTAACGGTTACATTATAACAGTTATTAATGAGAATTTAGATATAAAAAGTTCGTGTTAAAGTTAATTTGCATTACGTGTGTTTGCATTAACGCGGTTCGACTGCATAGCAGTCTATACGGATAATGCCAGCGACGGGGTATCGTTTTATTCATTGATTTGGAGGTGGACGTTAGCGCAGGTTTTGCTGCGTGCATAGGTAACTGGTCAAAAGACATCGGTGTTAGTGATTCTTTTGTAGATATATTATTGACAGCGAATTTTTCTCCGTCAGTATCTTTCTTTTAGTATTTATTTTCCTGTCTGCTTCATCTTTATTGAGAAACTGGCAAAACTCCAGTTATTCGTAGGTTTCGAACTGACCTCGTTTCTATTTATCCTGGTCCTTTCCACAGATCTTTGTTGTTATCGTTCGTAAATGTCTGGTCGATAGCGTGTTTTACTATGGTTGAAAACCATGCTCCCAGATATTCGCGTTCTTTCTTCGTCGGCCATCTTGGAACAATGGGTTTTTATTTGGTCTATAAGGAAATTTGATCGATTTCTATAACCAGGGTTGCATTAATCTATTCGGGGCTTTGGACGCGGTCAATTTTTTTAGGGGGGGGGGGATTCCCTTTTGCACTAACTTTTAAAGTTCCAATTTTTTGCAATTTAAAAGAAAATGTAATAGACAAAATTGTAATATGAAACGAGGAGCTTGGAGAAGCTAAATTTCTCACTATATCCGTTTTGAAATTTAAAATTCCAAACGTTTCGAAAATTAATTCTGTATGTATATAATAGAGATGGGAGTTATTTAAGGTAACTGTTAGAAATCACCTGTTACCGATTAATCACTGTTCCAGGTATGCTCCTCTGAAATCCCTGTTCTCAAATAACAGCTGTTATTTCAGATCACTGGTGATTAGGGATAGGCGTTACTTGAAGTAACAGTTAAAATCACCGGTGACCGAGAAATCACTGTTCTAGGAACATATTCCTCCGTTTCCATCACACAGGAAACGCGCTGAGATAACGGGCTATCACAACATCCGGCATAGTTGTCTAGCTGACACAAGGGCTTAGGCACTAATTACCCATTTAATATCTGATATTACAAGAGGTTATATTATTATTATATTGTTATAGTTAACCAATTATTGTTTTAATTAACCAAATATTGTTTTAATTGGTTTATTATTTTTTGTTTAATTACTTTTAAATTCGGTTAAAATTTGATTATTTAGGTACTTCTACATCATAGCAGATAGTGAAATCAATCACTATCTAGGCGATAATTAAAAAAAAATTAACTTACCGCGGAATCAAGACCCTTTGTCATGGTGGAGATCCCATTCTCTGATCTACCCAAATCTATCAGAGTTAGCGAAAAGGAAATTCAACTTTATGGCAACATGAGTGCCTTGCGAAAGAATTTTCTTAAAGGCTGGTAACATTTTAACCGATGGGAGAAATCGGTTGGAGCCTCTTCACGCCGAAAGATTGTTGTTCCTAAATGCCAATTCATATTTAATGGAATAGATTTTTTATCCATGTATATTAATTAGTACAAGTATTAATATTTTTACATTACTGAGCTTTACACATGAAAAATTCTGAATACATACATGTGTATAACTACATCAGCTGAGAATACACATTTTGTATCATTATCCTGTTTAATTAGTTCCACATTGTAACCTTTCAGTATGTTTTACCAATTAATTTACAGCAGTGTCAATATTTTTTGCTTTCTTTCATTACTTAGAATTAGTTTTTTAAACTTTCTTTGATTTTTAAAATCGTGTATTTTTTAAAATATCTAAAATTCAATATTTTAAAGCCTTACTTTTTCTCATTATTTTTGTACTTCATATGTGTGTATTTTTTCCCCAGAGAATTTATTCTTTTTATGGAGTTGTTACGACGTTCTGTTACGATTGAGCACGACGTTCTGTTACGGATTGAGCGTTGAAATGTGTTATCGTTAAGTTCCTCAATTCCCAAAACCTGCGAAACAACGCATACGTTCCAGTCACCGGTGATTGGAATCTTATCCGGTTGGAACAGGTTATTCAAAAATAACAGTTTGGTCCATCACTAGTATATAATATATGTGCATGCGACGTGTATGTATATTATCTGTAAAATATATACTGTCTATAATATTTAGCTTTGAATTCGTTTAAAGTTTAATGAATAATGTATTAGATGTTAAATTACTCGTAAAGAAAAGAATGATTTTCCGGCGCCTGGTGGGACCCGAACCCATGAACTTCTGATTGTCGGTCAGGTGCTTACTTACTGTCAGGTACTTACTAAGTTACAGGCATAATTCATCTAATCTTTTACGACTATATATATGGCTTTCCATGGACAAGTTCGCTATTGGTGTGGCAGTACTGTGACTGCTCTCTTACCAGAGCGACAAGTCCAAGAAGCAAGAATGTCCGATATGACGAACTAGTATTAATGTTATTAAATCACAATTTTTTTATATCAGTCGATGATGTGGCAACAATAGATATTAAAATAATTAATAGATACTAAATGAAACGATTGACGCTTGTAGTTCAGTAGGTAGAGCACCTGACTGGCAATCAGGAGGTCGTGGGTTCGGGTCCCACCAGGCGCCGGAAAATCATTCTTTTCTTTACGAGTAATTTAACATCTATTGTTGCCACATCATCCGCTAAATAAGAAAAAAATTGTTGATTTAACGTATTATATTATTACTTGAATTTAGTAATAAATAATCTAAAAAAAAAAAAATGATATGAAGCAACTTACATTAGTAATTCTCCTTGAAATATGCTTTACTTGATGATGCTAAAAAAGGAGTTTGCATTTTTTGCTTCGTTTCGCGATTTCTGTATTCATTAAATTTTCCTCATAAAATATTAAGCATATTAAATACATGGTCAACAGTATAATCCATTGTTTAAAAAAAGCGCTTATTGCGAAATCCTTGCTGTGTTCAGAAAAATTTCCCAGAAATTTTCAGAAAAAATTTTTCAGAAATTTTCAGAGAATTCTCAGAAATTTTTTGGTGTCAAGCGCTGGGAAGTTCATGTGTATGTTGATCACAGTTTGAAGGATATTTTTGATCACAGACTTTTTTTTTTTTCAATTTCAAATTTTGATTGTTTTTCAAATTTCTACATTTTCTTTACAAAATGCTGCCATTCTTTGTTAATTAAATCCTGGATCCACAAAAGTCTTGTTCACTGAAAACGATTAAATTTTTTATTTCCCTCAATCAGTATACAAAAAAAAAAAAAAAATATCATTTTCTTTACTTCAAGTTGAGCTCGTTGCAAGTGGGTTCTGCTATACGTGCTAAACGAATTTTGTCAATTTCGGGTCTCTGAGCTCTTTCTTGTCCAGGGGGCCCATCTGCAACGAACTGTTCCTAAAATTTGGCATATAGTGTGTTTTGCGAATATAAGCATAGTGTACCTTCGCATGGCAAACATTTTTCCATCTCTAAAGGGTAAATGTCAGACTATTAAAAAATAAACACAATTCACGTGGAAGTGTAGAAATCAGTTTGTTTACTAGAAGAGTCCTTTTGATCTCAATGGAGTTAAACGGAATTCAATTGCTGTGGAAAGAATAAGTTTATTGCCATTTCGAAATCTTTATTTAGAAAATTCATAAAACCTGCTATAATGTGAAATGTGTTGGCACAGCCGTGTGTGTATGTGTTATTTATGTATAGGTGATTCACCTGTTTATGACCCTGCCCGTATTTTTCCATTTGACGTAGCTGAAATTACTTTACAATAACTTGAACCAATATTTTTACATCTGGTTCATCCAAAAATGGCTAGAAGCACTACAAAAGGGTATTTATTACTCAGTAATAATCTATAACTCTCATCTAATATATGCATATATCTGTAATCATTCATAAATAAAGTGTATTTTCACGGTATTAATTAGTCTTACGTTTTTGGTATGGCATAGCCAGCCTGGGGGTCTAGTGGTGTGGGGGGGGGACTATAGCTTACATTACAACATTTTGGATATAACCTTCCCTTGTAATTTGAGTTTTCTAGTAAGCTTAACCCTCCCTCGTAGTTTGACCAATTGTCTTTGGAAATATTAAAATAAAAAAAAAAAAATTAAAATTGTAAGGAAATTCGATAAGTTCTGTAGTTGGAATTATGTGATAAACTATCACTAGTCCGAGTAAGTACTATATTTAATTAGGTTCGGATTACCGATATATATTTTTTATTTTTATTTTGAAGGAAGATTTAATACTCACGTTGTCATAAGAATTATTTTTTCCCTTTTCCCACTGACGATGACGAAAAAAGCAATTCTGAGTAAAAGAGGTTTGAATTCTTTGAAAAACTGTAAACATTGGTGCAACATGAACTTTACTGTCCTGCCAAAAAAACCCCAAACAAACTTGACTTCGTGTTCTGAAATTCGAAATTATTAAAAAAGACATATTTTGAAGATCTGATTTGTTATCACAATCACTGGGGTGTTTGCGGGATTTATGTGAATGCGAGCAAGTTTGCATTGGTTAAGTCTCACCTATAGGGAACAGTAGATCCTGACGCAACGTGGTCTTAGGTGTCCCTGAAACGCCTCAATAGATTATATTCGTATTCTGTGAATCCAAATTTAATAAGAAAGTCACATATTTTTGCTATAAAGATCTGATTTGTTAATACCATCGTTGGGTCATTTATAAAATTGATGCGAATGTGAGCTGCTTTATATTAGTTATATCGTCCGCATTAAAAAAAAAAATCTCTCTCTGTCTCCCTTTTTTATTGTTCCTACTGAGAATATTAATTGGGGAATTAATTAAAATAAACAAATATTGCCAGAATCTTCATAAAATGGCTAATCCGGCTAGAAAATTATCTATACGAGTTTATTACATTTATTCTCGTCTTGCTAACGATTTCTTTTAACACTAGTATCATGCTATTTTTTAGATGGAAAAACTCGTTTGCGAAATGCAACATCCAGAGCATGGTGTTCCTGTACGTAGTCAGAAATTATTTCTTACAACAATTCCATCGGCATTCTTAGGTAAGATTTTGAAATCAGACAACGATGGAACAGTAATATTTTTTGGCGTTATAAAAATCGACAAGTTTCCAATTCCTGGGTTTATAATACTAAAAAATGCTACTGGTCCGTAATCATTATATAGTTTATCATTCATTTTCCTGTTTTGCAGTATATTTGATAAAACAGTAGTTGCTATAATCTGTGAATTTTCTGACCGGGGTCCGAATCACTGTGAATGGTTGTGCATGAATGTACTATGACGTAAACCGAGGGAGGTCACATTAAAGCTACGGTATCGGCTTAGATGACTCGTGGTGTCACCTTACGACGTGAACTTACGAACTACCATCCATAAATGACTTGATACTTAATACAAAAAATTAATTAACTATCACACGAACTATACGTTAACAATAATAATAAGTCTCTAGCTGCCGAAGATTCTCGGAAAGAACTTAATACGATCAAACAGATGAAACCAGGTAACTAGACAATGAATTTGCGTAATAATAATAATAAGGAACATTGAGTGCAATACCATCAAATATTGAAAATCACCGGAATGAAATAAGAATAGGAATTGGCAAAAGTAGAATACAACAGCTTCAAAAGGCCGTCTTGCTTCGAACTTTCCACATCTTACGAAAATAGCTATGTCTAAAACTCTTGGAAAGGATTTGGTGTAAGAGGATATACGCAGTCGTCAAATTTTAAATGCACTGTGTGCGGTTAAACTGCATAGTCCGTCACACTATTCAATTTTTTTGCAATGTTGCCAAACACGACTGGCAATGGGCGAAGTCACCTTCCGCTATGTTAGAAATGTTGTTGGCGCTGGTTTTTTTTGGGGCTATTTGTTTTTTGAGTTAGTATTTACTTTTTACAAAATTCGTACCTGAACACAAACTATTCGTACCTGTATCAGAGAAGAGTTAGTGTGGGGGGGGAGACCCCTACACTTCCCGCTTCTGGGTAAACCCCTCGCTGTCTGTTTGGATAGACGTCGAGTTTTGCATGAATAGTTTAAGTATTGAATCAGTTTTTTGGGCATGTTAATTTTCCTGAGTCAGTGAATGCCTTGTAGGGAAGCCGCTAAAAAAAACAAAAAAAACTGCAACGTACGAAACACAGCCTTTCAGAAGCACAAGTAAATGGTAATAGTGCAAAAGAGACGCCTAAGTATGATGTCATAAACCGATCTACCGAAATTTTCAACAAATTTCAGGAGGGGAGAGAGAGAGAGAAGACGTGTAGCGGACTATGTAATTTAACCCTGTGTGCTTATGTAATATTAATAGTAATAATAATTAAGGACATATAGCATATGGAAAGAGTTGACATTGTACTTGTCATTTTGTCAGTCACAGGTCTAATACCAACGACACTGTACAGAAGCTTAGAAACACTTGAAATCGACTCAAACACCTACATTGAGCTACAAAAAGCCACAATTTTAAACATATCCTTAACAGTCAAGGAATTCCTAGACACAACACCCAACTTCCCCAGAAGGAGGACTTGAATACTTGGAACTTCCGGTTTCAAGTTTGTACCACCAAAAGCGAAAACACATACAAAATATTAATAAAATAATAATCCGGGTTTCGGTCAAAAAGGCTGTTTGCTTCGAACTGCTCATATCCTACGAAAATACCTTTGACATCTCAAGCCCTTGGGAAAAGGCCCGATATCAGAGAATATACCCAGTCATCAAATTCGAGACGAGTTATGCAAATGCATCATCACAATAATAATAATAATAATAATAATAATAATAATAAATATAATTGGAAGAAAAACATTAAAAGTGGTGGCACTAACAACAGCTGAAAAGATTATTGAAAACGGCAAAGCCAAAATTCTGTATAACTTCCAAATCCAAACCGACAAGCACCTTGCACATAATACCCCTGACTTAATACTAGTTGAAAAGAAGCAAGTATGGATAATAGATGTTTTGTACCTGGGGACTTAAGAATTGAAGTTAATGAATTTGACAAAATCACCAAATACAAAGATATGCAGATTGAAATCGAAAGGTTGTGGAAAAAAAAAGAAAATGGAAACAAATGTCATCCCAGTAGTAATAGAGGCATTGGGGATGCAATCCTATGACATCTAAAGGATCATCTGAACACAATGGCAATAGATAAAATTATAACTCACTGAATTCAAGAAGGCCATCTTACTTGGAATTGACTATATTCCTCGAAAACACCTATAATTTGTTTGTTTGGATTTTTTATGGCGCAAGAGCATCTGGGCTATACTGCGCCAAACATGGTAAAATCAAAGACTGTAGTAAAAGCCAGTACTTTGTAAAAAGTTTAAAACGTGCGTATGGTCAGCATGGTCATTTAAAATGTCAGACAGTGATGAAGAGTATGAGCAAAGTTAAAATAAGTGAAATATTGATGGGCTCATTACGCACTTGGGGAAATTGGTGCTGGTTTTCCTTCCAACAGATGTCTATGGGTGAGATGGGAATGCCCAATGCGAAGTCTGGCAAGGAGAACCTCCTCTTTCCGATTTTTACGGTATGAGGAGGGCCAGTTACCAATTGTATGTTTAATATTATTCAATTTGTTATTGGTTTGATGATCCCATTCCTCCTGCCACCTTTGATTCACACAGGTCTTGATAATTGGTTTCAGGTCAGAGAAAGGAAGAAGCTGGCTAGAAGCAAGTGGTGAGTTCGTTGCCCTTGCAGCTGCATCAGCAGCCTCATTCCCTTTGATACCAATGTGAGCAGGGATCCAGCAGAATTTAATATTGGAATGATTGTGCAGGTGCTGCAGTTGTGAATGGATTTTGGATAAAATAGGATGAGGTGCATATTTAAAAGATTCCAGGGCTCTTAAAGAGCTCTGAGAATCGGTACAGATGATACAATGAGTTAAGCTATGAGTTGAAATATACGCAAGTGCCATGGAAATGGCATAAAGTTCTGCTGTGAAATGGAGCACGGGAGTGGAATTTCTTCGGCAATGGCTCTGCTGTTAATGACAAGTGAAGAACCCACACGTGTTTCCGATTCAGAAAATACCCATGATATCCCAGACCCGGGCAAAGGGTCAAATAATTAGAGCATAGCCTTAGTCGGCAACTTCAAGACAACACTTCAAGGACACTGTGTGTTTATACCATAAGAATAATTAACATGGACACAGACAGTTACAATAGAAACGCAGGAAGCAGTAGCGTTTTAAGTACTTTCTGGCATGTCCAGCAGTTTTTAGATACAGTAAAACCTCTCTACAACACTATTATACGGACCGAGAAAAATTATCGTTGTAGAGGGATTTATCGTTATATCGGATATCGTTGTAGGGAGGTTTTACTGTATAACACCCGGATAAAACACTTGCACAGTAAAGAGACCCGAGTACTTGACTTCGCCCGTTCCAAGTATGTACCTTCAGATTCAAGAGTGTGCACAACATCACAATAATGATGTATACAGTCACAAATAAATATCCCAAAAGTGGAAGAGTCAAATTTGTTGATGATGTGATTAGGAAACCAGTTGAATCAGCTATATTCTAGAAACAAATTATTTTCTCGCCGAACAGGGCACAGTATCATGGAATGCCAACACTTAGCGTTTACTTGGAGTTCGCCAATGTTAATTCCTGAGGAAGGACGGCGGTGTCTATCTGAAACGTGTAAAAACTATCTACTAAACATAAAAACCCATGCTCTGCATTTGCTGATAATGCTTAATGTATGCTGTAATACTTAATGTATTTTACATAATACTTAATGTATTTTACATAATACTTAATGTATTTTACATAATACTTAATGTATTTTACATAATACTTAATGTATTTTACTACTACGTCAATTTTACATTTAAATACACCAGCGTTCATCGTTTAAACAAGTATATTATAAATTATGTCTGTTTCTGGTTTGCCGAGGACTGACATAGTAGAAGTGACCTCATTTGGCGCAGTTGACCTTCGCCATCCTTGCGCCATAAAATTGTAACTAGCTGAGTAATAACTCAGTGTAGCTAACTAAGTAATAACTGGTTGTAGCTAACTAAGTAATAATTAGGTGTAGCTAACTGAGTAATAACTGAGTGTAGCTAATTAAGTAATAACTCAGTGTAGCTAACTAAGTAATAACTTAGCATAGCTAACTAAGTAATAACTGAGTGTAGTTAACTAAGTAATAACTGTGTGTAGCTAACTAAGTAATAACTGAGTAATATAGTAGTAGTAAGGTGGTGGTTTCGTCACCTAGGTGACGAGGAACGCTGCTGTTAGACGGTCGTTGATCTTGCACTAAACCAATTAAAATGGTTTTTTTTTGTAAGTGACGTTGCGGTTCCTTAGAAAATGGCAGCAATCCAAATATGGCCACGCATTAAAACGAAACGCAATTTGCGCTTACTATGATTATCGCGAACTTTCAGCTTTTCGGACCAAACTAAATTAATCAAATTAAGTTATTACAAATAAAACTGTTGTCTAAAACGACAGCAGTTTTATTTGTAATGACTTAATCTAATTGATTAAAACTCGCAAAAGACTTAATTCGATTGATTAAAATTCGTAAATGACTTAATCGATTAAAATTCACAACTGACTTAATTGGTTAAAATTCGTAAATGCTTTATTTAATGACTAATTTAATTAATTGTATTATTTCTTAGCGTCCTGTTGGTATGAATTCGTTTTCCAAGAAGGCTATTCTTAGCTTGGTTTACCAACTGCAATATAATTGCAAATGACCAAGATATTCAGAGCAAACTAAGCATTATGTAGTGAAAGGAATCGGCTTTGGGAGGCGGTTTGTAATTGACGAATTTAAGGACACCAAATTGCGTTTTTTAATTTTTTAAGCCCTTTCAACCCATGAGCTTTTATTCTATGAACTGTAAGCTTCCAGGGTTATGGACCTATGAGGCGAAACAATAATCAGAGTATTCCAAAGAAATTTTAAACGTCTAAACACACATCATAGCCCCCTCCCCCAAGTGGTAATGTATTGGCCTGGCGTGCTGTTAACCCGAGTTCGGCTCCCAACGGTAAAAAAAACCGAAAACCCTCTGCTCACTGTAGTCCGGGGTTTGGTTTTCTATGTAATAAGAAGTTCAAATTCAGCGCCGCTAGGTTTTTACGGGCCCTAACCTGGAAGGAGAGGAGGAGGATAGGCCCCCCTGAAACGTATAGTCCTCACAATATTCAGAGTCTATAAAGAGAGGGGTTTTTCTTTGAAGCTCACATAATGGATTTCTAAGTAGGCACCTAAGACATATGCATAGAAGCGACAGCTATTGGAGATGGGCAGTTGAGGGCACAAAAATACATTATTAGTTAATATATATTATTAGCCTTTCCATGAAAGTATTAGCTAAAATATTTGTTTAATTAACTATATATATAATTACCAGGGCCGGATTAAGACCACAGTGGACCCGGAACAAATGGGCCTCTACCCCCCCCTCAACAAACATTTATGACATGGACAAAGTTCAATTCACCAGACTCAAAAAATATATTGAATATTTTAATATGCTATTAATTCCGACATTTTGTACATTAAGTAAACGAACAGTCTAGTCGCAAAACTGTACGTTGCTCGCTTTGGCAGCAGCAAACTTTTTAATAATGTCTGCTGAATTAGCTTTTATTTTTGCAATAAGATCCGATTCAGCAGATAACAACAAAAGCACAAACTTTGCACAAAAGGCTGAAGATCAAAGTTTTAGGAACCAACACGCTAAAAAAATATTACTTGTGTTTCTAGAACATTTCGCTTCCGAATTAGATTTTTACTTCCGAAGTCGGAAAGCATTAAAATACAATTATAATGCTACTCGTATTATAAAAATTTATACAAAGAGAGAGAAAGAGAGAGAGAGGGAGAGGGAGAGATAATGCTTGGAGCCAAGACTTTTATCTCCAGCTTTTTTTTGCAAAGTTTGTGCTTTCTTTGTCATTCATGGAATCTGATCTTACTGCAAAAGTAAAAGCAAATTCAACAGACATTATTGAAGGATTTGCTTCAATCAATTGCGCCTATTGGCGCAGTATAGCCCAGATGCTCTTGCGCCATAAAAATCCAAACAAACAAACAAGCTTCAACAAAAGCGCTTGAAGTGCAAGTTTGCAAATAGTTTGTTCATTTACTTGCTGTGTAAAATATCGGAGTTAATAATACTTTAAAATATTTAGTACATTGTTGCGTCTGATGGGGAGAACTTTGTCTATGCAATACGTGTTAGAGAAGGGGAGGAGTCCATTTTTTTCCCGTGTGCCCTTGGGCCCACTATGATCTTAAGACGGCCCTGTCAATAGGCGCGCCTTTATTCAAAAGTATTCTTTTATTTACAATGGAAGAAAAGGTCAGCTATACACCCTGGGCTTGAGGACAACAATTTCCAAAATACACCACTGAAGGTCTCCAATGTTTCGGTTTCCCACTAATGAAAATTTCGCTTAAGTTTAAATAATACTAGGCGCCTTGAAAGTTTCTTCAGCGCCTTAGGCCGTGCGTATTCGGCCTATAGGTAAGTTCGGTACTGCTCGAATTCTTTGAAATCTGTGGGTCCCGACGCAGTGCGTCCTTTGCCATCCTTGCGCCTTAAAAGGTAAATAAACCTACCCCAACTATTCAAACACAATTCTAGAAGTCTGCTTTGGAGCGTATTCTGTGTGTGTGCGTATGGACATGCCCCGTTTCTTCTTTCTTTCATACATACACAGTAATGTCACATTGAGCATGTGAAGATAGTTTTTTAAAAGACTTTGCCCTCCCTAATTTTGGCACGCCTCATTAAAAAAATTGCCATCTCTGCTGTAAGAATAAAAGTTTCTTTACTCCCGGCTATTCTTCTATGACTTCCCGAATTCTGGAAGTTTGAAAGTGTTGCCAGAGGGATGTCAAATACATTTTCCCGCTAAAAATTTCCCGCTCTTCTTCTTTCAGAAAAAATAAATTCTAAATTATTTTAGCCAGAAACATTGCTATCATTTTTTCCCCACGGTTAGTTATTTGAGCATATGACATGACGTAGGAAAGGGAGGTCTCAAGGTGACCAAGCCCCCTATTGGACATCAAAACACATTTTCTCTAAGGTCGCATAACATAATCTTTAAAGCCACTTGAGTCTCCCATGCATTTTGAATTGCCGTGCTACTGATCACATGTGCCTTCGTGATGGTACATTCACATCATGACACATGACATTTGCGAAATTTGCCCACATTTCGTTCCTTCTGTGTAACGCCATCTACTATGAAGAATGAGTTCTCTTATATCTCTTACTTATCCTACCTTTTATTACTTAATTATCATCGTTAATTATAAAAAGAAGTTCGGATATTTAGGCCATTTTATCGAGTAAATATAAACAACGTGCTTAAATGTAGATTTTGGTGATTGGCCGAAGTGTTTTGGCGGGGGTTCAGATGGACACACTTTTTTTTGCCGTTTGGAGGGGCTGCCGTTGAAAACCAATAATAGCTTCAAACAGCAATATCCTATGTTCACCAGGAGCTCGTCCATGTCGATTTCTGACGAAGGACATCGGCATCTGTCCAAAACGTATCGAGACGCTTGACCAAACCTAAAAAATTATGCGCATTTTATCGATGTTTAATCATTCAATTGATTTGATGGTAAATATTTCATCGATTTCTTCATCGTATTTGCTTGAATTCGTCATTTTTCAGGTTATGATCTTGTGGAATGGCTCATGGAAAGATTGCAGATAGAGGAATTAGGTAAACAGTTATCACAAATTATGACTATCCAATTTGTGTGAAATTCATGTCTGTGAGTGTGTGAATGGTAGTATATTTACACAGTCGAGTCACATTACTATGGTTACTGGTTGATTTCGAGAGAATCAGCTGCGTGCAGCGCAGCTAGACTGGCTGGAAGTTACTCAATAGTATGCTGGATTGTCGTCATAGGTACCTGGAGCCATGCTGACCGCAGTGCATCTGACAGCTGCTGGAGTGCGCATGGTGGAGGTTGCATAGGGAGAACAAGATAATTGTGGTGGTCCTTCAGATTCCTGATTGGGTTTTGTCAAGGCTAGGAAAGTAGGGGTCTACAGAAGTACTTGGAGGAAGTCTTAGGAAACAACTATTGTCGGACAATTCTAGCCGTGTGGCAGGTCGCAGCGTTTTGTAGCAGCAAGTTTTGGTGGAAGATTCCATCTGCCCTAGTGAAGACAATCAGCATGAATGGGTTCATGTGATTTGCAAAGATGTTCACATAACCAAATCACTCAAGAGTGCCTTACATAGGTATAAGTGGACCTAGACAACAACATGAAAACATCTAGTTCGCCGTCACCAGATTGTGTTCTTCCAGCAATGGTTGCAGAGTGTTCGTTCTCTGATGTTCCTCAACTGACATGCTAACGTCCATGCATTCGATGAAACAGGAAACGTGACTAGTCAAAGAAGGTAACCCTTTAACAATCAGCAAAGTTACAATCTTGACAACATATTGCAAATTCATGTCTTTGCTTCGTCATGTATCTACGTTAGTATAGGTGCAACGACAATCTGTCTGCTTAGGAGTCCTCTGTATGGTAGGAATCGCTAAAATGTCGTTTGGGACACGTTTGGTAGACGTCGGGTTCATATTGGTTGCGCTTTGTTCCACTGTAGCGTGTTAGTCGGCCCCCACAAACTTTCGTAGTCGTCGTTCAACTCTCATGGCAATAGCACGTAGTACTCCACAGTTTCCACGTAGGTTCTTCGCAGTAATGTCATTTTTCCAATCGCGGTACACTTTCACAACGACAGCAGCACGCTGACAGTTCACAAACTGGGCTGCATAAGAAATACTGTTACCCTTGGCCTGAAAGCCGATAACTACCTTTCGTGGCAACTCTGTTAAATCTTCATTTCATCTATGATAGCAACAAGTTTGCAGAATGCCCACAGCTCGCTTTATATACTCACTGAGCCAGTTTACGACATGTGCCTTATTTCATTAGCTTCGAGCTGCTGACATCAAGCGTAGGAGGTGGCCACATTAATGTGATTCGACTGTGTGCAGTTCGATTACAAATCATTTGTTTAAAATATGCCTTTTTTTTACTACAGAAGCGATACACCTGGCAAATTTACTTTGTCAGCATGGGTATTTTTTTCCAGTGGGGGATACACGATCCCTCTCAATAAGAGATGACAGCACTTTGTACAGATTTCAGGTATGCATACTTGAAGATGCATTTGTGTATACATACTGTATATGGTTACATTTTATACTGCCATGCACAGTACATAATGTAATGTATTTTATTCAGTGCACGACTTACATTACTGTACGTTATTTATACTGTGCTAATTACATATTATACTAAGTGTATACTGTAGTAAGAGCATAATCTAGTAAGTGCATGCTGTACTGTGCTGAATATATAATGCATATTGCACATTAAACTGAAGGGGAGATCAAGCCTGTAGCCAGGATAAAGGGGCAATTGGGGTAATGCAAAGAGCTTATGGGGCACAGGGAATCCGGGGACTCAGGAGTATAAAATAATTGACAGGGGCTGTACAAAATTTAGACATTATGTCACAATAAATCTAAATAAATTTGACGCTGATGGCGCTTTTTAGTTTATTACAATCACAAATACTGCAACATTGATATATTTTAAATTTTATGCAGGGAGAAATGGGTGGGAAAGGAAGAATTTTACCTATGGCACCCTTATGCTTTGGCCTTGTGGCCCTATTGGAAGATTCCTAACTGTCTATGAGGAAAATGTTAATGTTTGCATATATATATATATATATATGGATGGGGCAACTGGGATCGTGCCCCATCTGGCCCCGACTTGCCTACAAGTCTGAGGTACAGGGTGCGATAGAGTATTAAATTCTATGATCGGATACTTTTGGCTTCTAGATCAAAGTATGATCGGATACTTTTGGCTTCTAGATCAAAGTATGATCGGATACTTTTGGCTTCTAGATCAAAGTATGATCGCATACTTTTGGCTTCTAGATCAAAGTATGATCGGATACTTTTGGCCTCTAGATCAAAGTTTGATTAAATACTTTTGTTTCTAGAGTGAAGAAGTACAGTCGAATATATTTTTCTTAGATTTCAGTTTATTTTTCATTATTTCTTATTAAAAACTCACTATTTATAGTTCTGTTATACATGTATTTTGTAACTGCATGTGCTTTATTGAATGCACTTGTTGCTGCATGTATCTTTCAATATTCACTGTTTAGGCTTAAGAGAAATCTCTAAATATTTATGGGATATGAAGCTTAATGCAGTGAAACTTCTCAATAGTGGACATTGACGGGAACGGAAAAATGTCCGTTATTGGAAAAAAAAACCCCAAAAATACGTAAAAATTTTCAGCTGAAATTTAACATTTATGAAGCTTGATTTAATTAACTATAGTAAATATATATACGAGCAGTACATACTACGTTTATAAATAACACTCACCTTTTACAACGATCTCTCTGTTTAATTATCCATTTCATTTAATTGTACAGCATTACAAATTTATTTTGGAAAAAAGTCGGAAATTTTGGTTTGCTTTTTATACATTTTTACAATTTTACCTTCTACATGAATTACTAATTCAGATGCGTTTTTTAGACTATCTGGATCATTCTTTTGTAAAAAATAATTTTTTAATTTACTAATGCATTAAATGGCTTCTTTCTTAGACACTATTTTCATAATATTTTCTTCGCTTTCAGCAATTTCTAGCTCCTTATCCAGTTCTGTATTGTAGTTTCTGACATCATCAATTAGGTCATCAACATTAGTGGATTGATTTTCAGTTGCTAATTGTTCATCTATTAACGTGTAATCCTCGTAAGATTCATGGACGATTTTCATGCTGTCATCATCTACAGTTTCTTTAGTGGCTTTGTTGGTAATGGAAATTCCTGCTTTTACAAAACAAGGACCCATAGTTGCAGCTGTGTTTTTTTTTACTGAAGAGCAAATCCACAATATTGCGTCTAAGATACTTACACTGCTTGAAAGAGAGCTTGGTGATTTAGCGTCTTCCATTTTTGCTAAATGGTGTCTTACAATGCAATGGCGATAGTAAGTTTTGAAGCATTATATTATGCCTGGGTCCAATCGCTGGCAAACAGAATTTGTGTTTGGAGGAAGAAAAATTAATTTGGCATTTTCCAAAGCAATGTCAGGATGAGAAGAAGCATTATCTAAAATTAAAATCACTTCTCTTTTTTCTCGTTGCATTTTTCTATCAAAGCCTAACAACCACTCAATTATTAAATCTTTGTTCATCCGCGATTTTTTATTTGCCCGACATTGTACGTCCAATGCATTAACATTAACCCTTTAAAACATCGTGGTTTCATAGCTTTACCATAATCAGAGGTCTTTCAAATTCGTCATATTCACACATAACATAACAATTAGCTTTTTTTTTTGGAAATCAGTCATCCACTGCATTTTTCGCCTTTGAGACTCATACTTTTGTCCAGAAGAGCTCGAAAGGAGAGGCCAGATTCATCACAGTTGAAAATGTTCTTATCATCATAACCTTTGAAAAGATCCTTAACTTTCATTTTCCAATCAAAAACAATTTCGTTTTCAACGGACGAAATTTCACCGCATACATTTTTATATGAAATGTTGTGTCGGGCTCGAAATTTATCTAGCTAGCCACCCGCCTCTAAATCAGAAAGTCCCATGTTTTGCGCAATTTCTAATGCTTTGACTTGAATTAAAGTTCCAGACGAAGGAATGTTCTTCAACCTTACACGGCTAAACCATTCAAATGTTACGGTATCCACAGCTAGTCCTTCTGTTTTAGGGAAAGCTCTTTTGTTCTCTTCGTTACCATTTTCGGCCCAACATTTTAAAAGTTCATCATTCCGTTTTAAAATTCCACATACTTGAGTTTTCCCAATGCCCAACATTTCCGCTAAATCACGCGCACTTAATTTTTCAGCTTCTTTTAAATTTATAACATCAACTTTCTCTCCCAAAGATAAGCGTTTACGTTTTTATGACATGTTTTTCTCAAATGAAAACAGCGAACTCCACTGCAACCGGCATATGCAAATTCTAATGAAAGACTTCTGCAGAAAGCTGCATACGGACGTCGGCGTCACTTAGACTACATTCTCGCTTCTTCAGTCTTGATGTTTTAAATGAGAGGGGGAGGGGAGTGCTCTTATCTATTGAAAGACAGCATTATTGAAAGTGCCTATTGCTCAGGAAAATGGTTGTCTGTGAATCACAAATTTCTTGCAGTTGTTGTTAGATTTCATGGAAAGCATTTCTTTGAAAACGGAAGCCACCCGCCTCCTTTTGTAAATTGAAAAAATGAAAAGGGTGCTTCGAAATGTTCTGCGCCCCACCCCCCGTGGCGACGGCTCATTCGTCGTGTTTTAACTATCTCCAATATCTGTTTACAATTTAGAGTACAAAAATACATTTTTTCACTGTCCGTTGACCTCAATTTTTTAGTGTCCGTTATTTAGAATGTCCGCTGTTTAGAAGTAAAACGTCCATATGATTCAATGTAAATTTTCCGGGGAATTGAAAAGTGTTCGTTATTAAGAAACGTCCGCTATTCGGGAGTGTCCGTTAAGAGAAGTTTCACTGTATACGACCAGTTACGTGACGAAGTCTTCGATCGGGTATTTTTTAGCAATTTTGTATGTATTAAAAATTATGTCTTTATTCAATACGAATATAAATATTTATTTTTTTTAGGCTCCATATTTTTGGCCTTCACACCACCAACCCGATAACACAGATTATGGTAATCGAAATAAGTTTGTTATCATTATAGTATTGTTATAATAATTATCGCCATAATAATATTAAGTTATCTTTAATCTGTATACTGGATGCATATGGATACTGTTGTAAAAAATAAGATGCATCCGAAGAAATTATTTTATCACCATGAAGTTCCATGCATGTAATGAGTATAGAAATTAAAAAATATATTTTTTTTATTACAGAGTGATGACGTATAATCTATAATACATATGAATGTAATATATAATATGTAATATATATATATGCGACGCTTAAACGGACCTTTTAATTTTTTGCTAAGAGCCATGGCCTTTCAAAATCCCTCCCCCTATTATCTAAACGTTTCTAAGAATATTTTTAATAAGAAAATTGGTTTTTCATATTCATAGATATTCTTCGTAACTTAAATTTAAAGGGGGGGGGATGAAATCGTGACTTCACAAAACATCGTTTTTATGCAATTTTGGTAGCATGTATAAACATGTTTGATTACTTTGTTATTACGACAAATATATATTGATTGAAAAAAAAATGAATACATGTATATTCGGATGCTGGTATACTATTATACTGTCTTTAGTATACTGGTATAGTCATACTAGTACACTGTCTTTACTATTCGATGATTACTAAGCTTTTCCTGGATTATAATATCTGAAACATTGCTAG
Source organism: Dysdera silvatica (assembly GCA_006491805.2). Classification (NCBI taxonomy): domain Eukaryota; kingdom Metazoa; phylum Arthropoda; class Arachnida; order Araneae; family Dysderidae; genus Dysdera; species Dysdera silvatica. The sequence goes on along the minus strand of QLNU02015003.1, from coordinate 126,502,907 downwards.
CGATGTGTGATTAACCACAATAGAAAGGCCATATATTCACTTTGCAAGCTTCCTTGACTGTTGCCACTTACAATAGCAAGAAAAAAAAAATTTAATAAGCACAATTTCTAAAACCGGCAAAATGCTAAATTGTTTCCTTTTATTTCATATTTTTCAAATATTGTATAATTACAATTTTACTTTCTATATTTGGCAACAGTCAAGGAAGCCTGCAAAGTGAACATACAGCTTTTTTATTGTGGTTACAGATGTAATAAGACACTTCAAATTAGGCATGTGTCAACTCGTTCTCGGAATGAAGTAATGAACGATTTTCCCCATCTATAATGAACGAGAAGATTCCTTCATTGAGTCGGTCATCGAACGATTTGACACACCGCTATTTCAAATTGATTTTAAACCCTTTTCGCCCATGGGCGTTTTGTTTTTTGAGTTAAAACACCGGATACCATTGTAATGATATCATTATTGTTTTTAATCACTCCTTTTTGGTAATTAGTTCTGAATAGCCAGAGGAGTGTGTACGAGCGTCAAGTGCGCTAGAATAGACGCCATTTTAAACCTTTCTCCCATGGGTGTTGTGTTTTCCGAATTAAATCATCGGATGATATCATTATTTCTTTTAATCACCCCCTTTTTGGTAATTAGTCTTGAATATCTATAGATGTGTTTATGAGGGTGAAATGCGCTAGAATAGGCCCTATTTCAAATTGATTTTAAACCCTTTTCGCCCATGGGCGTTTTGTTTTTTGAGTTAAAACACCGGATACCATTGTAATGATATCATTATTGTTTTTAATCACTCCTTTTTGGTAATTAGTTCTGAATAGCCAGAGGAGTGTGTACGAGCGTCAAGTGCGCTAGCATAGGCGTTATTTTGATTGAAATTAGTACCAAATTACTGATTTCTACGCATTTCCTTTCACTGTTGAAGTACGAGAATGTTGGGCAAAGACCTTGACCATAAATAAACAAGAATTATTATTAAGCCATTAATATTTAAAGCTTATTATTTTGATAAGGATGAAAACCACCTTCATATTAATAAACCATATTAATAACCATCTTCATATTAATAAATTACAGTTCATGATCATAACATGGTACTATTATTATGTTTTTAGCCATATATCTTCTGAAAAGGTCTATGAAGAACAAACAGAAGCACGGGCTGGATGAATATGAACAGGTATGTCAATAACAATTGAACAAACATACAATTTTGCTTGGCTTAAACTGAGGGTCACGCCATATTGCGTGTCGTTCCTCTTTAGTAATCTACGCATGTGGGCGGGTACGAAAAATATATAAATTTTGATTGGATGCACAGAAAACGATGTAGCGTAGATGTGTGGTACAACAGAATGAATGGGGTTTGACTAGCTTTGATTAACGTAAAGGTTAGGTTAAGGTCATGCAGGTCATTGGAGTTAAGTGCTAACAGATCACAATAAAAGAGAAGTTCAGAGCTCCCTGCAGAAAGAACTATTAGAAAAATCTCAACAATATTTGGTGCACATACTATTCTGAATATGTGGTTTCGATTTAAAAAAAAAGTTTAAAATTTTGCCGCTAGGTAGAAATTTAGCGCTGCTCTCTCTCTCTCTTTAATTTTTATGTTACGAATGTTATTTAATGATTTTCAGGTATATAAAGGGGTTAAGGAATTAGGTGTAATAAGTTTATTTAAGTTTGGATGTATGAATTATAAATTGAAGATGTGTCAAAGCGGGTTAAATCGTACATACAGTTTTACATGCCCTCCATCTTTATACTCTAGAAACTGAATTCGCTGAGCAACACACTATACTCGCGGCAAAGCTAACTTGGTACACTATCAAGGCTACAGCGACCCATTTATTCCCGTGCAATAAGTATTCGTTCACAAATTGGCGAAAAATGAGGTAACCCTCAACATTATTAGGCTATTTATCGCCTAATTTGGAATGCAGAAAAACGCGGTTGCCAAAATTCCAGGCGCCAAACTTCTCGCCAAGCAAACGAAGTCCTCTGAGTGGTCAGTTACTTGAATGACGTCATCGTTCGCTATAATGAGTCTTTTTCCTAAATTTAATAAATACAAGATTTTAATTGCACCAATATGCCTATGTTTTATGTATTTGAGCAGTATTTTAATGTTTTATGTACAAAATGTATCTTCTATTAACTCTGCTAACGTAAGAAAGGGCGAACTATATTGCACTGGCGAAATCGTACTGCTCTGCGCCTTATCAGTATATCACGTTAGCTTTGCAGCGAATATAGACGGCGCACAGTGGGGCCATTGCATGGAAAAGTTGGAAAAATTAATAACTTTTGAACGCCTTAATGTATTTGAACGAAATATAACTTTATTTGTTATCAAGTCAAGCGTACTTGATTTTGCGGTACAAAAATTATGAGCGCCCTTAAAAACTGGGCGCTGGCGCCAGGGTGCTCGACAACTTTCAATTAGAATGTATGTCATGTTTGATATCATTTTAAAGAGGCTTTTTTTCTGAAAACAATGATGTCGCAATTTTGAAAACAATCCGATTTTATCGAAAGTTACGAGCACTCAAATTATAGAAATTTTGATTCATGACTAAAGTCCGTTTACCTGGGCTTTCTCCTTTTCTTAAAGGGAGAGCGAAAGTATTACGTAAGCAATATTTTGGCCATTTCAACCCCCCTCCCTCTGGTAAGCAAAAATTAACATTGGCTAACATAGGAAAATAAACACAACGGCACCACCCTCGTTTTATTTTTGTCATTTCAGTACCTTTATCTTATTACTGATTTGATTGGATTAAATTGATTGATTTATTATTGTTCTGCTACTAAAACAACTGTAAAGAAATACTGTGTTGTGTTCTAAATAGTTAAGAATATCCATTATTTCTGTCCATGCAATCCGATATTTGAGAAACACCCAAAACTCTACCAACTTTAAAATGCAGTGCTAAATATGGTTATTGGTAATTTGGTTATGGTTACTAAAATTGGTAATTTGGTTATGGTTACTAAAATTGGTAATTGGTCATACGGTTATTAGTAACTCGGAACCAGAAAGCGGAATACCGTTGAAAAAATATTCCTGTGGGCCATCAGTCGACGCTAAAGTAGTCACTCACTCCCCATAGGTTACTGTCATTTTGATTTATGGAGTTTTTAAATAGACAATTCTGAGATAAGCAACGGGTAAGTTCTGGTAAATAGGGTAAGTTGAGGTAATGTGAATGGTAAGTTATGATGACGCGGAAACTCAAGGTCTAACGAGGGAAACCCGACGTGCCCGACGGGGATTAGAACCAGAGTAGGCGCGTTCGGAAGGTCTCAAAAAGTTACTAGATACATTTCTAAGCTTTTTTCAGAATGGCCCTATATTGCGGAGATATGGCCCCCAAAGTCCGAAAACAGCCCTATTATAGGCCTTGATATCTCATGATTTCGTGGATGGATTTTAATGACTTGCAGATTTTACGACAGGTTATATGAAAACCACTCGATACGTGTTTCAGCAATTTTCTACTAAAACTCAAAAGTTTGAAATATTACCCTTCAAATTTTTCTGCAAAAATGAAAAAATAATCAACCCTTGTTTGATGGTTTTTCAGCAAAACCTCGCATTAAAAATATTAAGCTTTAATAGTTCAAAAATGGGGTATTTTACTTATTGTGTATTTATTATTTATTATCTACCCATTCAATAACCCAAAGCCTGGTTATCTGAAACTATGTGCGCTGTATGGAGGAGAGGTTGATTTTTGTACGTCTTGTGAAGTGCTTTTATTCATACATTTTATTTATATTCATACATTTTTTTTCATACATTTGCCCACTGTGATGGATAACTGAAGCTCGTTCTCGTACTAAACATTATTCTGACTTGCAATCCAAGTCTTTGGTTTTCACTTACATTAATCACCGAACCATAGTAGGTTCCTCGATGCACATTTTACTTCAACTGTTTCCTCATCCTCAATAAAATTGAGAGAGGAAATTAAAATTTCAACTTTTTTTAAAAGCACGAAATCTAAACATTTTTCTTCTTGAACGATTTCATTTGCATTACTTTCAAAAATTGAATACGCGTAGTTTACAATGTGTTCAAAATAATGAAGAACATTGAAGAGATTAATATTGATATTCATAATTTCAAATTACTGAAAATAACAAAAATTTTAAATGCATGTCCTTTCAAAGCCCTATTAACTATCAAATAATAAAATCATCAAATCAATAAAAAATCATAATTGGTTTAAATCTAATTTGATTTTTGAAATTGATGAACGCATGATTAATTTCTTTCATATCTTAAAATTAATATTAATAATATTTAGGAAGGTGACCCCTTAAAATACTCGCAGTACGATTGACGGAACGAAATCTAACGAACAAAATCATTTTTTTTCTGTACATAATATAATAATTGCTCAAATATGTCTCAACTCATTTTTCTATATTTTCGAACAATTTTTCTCTTTAAACTTGTTTTGAATTCATTTATTAGAGGGGAGGGGAGGGGAGGGGAGAGGAATAAAAATTATTATTCTCGCTTAATGACCAGAAAAGACTACGTGATTTGTTTTAAATTTATTAGTAAAAATACTATGACATTTTTCGTTTTGCCGAAAGATTTGAAGGTTAATATTTCAAAATTTTGAGGTTTACTGGAATATTTCTGAAACACGTATCAATTAATTTTCGATACCCTGTCTTACCTGTAAAAGACACAGGTTATCAAAATCCATCATGCGTATCATGAATATCAAGGTCTATGATAGGGCTGTTTTCGGATTTTGATTTTGGGGGTGGGCATATATTTGAATTATAGGGCCATTCTGTAAAAAGCTTGCATATGGGTTTAATAACTTTTTGAGAGCCATTCGAACTCACCTACTTCGGTTCCAACCCGCGTCGGGCACGTTGTGGGGTTCCCTTGTAAGTTCAATTTCAAGGTCTTGTTTCAAAAGTTAACAATTTTCTATCCTAGTCGTATTAATAATTTAATAATAATATTTTATCCACTTCTAATATACAAAGTAATGTATTCAAAAATTTTAGTTTACCTTAAGTTTGCGGTATTTATGTCAATTGTTTTGGAAATGTTTTTCGAATTCTATTTAGGCGCGGATATTGCTAGAATAATGGTGGTTTAGGAGGGGATTATCACTCAAATTCGTTCCCGTTATCTTGTCATACTAAGTTGGGGGTCCTGCTTAAATGAATTAAAGAGTTTATGGAGAAATGAAATATGTGCATTACGTTTGATACCCTATGGTTCAAGGTTGCATATGGGATTAAAACCTATTTTTTTATCATAAAAGCTGAGGAAGAAAGACATTGATTACACACTCGGGCCGAACTGGAACCACAACCGCTTTCTTTCTTTCTTTCTTTCTTTCTTTCTTTCTTTTCTTTTCTTTTTTTACGTACGGAGGAATGACTGCGGTGGCGCCACGGTAATGAGTTCATTCAGCGTATACATAATCCGAATTTGATTTCCAACAACGGTGAAAATAAAATGTTTACCGACTAACTGCACACCGTAGTCCTGAGGTTGGTTCCCTCATTTTGAAGACGTTCGGCTTCCTCTGAAAAATGTAGATCCCATAATGCCCTACAACAGTGGTTTTCAATTAAATTTCATCGAGGGCCATTTTGAATCTTTTTTTTTTCCCTGTCGGCAGGCGAAATGATCCTACACTCTATATAGACATTGGGGAGGGGGGGGAGGCTTATTCCCCCTAGAAATTTTCCGATTCAGTGAAATAGAAATTACGGTAAGATCTTTAAGCCTTTATAAAAAAAATTAGCCCCCTAGAATTTTTTTTTTCAGTTTCTTATCTTTTGTAGCCGGGCCAGTTTTTTTCTTTTCGCGGTCCGGATTTGGCCTCCGGGCCGCCTATTGAGAATCACTGCCCACCAGTGACGTAGCGGTAACGTATTCGTATATTGCGTTATTAACCCGGGTATGACTCCCAATGTTGTAATAGAAAGAGTGCTGTATTCTGCCGCCCCCTCCCCCCGAAATCAGAGGTGGGGTTCTATTATTAGCAGCTGAGGTTCGGATTCATTGGGGAATTACAGTTCCCGGTGCAGCATAACCTTTGCCGCCCTTATGGCATGAAGATACAAACAAATTTGTAGGCTCCCCCTTTGATAAGCATACATTCATGTGGAAAAAGATCATTCATGGTTGTTTTCAGTGGCTTAACCATCAAAGCATTGAAGGCCAAAAGGGGAATAATCCAATAATCTATGGTTAAAATCCAGCTTGGGATGTGTCTTTGGTCAGTTCCTGTTTTCCATTGGCTGTATATAATATCCATCCATCCATCCATATAGATATATATAGTGTTACTTCTCAATAAGGAACAGCCATGGGACCGGATATTTTGCCCCTTAAAGAGAGATGTCCGTTATTCGGAGGCACACCTGTCCCTATTCAAAGTAACTGGGGTTTAGAAGAATTGTACTTTAAATAGAGGTGTCCTTTATGGGAGGTAACAATGTATCACCATGGTCTCACATAATAATATTTTCTTCATAATCTCTTAATTCGTTTAAGCAGGACACCCCCCACCCTTAATGTGACAAGATGGGGGCACGAATTTGAGTGATAATCCCCCCTCTCCCCTAAACCTCACATTATTCCAGCAATATCAGCGCTTGGCCAGAATTCGAAAGACGTTTTCGAAAATTAAACGGAAGAATTTCAAACTTAAGGTAAAGTAAAAATTTTGAATACATTATTTTGTGCATTAGAAGTAGATAAAAATTTATTATAATTAAATTATTAACACAACACGATATATATATTTGTTATATTATAATTGTTTATTATTATGCGATGGTTATTGTAGTATATGTAATGCGATTGACATCTTTATTGTTTAAAACAAATTACACACAAACGCAGTTTAATTTGAGCAGGAGAAACATTTTACAATTGTTTCGGTTTGGACGGAGTTTCGGAGTTTGGATGAATTTTCTGACGATGGTGGACGCTTGATTTTCCACCGAAACAATTGTAAAATGTTTCTCCTGCTCAAATTAAACTGCGTTTGTGTGTAATTTGTTTTAAATATTATTTTTGCGCAGTGTATCGCTCATATTTCTCTCATCTTTATTGTTATTAATCGATTTCTGTTATTTTCGTTGAAAGGAAGCTCTAGCTCGTCTGAAGAAGCTGCTGTGTCATAAATGGGACTTTATCACACTGCAAGCTGAAGAACAAGTGAGGTAATTAATAAAATATTTATTAATTGATTAACTATCATTGATCAGGAAGATTAATGAAGCAGAGGAAATATATCTAGCTTAGACATACATTCAGGAAGAAACTAAGCATTATTTATAGACAATCCCTGATCGGAATCGCCAAGGAGAGAGAGAGAAAGAGATGTAGGCCAAGAAACACCCGGAGGAGAACTGTAGAGCATGAATGGATAAGAAACGGTCTGCAACTGTTTATTCTCTCATGTTTATTTTGGTAGCACGAAGCTTGACTACAAGTAATCTTGAAGTCCAAGGACGTTGTAGTCACATCTGCTGACCAAGAAATGAAATTTCAAGGCTCTAGCAATGGAAGCTACTCGGAGAATTTGACAGGCGTGGTGAATTTTTTGGCGCTTGGTAACGCTCTCTATCCCTAGTCCATATTAGGGATAGCGCTCTCAATCCCTATTCCTCATTAGGGATAGCGCTCTCTATCCCTAATGAGGAATAATATATATTTTTTTTCAATAACCTAACTACATTTCAAGTATCGTCTTCATAGAGAATATAATTATTTTTAATTTACATTTTATAGTATACTCAAACAAATATTAAATAGAGCCGAAGTTATCGCGTTTTCACAAATGACTGCTAATTAGTCCTTTAATTACCATATAGTTAATTAGTAATGAGTAAAATTTTATTTATTAAAAACATAATTAAAAAATTTTGCCTAATGTAAAAACTGAATAATTATATTTATAAACAAAATAAAAAGATATTAAGTATGTACATGTACAGTGGACCCTGTATAGTGGCCACCTCTCTATGGCGACCATTGCTGTCTAGCCATAAGGGTAGCCACTTTAGACAGGGTCTATTGTACATTACAGGTGGGCCATCTTGTCCACTGAACGAATTAATCAGCGACTTTGCCCATCTCTAATAAGTGAGAAGACCTGTTCAGTGGTTTGGTAACTGAACGATTTGATATAGTGTTAATATAGTAGAACCTGCCTAAACTGACCACCTTTGGGACTGGACGACAATGGTCACCATTGACAGGTGGTCACTATACCTGGTAGACTTTGGTATAGGCAGGGCTAAGTCCCTATCAGCTTTGTATTATAAAAAGTGGGCACAGCTGATCAGTTTACCAAGGTCAGTTCCAATGTATATACCATGTTTGGCGCAGTATAGCCCAGATGCTCTTGCGCCATAAAAAAGCCAAACAATCAATCAATCAATCCAATATATATCTACATCTTACACAATAGTACGTTTAATGGTAGTTTCTTGACCATTAATAATAACTGGTATTTTTTTCATATTTACTTTTTATCTTGTGCTTTAACTATTTTGCATAAATAATGATCAGTTTCCCCCTTGGTTATGAAACAATATCCTTGCTATTTGCACTTGTTAAAAGAAGCTTTGTTAAAAGAAGTTTGTTAAAAGTAGCTTTGCTAAAAGAAGTTTGTTAAAAGAAACCACAATGGAAGGTCCATCATAGCTCTATTCCCTGCAAATCCCATTATTACTCTGGTACACATTTAACAGAGTTCTTGTCATTGGAGATTGTACAGTGGTGTACTAAATTAATGTATCAAAATTATTCATGCTATGTTTTACTGATTACTTTTGTACAGGCGAATGCTTTAGGCACATTCGTGCTCAAGCACAGCTTATTTCACATTTGAGCGTGGATTGTTGTGCTCATGGATATAATTTGTCGTATACTTGAGTATAGTTTCTATATTTAAGTACAGCTTGTCGTATATTTAAGCATAGCTTGTTGTATATTTAAGCACCGCTTGTTGCACACCTGAGCACAACTTGTAGCCTACTCGAACATAACTTGTTTCACGCTTGAATACAACTTGTTCCACTCTTGAACACATCTGGTCGCATACTTGGGTATAGCTTGTCGTATATTTAAGACTGCTTTTTGCATACTTGAGCACAACTTGTAGCCTACTCGAGCATAACTTGTTGCACATTTGAATACAACTTGTTCCACTTTTGAACACTTCTGGTCGCATACTTGGGTATAGCTTGTCGTATGTTAAGACTGCTTTTTGCATACTGGCTGTGGCCTACTCCGAGCATAACTTGTTGCACATTTGAATGCACAACTTGTTCCTTTTGAACACTCCCAGTCCTATACAGTAGTGGACAAAATTGTGGAAACCTTTTGAAAAAAGTTTATTTTAGAGGTTTGATGGCTAATAACACCACTTTTTTTTGTACCAATACTATAAAATTATATATCATTAGAAAGGTAATTTAATAAAGATTGTAATGCAATAACATTTGTTCAATTATCTGTATTCTATCAAAAGTTATAGCCAAATAACCAGAAAAAAGAAGCACAGCTTGCTTACATTTATATGAAGTAGCTTTCCTTCATTTGAATGTGGCCAATGAGCATGAGTGTTTACAGAGCCAATCAGGTGTCATCTTGTTTTGGCAATGAGCCAATCATGTTTTCTCTTGTTTTGGCAATGAGCCAACAGGTTACAGGACATTTATCAGTGTGTTCTGTAATTGCTATCAAGTTGGTTGTTTTTTTTTTGTGCTCTTTGATTTAGTGTGCTTGTAAAACGTAATAAAATTAAAGAAATGGCGCAAAGAGTTGACTGGTCACCTAGGAAGCGATGTAAAATAGTAATATTAAGTGAACAAGGCTACAGTTATGAAGAAATTAGAAGAAATATTGGGGGAAACTTAACTAAAGGTGGCATTTCTAAATTTTTGAAGAAGTATAAGGAGACTCAGTCATTACAAAACCAGACTGGTAAAGGCAGAAAAAGGTGCACAACAGCAAGTGATGATAGAAGAATTAAAAGACAGTGCCTAGGTGACAGGAAAAAATCATCTCTGTGTATACAAGGTGAAATGGCGCAATGCAATGTGAAGTTAAGTGCAAGGACTGTTCGGCGCAGACTGCATGAATGTGGTCTAAATGCAAGAATTCCACGAAAAAAGCCATTTTTGTCTGTCAAACAGAGGTTGAAAAGATTAAACTGGGCTAAAACCCATGTTAACTGGACAACGGAACAATGGGACAGTGTAATTTGGAGTGATGAGACCAAAATCTCACTGTTTGGTAGTGATGGCGTAAAATACGTATGGAGAAGAATTGGAGAAGATTTCCATCCTGAGTGCATTACACCTACCGTGAAACACCCAGTTAGTGTTATGATTTGGGGTTGTATAACATCAAGAGGTGTGGGCAGAATTTGCGTGATCAATGGGAATATAAATGCCCAAAGATACATAAATGAAATACTTGAGCCCAAGCTGCAGCCTTCTGCATGTGATCTTTTCCAAGATAATGAAGCATTTATATTTCAACAGGATTCAGCTCCATGTCATGTTGCTCGTGTGTGCAAAAAATGGTTTCAAGATCATCATATTCAACTGCTGGAATGGCCTGGAAATAGCCCAGACCTTAACCCCATCGAAAATCTATGGAGCCGGCTAAAGAAGCTTGTTAGTCGGAAGCAACCCAGCAATAAAACACAATTAACAGAAGCAATAATTCAATCTTGGTTTCATATTATAACAGCTGCAGAACTAAAGAACTTGGTTCACTCCATGGGAAAGCGTTGTAAGGCCGTAATTAAGGCTAAAGGTTACCCAACTAAGTATTAACTGGTATGGTGAACATTTTTGTATATCTCATTTTTTCTATGTATATCACCTTTCTTCTTTATGAATGCTGTTCTATTAAAATACGATTCATAAATGTTATTGCATTACAATCTTGATTAAATTACCTTTCCAATGATATATAATTTTATAGTATTGGTACAAAAAAAAGTGGTGTTATTAGCCATCAAACCTCTAAAATAATCTTTTTTCAAAGGGTTTCCACAATTTTGTCCACTACTGTACTTGAGTACTATTTGTCACACACTTGAGCACAGCATGTCCTGCACTATTATTGTTTTGATAATACTGAGACCTTTCAACCAATATATTAGGTTTATAACCTTTAAAGAGAGTCTTATAAGCAGCACAGATTTATGTTCTCTTCCATTTCTAATCCAAATAATGTGACAGAAAGCTTTCAACCTTATCTTTTGTAAGATGCTTTTACATAGCACTAACTAGGGAACTCCACGGACTCACTAAATGCCACAATTTTTTGCATGTAGTAAGGTATGGTAAATCTATTGCCTAAAACATTAAAAATTTTCTCTATCTCGGAAGAGATCAAAAGATATGACATCTTGAATATTAGTAAAATCAGCAGCATTTGGCTGTAACCCGTCCATTTGGCGTCCGTTCAATATCTTCCATTATTTGAAGGACAAATTCAACCGCTCGGTTTTCAAAAAATCTTTACTTTGGATATCAGTTTTTGTTACGAGTTTGGTAATTTTTCGCCCAGAAATATTAAATTCTCTTTTAAATGAATTTATAAATCCATTTGAAACTTTAAAGTCATTTATGCTTTTTTCTTTTGTGCATGCAATAAACCATTTTTGGGTGTCTTTATCATGTACACAAAAGCCATTGTATCGTGCTGATTTAAAACGATTAAAAACTGCGTTTCTTATTTCTTTTTTACTTTTGCGATCTATTGCCATTATTTACTATATAGTTGCGCATTCTATATATTTGTCTGTAATTTAAATCTAAATTATAAAAGTATCGACATATTGTTGCTATTTTGTGACATCGTCCTTTCGTTGTCCAAGTCAACTCGACAACTTTTTCCATATATTCTAAAGTATAACTATTGGCAATTGAGCTGATGGGCTCCTTATTTTCTGATGAATTTTCTGTAAAATCGTTATTTGCAACCCTTTCGTCAAAATCAAAATCCAGCGTAGACTCAAACTCCGCATAAAATTCCGATGACTGTAACCTTGTTTTAGCAATTGCAAAAAGTTCCATCCCTACATTCATTTCACTTTGAATTGTTTGCTGTAATTGGATCTCCAAATTTAGCTTTAACTAAGTTCAAAAAATGTATGTCAACATTTAGTAAATTAAGCATAATTCACGATAACTGCGAAACGAAAATTCTAGTGTCAATATCTCTGTTCTTTATCGTGATCTCAGGCGTTCGGACGTTCGCCCAAAGCGTTTAATTTAAACAACTTGGTGAGATTTGTTTTAACTTGGGGAGATATCTTTAGCTTGGCACGTTAAAAACTCTATATTCATATGACCATATCTTCTGTTCTATTCCGAGATAGAGAAAACTTTTAACGTTTTAAGTGATTGTTGTACCACATCCTACTAGATACGAAAAATCGTGGCATTTGGTGAGTGACAGTTGGTGGAGGAGTTCCCTAGTAAGTAGGTGAGATTTGTAAATAGAGGACAATGCAACTTTACATTTATAACATTGATTTCTACTTGTAAATCAAATTCTCATCCTTGTACATACATGACTGGTATATTTCTTACTTTATGTACAATTCAAGACTTGTATTTCAGATTGAATAAATTATTATCATTATTAAACACAGCTGCCTCGTATTTGGCTATAGCCACTTTATATGCATAATTTCGATGATAAATTTGTTACTTTTCTGTCAAGGGCTGATTCAGGATGTTATTAAGGGGGGGGGGAGTTTAGGGAAATTTTTAGTTTTGGACTGTTAAATAGTTTAGGTAAATGTTGTTATATTACTAGCCTTCCTTTATACTCACCAAAATATTTAATTTACGTCAATGAATTAAAGTTGGGCTTTTCTTTAATTAAACTATATGGTTTAGGGTAGATTATAGTCAAGTATGACAGAAGGATAACCTAGTAAAGGAGACATATACAATAACAAAAATGATAATTTACAATGTAATTAATAGAACAAGTTTAAATTTAAACTGCAAAAGCGTTGTAATTATTTTACTTTTTTTTTTGTAACAAACAACTTTTTAAAAAATTTGAAGTTTATAGTGCAAAGTCGAGCCATCTTGGTTTCTTTGAAAATTTGTCAATCACTTTACTTACATCAATCTGTATGTCTCTGTGGGGGTATATTAAAAGTCTCTCTTCTGTCATCCGCTTTCGAAGCCAAGTTTGAAAGCCCTTCAACGAGAGAAACTACGTTTTGCTGAAGCAATACCTACTGAAAACGTAGTTTGAAGGGCGAGAAACTTGTAGATTCGTGGAAAAACGTCTTGATCGCATTTCTCCAAGACTTAGAGACTTTGGACACCAGTGTAAGACTTTTATTTATTACAGTCGTAACAAACAATACATAAAATATTCTTCATCATCTTTATTTTTTTCTATTTAATTCTGATGGGGGGGAAGGGGGCTATCGCCCCTTACGCCCCTTGCTAGATCAGCCTTTACTTTCTGTTGAGTTCTTGCGGTGGTAATGCTACGCTGCATACTCAGATGATTTTATATTACATTTTATTTCGGGACGCTCTCCAAACGTTCGCGATGCTATTTATAGGTGACTCGTGTCAGAGTCAGCAAGGTAGGTTAAGTTTGATTTTCTTTATAATTCACCCCCAGCCTTAATTAATAATAATTCAACTTCCAAAAATCGTTAATTAATTAGACCTTGTTATTAATTTTCTATTGATGACCTTTTATTTTATTTATTATTTGTAATTTGGTTAATATTTGAATTGTTTTTCCAATTTTAGTCTTGCAAAGGACAAAAAGAAAGGGGACAAAATTGTGCTTGAAAGCCAAGAAAGAGCCTATTGGAGAGTCCATAGACCACCTGTAAGTTTCAGCTCAATTTCAATCATATTCTGCACCCCCCCACCCCATAAAGAGATCACGGTGTCAAAATAAATTGGGAACTACAGTCGTGTTTATGATCCTTTGCTGTTTCTTTATTTACACATGTTTTTATTATTGTATGTTGTTTATAGTATACTTTTATAATTCCCTTTCTTCCTAAATAAAATAGTCTTATATATAATCATATATACTTCGTTAATATATATATATACAGGGTTTCCACGACCTCAGAGAACTAGAAATTGTCAGGAAATTCGAAATTGTCCCCAAAAAGGGGAAAAACAAGATTTTTTGACAAGTTTGGGGGGAAAGTTAAGGAAAATTTCCCTAACTTTCGTTTTGAATAGCTAAATCTTATTTGAATGTGAAACCCTTTTCCCCTCCGCAGTAGATTTTTGCTACCAGGTGTGCAAACGGGTTCCTATAGTTGGTCAGAGATTTTTTTTCTCTAATCTAGGTGGGAACCCTGTATACATATATATAAATTTTTATATATTTTCTTTTTTTGTATATATATATATATAGCCCGGTACCATAAGCTGTCTAGAGAAAACCCCACTTGCTAGCCGAAAAGTGAAGAAGAAGACAGTCGAAGATCTCAAATCCGAGGTATTACGAAGTTTTACAAAATTTATCACAGATACAGAAAAATTTTATAAGAGCGATTTTATTGAGAAAATTAAAATTATTTATTTAAAATAACATATTTAAATTATTGCAGGGTTGGCAACCTTTTAACGGTGTTGTGCCAAAGTAATGTTGCAATCTCCTACCGCGTGCACACACACACCCAAATTGTGAACGTTTAGTTTACTAATAATGAAAATTAATAGATTAGTTAACTAATAGTAATTTAAGAGGATGCAAATTAATAATTAATTTAGAAAAAAAACAAAAAACTCTTACTTAGTCGTGGAGGAGATGCTTTATAATGGGTTTTATTTTAAATTAAATGGAAGACTTCTTTTTAATTTTAGCAAGTATGTGAAGAATTCTATTTTCGTTTAAAATTACTTCACGTGTCATCTAAAAGTTGCCTGTATTCCAAGTATGGCACTTGCGCCATAATTTGCCGACACCTGATCTATTGTGTTAGAAAGAAAAAAAACGGTAAGGATTCAATTCCAGCAAGTATGTGCAGAATTCTATTTCGCTTTAAAATTAGTCCGTGTGCCACCCAGAAGTTGTCTGTGTGCCATAATTTGCCGACACCTGATCTATTGTGTTAGAAAGAAAAAAAACGGTAAGGATTCAATTCCAGCAAGTATGTGCAGAATTCTATTTCGCTTTAAAATTAGTCCGTGTGCCACCCAGAAGTTGTCTGTGTGCCAAGTATGGCACGAGTGTCATAATTTGCTGATACCTGATCTATTGTGTTAGAAAGAAAAAAAAATGGTAAAGATTCAATTCCAGCAAGTATGTGCAGAATTCTATTTTGCTTTAAAATTTCTCCGAGTGCCATCCAGAAGTTGTCTGTGTGCCAAGCATGGCACGAGTGCCATAATTTGCCGACACCTGATCTGTTGTGTTAGAAAGAAAAAAAAATGGTAAAGATTCAATTCTAGAAAGTATGTGCAGAATTCTATTTCGCTTTAAAATTAGTCCGTGTGCCACCCAGAAGTTGTCTGTGTGCCAAGTATGGCACGAGTGTCATAATTTGCTGATACCTGATCTATTGTGTTAGAAAAAAAATGGTAAGGATTCAATTCTAGCAAGTATGTGCAGAATTCTATTTTGCTTTTAAATTACCCCGTGTGCCATCCAGAAGTTGTCTGTGTGTGCCAAGTATGGCACGAGTGCCATAATTTGCTGATACCTGATCTATTGTGTTAGAAAGAAAAAAAATGGTAGGGAACATTTCAGAATAGCGACGTATCACCATGTAGAATATACAAAAATTTAATGACGATGTTGGGTAGCTTAATATTTGATGTTGAGTTGGGTGCATCGATGCGTTTTGGAGTTCATGCTATGTTTCGTCAGAAATAACTTGGAGTGAACTCAAAGGGAGCATAGAATTTTATCATTTCATACTATTGTTGGCTATCTTGCAGAAGTAATAGCTCCCTAAATGGTATGTCAATCGATTCACTCTAAATAATATGTAAATTGAAAGAAAATATGTTTTCAGACACCTACACATTCACTACACATTCACTACACGTTTTTGGAGATGAACCATATTTATTTGTTCTTGGTTAAATGTGATTATTGCAACATTTATATATTTTTTAATAATTGTCAATTTAATAATTATAATAATTACGTCTTAATTACATAATTAGCGAAATTAATTAATTTATTAATTTCTAGAAAGCTATTTTGCAGCGGAATTTGAGCAGACCCAGAGTGAAAGTATCGCAGGTAGCAGATAGGTAAGCATGTCATTGGAATATTTCGTTCCCAAACAGGGCCGGAAACAGGGGAGGCAAAACGGATAAACGTGCAGGGGCCCGGGATCCTAATGGGCCCATCGCAAATTTTTAATAATATAACAAACATAATTTGTTGGGGAGGGGGCCCAATCTGCTAAACTGCTGAGGGCCCTCTAAATCTTTCCCTCGGTCGTCCTGTTCACATATAAAATAATGCATTGAGTAGCAATGAGCATTTGAGCACGAACATTAATGAGTAGTTGAGAAAGTGATTTAAATTTTCAATTCGAGAAGTTTCAGTTTTGAAAATGAGAAATGTGATATATACTTTTCAAAATATATTGCAATTAGCTAGAGCTTATGATATCATCTAAATTTCATGGGTCTTATCCACATATCATGTTTAGAATATTTGGAACTGTCTACTATCCACTATCTCTATCATGAATTCTCAAACGTTAATGTAAAACTTACGATATCAAACTTAAAAACAGAGTCTAAAAATCAAAGTTTTCTTTTATATTTAGTTATTTCCAAATTGCGTAAAATAAACACAAAGAGAAGGTGTTTAAAATATTGCATAGTCATAAAGGCCGTTGTAGGATAATCTGAATAAGGTGAGAGGGTACACCACGACTCAAATAGGGGTATTGTAATGCAGTGGCGTATGCAGGGGGGTTGGCGAGAGTCATAACTCCCCCTCACTGTGATGCAATTTTATATATATATGCTCCTTATATATACATATTAATATAGGGAGTTGTAACTCCTTAACCCCTGCCCTTAGTAGCCTGTAACCCTTTCTTATGAATTTTCTGTATACGCTAATGTTGAAACGTTCAACCTGAAAATCAGAACGTTAGAGAAACACCCCTTATATTTCTATATTAAGTTTAACCCCTTCCATTCTTATGCAATTTTATAGCAGCATTACAGGGACTATATAAATATCTATCTATTTTTTTACTCTCACACATTTTTAAATGAATCCCAGCATATAAATATTGCATGTATATTATATCTTGATACATTATATGTTTTGCTTATTTTTATTTTCAGTATTGTTAACCATTGCCAAGATTATATTGAATTCGATTCTTTCATTGCCGGTGTTTTACCATCAAATCCATGGGTTACCGAAGACACTACACTATGGGCTTTGAATAATAGGCTGTAAGAAAACTCCCTTTCATGCTCTTTTTCTCATACAAGTTCTTTTTTTTTATTCTTTCATGGGTGTCTTCTTACATACCTTTCATATATATGTTCTTTTTTTTTTTGTCATACAAGTTCTTTTTTCTTTCATAAGTGTCTTTCTTATATATCTTTCATAGATGTTTTTCTTTCTTTCATAGGTGTCTTCTTACATACCTTTCATATATATGTTCTTTTTTTTGTCATACAAGTTCTTTTTTCTTTCATAGGTGTCTGCCTTTCTTATATATTTTTCATACATGTTTTTTTTTACACAAGTTTTTTTTCTTTCATAAGTGTCTTTCTTACATACCTTTCATAATTGTATTTTTTTTACATGCAGTTTATACATGTTTTATTTGCATGTTTTTCATACATAACTTCCATAAAATATCGTTTCCACTGTACTGATTACATGCCTTCCACCTAATCAGTTTTATTGTATATCTATTTCATACATACCTCACTTTACATATCACTCTTCTTTACATATTTTTCTTACACATCTTCTATCAGGGATTTATATACACCCCAACACTCCTCTAGATTTTTTTATACACCCCCCACTAAAAATCTAGAACACATAATGTGTTTAATGAAAATAAATTAATGAAATCTAGTCTACAAACCCCTAAAAATCTTGAACATCCCCCAGTTTATGAATCCTGGGTAAGCCCCTGTCTTCCATATCCACAACTTTATTATGAACCTTTCATACATACCTTCCTTATATATCTTCACACATGTCTTTAATTTTATGTGTGTTATTTTGCGCTTGTATATTTTTCTTGTACGGATAAGGTATGTTACATAAGTATTCACAACTGGCTTAACATACGTAAAAATGTAGTAAGAAATATTATAAAAGACACTTTATGTGATGTATGTACCCTATTCATGAACACAAAAAAAAATATTGCACATAAATGTATCCAAGTTGTTGGTCAGTATAAAATAAAACAGAGAAAGAGGACATTAATTTTGGCTACACGTGCATTTGTTTACATAGACTAAACATAAATTTATGAATTTATTCCTCTATATAAAACAATTACACCATTAATCGTAAATATAAAACATAACATGACATTACAGGAAATTTGAACAGAGGGCAAAAGAAAAATTTTCAGTTGAAATGATTTTGCAAACAACTTGTGTGTTTTTTAGTTGATATTGTCTTGTAAGTTAGCTAATTATTTTTAATTAATTAATTAATTGATGTATAGAGTTGACGTGCCCACCGAACAAAGGGTGAAGCTGTGGGCCATTTCTTTGGAGGACTTGTTGATGGACCCCACTGGCGTTCAAGAGTTCGAGCGCTATTTGCGAACGGAATACAGCCATGAAAATATTTTGTTTTGGACAGCTGTTCAGAGGCTCCGTCGTGGCGGAAAATCTGACATCGAGAAAAAAGTCCACGCTATTTACAAGTATTGTTACTTTTTCATAAAACAGGGATTTAATAAAAAAAATTTCATTAATTTATTCATTCTCTCAAGATTAATTCAGTGAAAATTAAATTTACTAGTTTAATAAAATTCGAAATTATTATTTCAATGTAATTTGAGTTCGTTGCTCCAACGGGAAAGGATAAAGTAGTTCGCTGAAAAAGTGCAATTAATTGCTTTAATCAATTTTATCAATAAAATTGTCTAAAAAAATTCGGTTAATTGAACATTTTTCTTAAATATTATTTTAGCTATAATTGTACACATTCATTTCAGCTTACTTAATTCGTGTGGTTATATAGAATATATATATGGACAATAACGAAGTATGCAATTCTATTCTATGGATAAAGTTATCAAATATTTCATAACAAGACTTTCCAAACTTCTTTTCAATCCACGGCTTCCTCTTCATATCTTATATGTTGTTGATATCTTCCAAATATATCAATATGTGAAATGACATCTTACAAATATTTTTCTTGAATATGTTGTATTTAAATATATTAGTCAAAGTCGCATCGCCTTTGACTGAAACTCGCCCCGCATCTTTTGAAAATCCCAGCCTCTTATTTGTTATATTAAATAACATTATTTTATGAACAAGTATATGCAAAAAATGTTACAAATATGTTACTTTGCAAATATTTTCAAGATTTTTATAACTTATTATTGTTAATATGATTAATATAATTTATTGTTCGCCCACCATCTTTTGAAAATCCCAGCCTCTTATTTGTTATATTAAATAAAATTATTTTATGAAAAAGCATATGCAAAAAAGTGTTACAAGTTATTTTGCAAATATTTTCAAGATTTTTATAACTTATTATTGTTACTATTCAGAAGATAAAATTATTAAGCAATGTGATTTTTGTCATGTGCGTGTGGATAGTGTGTCACATTTACATCAACGTAGAATTTTCAAAATTATTGGGGGGGGATCGGGCACCACAGGGCCATATAACACTTTTGATTTGCATTTTCTAAAGAAAATGCACGAGTGCTTACAAACCTTGCCATTTAACATATTAAATCATTTTATGATGTCAACAACAGAAGATAGATGGCGACACTATCGCAAAACTACGTTACTCTCTGTTTATTGCAAGGCGCTTTTATGGGTTTAGTTTAAAATTAAGGGTTTTTGTCATAAGATACCACGATGTTTTTATTATGTCATTTATAGGTCTATTACAATATATTTTCTTTTGTTACTGCTATAATACTTTTTTTTTAAAAAGACAATACCGTAGGAGTTCTTTAATCCGGCACGTTCTGACTACGGCTGTGCCGGATTAGCGATTTTGCAGGATTATCGAACGTTAATATGGTTTTAACGGGAATACCAAAGAAAAATTAATACAGTACAATGATATTTAAAACAAATTGTAATAAGTTGCTGTATAGCAAGAAAAAAATACATATAAGCTTTACTGTTTAAAAAAGACCGTTATATAACATTGCCTCCGTGATTTAGATCTTTTCTTCAAACAGTCATTACAGCTATGGCGGATACAGACTTTCATTTGGGGGGTCAAGGACAGAATTTGCCATGGTCTTGGAATAACACCCTTCATTTATCATGAAAGTTGGAATTTTTTACAGTGAAAAAATATATTTGGGGGTCATGACCCCTGTGACTACCCCCCTGTGCCCGCCCTCGCGTTACAGATGATACACAAATTTATGAGAGTTATAGTTTTTATTGGATTCTGTAAATTTTATAAATGTATTTAATGTATCAGAAGCCTGTTTCCACGAGACTTTAGCTTCATCTGCCATGTCTCCTCCTTCATCCGACTGGCGGCTAAAGTCAATAAACGTCCGAATCCACCCTAAAACAACAACAACAAAACAACGAACCCAAGAAGCTCGATTAGTGCCGTATTATAGAATGTGCCGAATCAAAGAATAGCGGATTAAAGAGCTTCTACTGCAGTTTGAATTTTGTACATGAAAAAAATTTTTACAATAGTTTTTTTTTTTACCACCATAAAATCAAGAGAATATTGGTTAATTTGAAAATAAATGATTTTAAGTCATCTCTTTGAGTAATTCTGAATCTCTTTTTCATCTTCAAGATAGACAATCAAATAAACGATCTTTATAAGACGAACCAAAATGCTTGTACCTCGATAATTCTTAAGGCAGTTCACATAAACCAACTTGTTTGTTTGTCCCATTTAAGAACTTCTAATAAATTTTGACAACGACAGTTTTGAATAAAGTTAGACTTCATAGTAATTATTTTCATGACTTGGACTAATTATCAGTTCTTATAATGAAATGAATAAAATTCTTTAATTTCCTTTATTGAGGAGAGAATGTTAATTTTTTCCAGTGTCCATATTTAAGTGCCTGTCTTTCTATATCACTCATGGCAAACACAGGGCCGTGCTCAGGCTGAGGACAAGCGGCTTAGCGCCCCCCCCCCCAGACAGATAATACGCTCCTGGAGAATATTTTTTTATCAAAATGCATTATTGTGGAATTTTGTTTTGTACAAAATTGTACACAATAATAGAAATTGTTCTTCGATGTTAAAAATTTATTCAACAGATTTTCACGGTAGATTTTATGTACATTATTATTACTTTCTTTTTTTTTACAAAGGTGTTTGAATTTTTATCCATTTTATTGTAAGCAGAAGGGGAATTATAAATTTTTGTATGTTTTTATGAGTTTATATTGCAAAATTTATGATAAGAAATTTATTTATTAACGTTAAATATATCAGTCTGCTTATATTTAGTATTATTAAATATATTAATGAAATGCAGCAGAATATTAACGAATTCTAAGGCCCCTGCAACTTTTAGAGCTCCCCTGTGTAAATAGTTTAGCTATGGTTCTGTGAAAACGACATCTTATAATGAGAGAAATATGAGCGATACACTCCGAAAAATAATATTTAAAAACAAATTACACACAAACGCAGTTTAATTTGAGCAGGAGAAACATTTTACAATTGTTTCGGTGGAAAATCAAGCGTCCACCATCGTCAGAAAATTCGTCCAAACTGATTTGTTGCCACTAAATCAAAAACGAAAAAGTGAAAAAGGCGAAACAGGTAACATAACAAAAAGCCTGATTTGTGTCGCCATCTATTGTGCAGAATGCTAAGTAAAAGGAAAAGGAACAATTATTGTTGGAAGAAGAAATTATGTTGATTGAAAGAGAGGTTTGTAATAAGAGGGGGGAAAAATTGTTCTCAACCGGCTCGTTGACTATTGTACAGGAATTACTGAAGATATGAAAGGCCTCGAAAAAATTGAGATCTGAGGGTGAACGGACTTTTTCAATTATTTTAGCATCGGCAAAACAGAAACGATGGCCATGTTTCCATGAGTGTTTTGCAATGGCCGATTTTTCAAAATCTTGTTTGTGAACGTACGATTGGTGCTCTTTGAGCCTGAAACGCAGGGCTCTACGTGTTTGGCCAACGTAGGGTAATCCGCATTCACAATCTATTTTATAAACATCTTATAACTTCCTTCCTCACTGATAATGTTAAGGGCGTATCAGATGTGCAAAAAATACAGGCTTAGTGGGGGGTAAGTATATACGTGTGTGTGTGTGTGTGTGGAGCGGGACAGAAACTTCATTTAACTAACTTTTAGAACAACAGATGGCGCGCATTTAAAAATGAGCTCCACATTTACTAAGTTGATTATTTGTCGCATGGAAAAGAAAGTTTGTTGTTTAATTAGTGAACTTTGTTCATGTACTTTATGTGTGTGATTCCATGTTTTATTTGGATTTTTTTTCTTATAGCGAGTTCTTGTCTCCAAATGCTCCATGCGAAGTGAATTTAGACAGTTCGACTGTAGAAGCTACCCAGGAAGCCATGAAAAATCCTTCCCGATATACGTTCGATACTGCCCTTCAACACGTATATTCCCTCATGGAAAAGGACACCTATCCCAGATTTCTTCGTTCTGAACATTATCGTAATCTTCTCCTTAACGCTTTACACCCAGCTACGAAAAAAAAGTAATTTTAATTAATAGTCGTGACTGTGAGCTAAATTAAAAAAAAATAAAAAAATATTATACTCTGTGTTGTAAATCCCGCCATTGCATCAATGTCATATTTTTCCATTTATTATTTTTTCCGTTCCTTCTAAGTTAGTGTGGGTTGAAGTCTTCATATACGATTATAATTTACCAGCGGCTCGTGGCGAAAATTTAGTGAGGCAGGAGTTAAGCCAATTCACCAAACTACATTAACCTACGTATTTACTCAGCCAGTGAAACCGGTTCCTTGGCGTGTATAGACAGTAATGCAACTCATTTTGGTGAATCAGCCTAGTTCTGACTCACTAAAATAGCGCCACGAGCCACCACTGGATTATATGTACGATTTATCGTAATCATTTACTGAACGATTAACTTTAACGATTCACTGAGCCATTCGCTGTAATACTTCACTGTACCATTCATCACGTTTCACGAAATAATTCACTCTAATGATTCACCGAACTATTCATCTTAATGATTTACTGAACGATTCATTTTAAGAATTCACCTTAATAATTCACTGAACGGCATGACGAAGGAGGAATGCCTTAAAAAATTAAGTCGAAACACGAAATAGTTTTAAAATGAATCGAGCATTGCAAATAAAAATTTGTGATCGAGTTCCCAAGCAGGTTGCATAATTGCATCATTTTTAATTTCTGTTTTGGACATATCCTGGTGCTGTATGATTTCAAGGTATAATGCGCGAGGTTTGAGGATGTATTGTTTGCTGCATTTATAATGTATATTATAGATACCCCATGAGTTGGTATTTGAAATTGCATCTTTTAACCTCCTTATACCCATTTTATTTGTTGGAAAGAAAATAACGTAGAAATTGAACCTTTTACAGGTTTTTATTCTTACGGGCTTCTATTTGCGCCACCGATCACGAGTTAATTAATTTACATTGTGACTTTTTACCTATGTCGATGGTGTTTCTTTCAGGTTTTTCAATTTTGGAGCCGGTGTTAAGAAAAAAATGTCTGCTGTTGGAGCAGTCAAAAGAAGAGTCAACCCGAGCCATTTGTCTGGTAGTTCCGTAGACTTGTCTCATATTTCCAGTCATAGCTTGGAGATGATGGAAGGGCACGATGGCCTTGGCGGTGGATCAGGAGGAGGAGTAGGAGTAGCAGGAGTCGTAGCTGCCGTAGGAGTAGGAACGAGTGCCACTGGCGGTACCATGTCCTCCAGGCATTCCCATTCAACAAGTGATCTCCATGATTTGGGCATCCCCGGAGTAGAGAACACACTCGCTTCCTCCTCCAGGTAAACGATATTTAATGACAGACTGCAACAATTTGATTGTTACAATCTGTCATTTAATGACAGATTGCAACAATTTCAATCGAGCTCTGTTATTCGCTCTAAATATTCATTAAAAATCCCATTTTTATATAACAGTTAATACTCAATATGCGTCATTTATATATTTATAAGTTAATGTATTTAATTAACCACGATTATTCTTGAGCTTTTAGAAAGCCACTAATATTTAATGAATATGATAGTTAAAAACCTTAATCATTTTTATTAATTAATGATGTACATGAAATAAAAATATATGTCACTATAGCGTACATTTTATACTCATGTATCATCACGTATTATTATGTACAGTAAAACCTTCTTAAGGCGACCACTCTCGGTTCCGTGAAGAAGCGGCCGCTCTGAGAGATGGCCTCTGAATGGAGGTAAATTTAGCATTGGGTCTATGGGAGGGAGAAAATCTGTTTCCAGAAAAAATGGTTGTTAAGAGAGATGGTCGCTGAATAGAGTTGGTTGTTTAGTGAGGGTTTTACTGTATCTTTATATACTATCAAGTATTTTTATGTATGTAGTTAATAATATACATGGATTCTTAAGAGACTGCAATTCTATATCTCTAACATTATGTTTAATAATGTTTAAAACATTGAAAACACTATTGTTTCTATCAGCGGTTCTTCAACTGTAGTTCGTGGACCCCCCATGAGTCCATAAGATCCTCCCAGTGTTCTGAATTCCCAGTGTTCTGACTCCCAGTGTTCTGAATCAGTCCCAGGATTCTGAGAAATACTAAGACATGAACATTTACTCTTTAATGCTAAGAATAAATTATGAGGGGACGAAAAATTCCTTCCTTAAATAGTGAAAATCAGTGATGAAACACTAGAAATAAATACATATGATGCAAATTCCGGGCTTTAAACTTTGAGTTAATTCTTGGGGGTCAGTGTTTTTTAAAGAGGGTCATCGGTCTAGGAAAGTTAAAGAGCCGGTGATTTATATCATAACTCTAAATAAACATAACTAAGTGTTAACTATATTTCCAGTATTAGAGTAAGATGTGCGGGTTTAATTGAGGAAGGAATACTTCCCGTTTTCAATACCAGAACAATTTGAATGTTACTGACATCTGAAGTTCATTTTTTTATATAAGTGTTTTCTAATAATGGTGTTACTTTTAAAATGAACAAACACAAATCCTAAAGTCTTTGAATATAAGAATACAGGTAAACCACAAGAGAGGAAGAGATTGGTTCGTTATATTAGTGATATTTGATATATATACAGTGTACTCGCATTTTAACGAACCTCGCAATTTACTAATTATTCGTTTTTACGAACAAATAAGTTGGTCCCAAAATGTATGCTATATAATGTTAACTTTCGCTCCAATTTACGAACTGAAATTTTAAAACAATCTGTTTTACGAACCCGGTTTCATCATTTTTTTTATGTTCCTCTTCAGACGTCGAAAATTTGAACCAAGTCCAAACTACAACTGGTTAGACGACGCATGGATCAAGGTATTATCCATTGTTTTAAATGAAAACATGGATGCTTCTGAAAAGGGTTAGGGTTATTTTGAACATGGAACATGGAAACCACACGAGATTAATGTACTCGGTGCAATGCACCAGTCAGTTAGCGCATGAAATGACGTCTCCCAATCAACGATTGCTAACTCGTTTCGACAAGCTTAGTTCTCATTTCCAGTATAAGAAAACTACCAGAGCGATCCCAGTACGGACGAATCCTTGATGCAGGAACTTCGTTGGTTGGACCTTCAAGTCCCTGAACATTTGACTTTTCAAGACTTTCTGATTGTAGATGATAATGTATAAGCATGCAAAAAAGTAATATCGGGTGATGAAATCGTCAATCAAGTATTGAACGAGAGCGTCGAAGAATAATTCGACGAGGACGAAAAATGTGCGGAAGCCATCTCAAACAGGGGGTGCAGTGGAGCCGAAATGCCTTTCAGGCACTACTTTTCTTAAGGCTTCTCCAGCTCAATTCTACCTCTCAGCATCCCCTCCCAATAATACCACAAAGGACATAGCGTTTTGGCACTGCTCAATTTACGACTACACTCCTGATTTCAAAACCTACGATCAAGGAAGTCACAGAATGGCTGTAAGGACTGCTTTTTTTTTGTATTTTAAAAGCAGATAATTTTGAGAAGCTTCCTAGCATTAACTCTATGGAATCGTGTATTCTGCGAAGTGTTTTTATGAAACAAACAACAATTACTGATTTACTTTGAATATGTAACAAATAAAAGTAAGTGCAAATTGAATTTTTCCTGTTTTTTAAGACAATTCTTATTTATGAACTTCCGATTTTATGAACTTTTTTTACGGACCCAACGAGTTCGTTTAAACGCCAGTTCACTGTATATTAATAAATCAAATCAATCGAAATCATTTGTCCGTTATAGCTTTGAATACATTATGGCCGTGAACTCGCTATATCCATGTCCATTATAACCGAGCTTCATTCCATTTTAAAACATTAGCGCGTTTCTACTCTTAAGTCTGTAGTGTATGATGGCATAAACGTATGTTATAATATGCTATGCATATATCACACACACACTACATTAATACTGTACATAACATAATTTTAAACTTCCTCTATGAAGAGATGAATCGCCTATCATGTTGTTGAATGTGCATTCAGGTATCAAGCAGTTTTTTTTTACCATGTCTTTCAAATACGTGCAGTGGAACCTTGTAAAGTGACCATCTGTATAAAGCGACCACCTTTAATAAGAGGGAACTAGTAGGGACTTAGCCATGTCCATACCAAACTATGCCACCTGTGTGTCATGGTGATGGTTGCAGCCCAGTCTGAAAGATGGTCATTTTAGGCAGGTTTTCTACTGAATATGACAAGTTTTTTGATGTCTTTAAATGTTTTTCTTGATGCAGGTCTTCTCCCTCTGGCTCACGAGACAATGTCCCTGATGCAGATAATCCCCATACGCTGCAGGTGCCACGTTTGAGCCCCGTTGCATCAGATTCGTCCTCGGCTGTTTCTCTGGCAGTTCCCTGTAGAACACCGACAAGCATTGTGGCACCATGGGAATCTGATGATTGAGGTTTGTCCAGCACTGCATCATTCATGCAGGGAACACCGAGTCACTGATGCTGCCACTTTATTTCAGACGAATTTCGTTTTACGAACGATGTATTTGAACGTAAAAACCTGGTTTTGTTGTGTTGCATCTATTGTAGCAAAATATGTCCAAGTAGTATTTTCCTGTAATGTGTTACTCTAACCCGACATATATATACTACATATTCTACCCTGAAATTGGCAAAAAATCCTACGTTACTACAATGATTTTCGACCTGAATTGGACATTATTTTCGTTCAATATTCGTATTTAATATTCAATATCATGACGACTTAATCACGAAATGAATTAAAGATAATTAAGCGTGTTCTTAATTAGTGATTCGAAACCAGTATTCAACTTAACAAGGGCATCTTCAGTAGAAGCGCTTTTAAGAATTGTCATGCTATTTTAATAATTATATTAATTTTCATATGAATCAATTGGCATGTGATAAAGAGGAAGAATACAATTTTTAGAAAGCATTTTAAAATTTGCAAAAGTTCAATTTGAACTGACGTTTTTGCTAACGGGTTGGAAACCATTTTTTTATAGTACGAAATAAAAGAGGACAAAAAGAAGAGGAGCAACGCACTTAAACGTAGTAATACAATTCGACGCGTGTCGGCCATTTTTGTGGTATAATAATACCGAGAAATATACTACGATGTTCTTGGTAGTATTAATCAGCTTTTAGGGAGTTATTGATTATTAATCTTGATTAATTATTGACGATTAATCTTGACGATAGACAGCATCTTGAACCTGGAGAAGAAAGGGCTAATAAAGTAAAACGTGTTTTTATTGTGATGTGAAGTATTTGAGTATATTATCGTCTGCTTTCAACCAAGATTAAAATCGTTGCAAATTATCTTCCTACAAATAATAGCAACAAATAATTTTGTTCCTGTAT
This sequence comes from Dysdera silvatica, assembly GCA_006491805.2. NCBI lineage: Eukaryota > Metazoa > Arthropoda > Arachnida > Araneae > Dysderidae > Dysdera > Dysdera silvatica. The sequence continues at coordinate 126,474,638 of QLNU02015003.1, read as the reverse complement.
AAATGCTTAGAAAAATGGCTGTAATCTGTGTAATAAGACTTGTATTTTATTTTTTGTAAGGGTATGCTAGTACTAATTAAAATATGTAAAAATTAAAAACGAAGAAAAATGAAAAATAAGCAAGAACATGGACTGATATTGATTTGGAGATATGGTAAACGTAAATATGTAAAACATTCTGAAATTATGAATGTTGTGTACGTTAATTTATGTTATATTTTTGTTTTAATTAATGTACTCAGTTCTTTAATTTTTTAAGATAAAATATGTTTAGCGTTCTTTCTTATTTCAAGATAAGTGACATTAACCATTGATTCTATGCAAAACATTGAACATTGAATTATTTCATATATACATGAATGATTATGGACACTGAACATTGTTTTCTGATGAAAAATATTGAACATTGAATTATTTCATATATACATGAATGATTATGAACACTGAACATTGTTTTCTGATGAAAAATATTGAACATTATTTCGAGTTAAAAATGTCGAACACTATTTCAAGCTGAGAAACATTGAACACTGTTTCAAGTTGAAAAATGTTGAATATTGTTATGAAGTAAAAATATGGAGCACTATTACAGAATGACACATATTAAGTAAATACTTACAAAATGATAAATACTGAGCACCATTTTGAGGTAATATTAAATATCATTTTGAGATGATAAACTTTGAATCCACTATTTCATAATGACAAAACTCTGAATCCATTGTTTCAAAATGACAAACATCGAACACAATTTTAAAACGATAAACATTGAATATTAGTTTCAGAAACTAAACGTTACTTGCATGGAATTGTTACAAAGCGATAAACATTGGATATTTAGTTATTTCAAAGCGATAAACATTGAGCATTTAGTTATTTCAAAACGATAAACGTTGATTATAGAATTGTCACAAATTGTGTGCGTGATACATTATGAATATTTAATTGTTTTAAGGGGGTCACTCATGAAAATGCTTTAAAAAAGTTTTTCCTTATTTTTTAAAAAAAATGTGGATTCTTATCTTTCAAACCACACAAAATTTTTGGCTCTGGGTTAATTAGAACTATTTTTAAACAAATTTACTAATGTAATAAGTGAAATTAAATGCACTACAAACTTTTTACAAAAATGCGATTTTCTCAAAATGATATTTCCTGTCGCAAAAGGAACATGTTTTCAAAATCTTGAGTTTCAGTTGACTTGCAATTTCTTGGATAGGTACATATAAGTATTTTACATACGTTGTGTGTAGCTTTTTTTTCTTTATTTATTTTTTTGTTTTTTTTAGTTACTGATCCGAATGTACTCGTAAAATAAAAATAATGTTTTCTAGAAAAAAACTTTTCATTTGATATAAATATTTTTATAAATATTTTGTATATCGTAAAATGCCACACACAAAATGTATAAATATATTGGTTGACTATACAGAAAAGTTTTGTGTGCATCGGAGAAACCATCCCTTATGTCTCTATGGAAAACCCCATGTTGTTGGTTTCGTGATGACGCCCCTTAAGACGATAAACCGATTATAGAGCTGTTATGAAACCACTAAGCATTTAATTATTGCAAGACGATAAACATTGATAATGGCGTTGTTACAAATTGATAAACATTGAACATTTAGTTATTTCAAGACGATAACTGTTGGTTATAGAGCTGTCACAAAACGATAAATATTGAGTATTTTAAGACGATAAACATCGAGCATCAAGTTACTTCACCACTGTGAAAATACTGGGTATATATATATATTTGAGCCATCAACGTACAGTGGAAGAGAATAAGGGTTAAGGTGCTGTTGACATTCTCCTTATAGGACTTTTACTGGCTTGTCAACTCTAGTCCATTTTTTCGATTATTAAATCCTTTAACGGGACTTCAAATTTCAATGTTAGTAATTGTGATATTAGTGCCTAACGTGCATCTCCGTAAGTTAGTGCGTTAGTCAGGGAAAATGTTCAGTAATAGGATGGCAGTGTACGTTATATTGTTCGTTAGCTATAACTTGTGTGTAGATGTCTGTAATCTCATTTAATCATAGTGTATAATATATCGTAAAACTATTGTAACACAGGGTATGTATTTAATTCAATACGAGGTTCCCTTAAGTGTATTGTAGAAGAGCATAGGTTTAGGAAAGGGCTTGGTACAGTGTCACTCCGGGGAAAGATAAGTGTTGCATATTTTTTTAATCCATGTGTTGCAGTGTGCTGTGGTGATTTTTAGTTCCTGGAAGATGCTTGAAAGCTAGATATCGGAGGGATAAAAATGTACAGAAATTGTCAATTGTTACTGATGAATTGACAGTTCTGTGTGCGCCGTCTGGATAATGCAACAGACAGAATTGTCGTTCTAGGCGTGTTATTACATGTTTTCAATTTTATTTTTAATAACCTGCCAAAACTAATTTTATAGTCTATTTTGATCATTTGTTGAATATTCAAATGGCTATATTTTTAAATAGATGTTTAAGGAATGAGAAGTTGGTATTTTTAATAATGAATAATTAATTTTATTGTTTTATTATTATTATTTATATATTAGGCAGTGGCGGCTAGGCCATTGGTGCACATGAGCACGTGACCTCCCGAAGGGAAATTAAGAAAAAAGATATAACAAGTTAAGTAAAATAAAATATCAGATACACAATATGAAACCGTAATAGTATAAAACACAAAATTTGTTACGTATAAATCCATTTTTGCTTTATTTGGTTGGTAACCTTATTAACTGGGATGCAGAGAGCAGAGCGTTAGGCAAAACTCGATTAAGGGTCCTAGCTTCCTAGGTTACTATGTTTGTAAGGCTCCCGACCCTGTCCTCCCTCCTCCTAATAGGAGTTATTGGGAGTGGGCCGGGAGTTACCATTTGAGTAACCCTTGGTAAGTAATAACCTCAATGATTTAAATGTGACACGTTTGTTCTAATTTAGTACGATTTATTGATTGATTGGATTTTTATGGAACAAGCGCTTGTAAGAATGTACTGCGTTTAATTTATTACTAAATAAATTAAAGCTAAGTGTGTGTTTGTGTGAGAGGGGGGTATTACAGCCACTCCCAAATTAAAAAGTTAATAATTTAAAGATAAAGATCCATTGAGGCACCGAGAATTACGTTCAGTGCCTCTTCCGAAATAAAATTCTAGCTATGTTACTGTATAAACACTTTTTATTCAAATACTTGTCATAAAGAAAAATATAATATGATAAATGTATTAAGGAATTTTGCTATTTAGTAGTTTCTTTTACTTGTATGCCACATAGTCAACTTACTGTTCAGTAACTTACTATACTGTGGCGACGCATGGAGTTCTGAAGAAAATATAATAACCTTTCATTAAATTTTTTCTTTATTCCAAATAGTGAATAACGTACTTAATACCGACATTCTAATTTACATTAAATTTTATTATTTAAGTTTTTTCCTTGCTTTAGAATCAGAAATTTTTCTACTATTTCATTGAAAATCAAACTGTTCAGGAAGTCGCTCTCAGTGAATGAAAGTTCAAGAGTAATGAATTTATCTTGGTTCGCAGTTAACCGCAAATAATTTTTCACTCATTTTGAAACAGAAAAATACCTTCCATTGGTGCAGTTGGTGACCGCCATATTTGGAAAAATGCGCAGATAAATTTCTACATTCGGAAAAATTGATTCCATGTTACAAGTTTTTAGCATCGTTACAAGATATTTGGCTTCAGATTGATTAATTGTCATCTGGCTTTTGATTGCCTTTCAAAAATGCTATTAAACGAACGCACTTTTCAGGAAATACCACAGTAGAATGAAAAACCGTGGGGGGGAACATATTCCCCCCCCCTCTGACGGCCCTGCATTAAACACAAAAGATTTTGGATTTACTTTAAAATAATTATTCGTTAAATAATTACCATGATCGAGTGTCTGAGTACTTAAGATAGCATTTTTTTAAACTCTGGAAAAAAAATCTTTTCTCATATTTTGAGTTTTTGGTTCGTGCCTCTTTTTCAAAATTTTGCGCCTCTTGAAACATCGCGCACGCGTGATTGGAAAAGCAGTTTATTACTGAAAAGTACTTGAAAAGCAGTTTAGTACTGAAGGCATTGGAGGAAACGCATTGGTAGAACGCAATTGTCTTTATTGAATTCCTTTTTCGCCCGGGCTGTCACTTTGTTACTTGATACCATTGGCGTACCCAACGGGGGGAGTTTAGTGGTTAAAACGCCCCCCCCCACGAATCTGATATTGGAAAAAAAAGGAGTTTTTGAGAGCTCATAAAAATGTATGGATGCAGATTAGGCACCTTGATAGATAGGGTTCTTAATTTATGAATTCAAACTAGGAACTTTGAATGATGAGGTTCCTAATTTATGTACCCAGTTTGGGAGCTTTATTTACAGGGTGATGCAAAAGTCGTTGCCGCTTTTTGACATCAACAACGCCTACGCTTCTTGTCAAGCTTTTGTCCACAAACAGTATGTTGGCTAAAGTATTCTTAACTCAATAGACACTTGCTAATGTATGGTCTATAGATTAGCAAGTGCCTATTGAGTTATTGATTGATTGTTTGGCTTTTTTATGGCGCAAGAGCATCTGGGCTATACTGCGCCATCCTATTGAGTTAAGAATAGACAATGGACACTTGCGAATGTATGGTCTATAGATTAGCAAGTGTCTATTGAGTTAAGAATAGGCAATAGACACTTGCTAACGTATGGTCTATAGATTTGACGCTTCGACTCGGCTTAGGTCCCAGCATTCCCTAGGCGTTTAGAGGTTCGGATTCGTTTGAAAGCTGTAGGTTCGTACTAGAGATGAGAATGGCTTGTCAGACGGATATAACTGAAGCCAAAAACTAAAACTTTTCTATATCGAAATTCTTCAAGGAATACAACTATGTGATTTCTTTTCGAGGATTGTAGCAGAGTTTAAGCTGGCTCGAAACGTACCGTCGCAAAAATGCTAAAATGGGAAAAAAGTTGTAGCAAAATGCTAAAAAATATTAGTTGCTTTCGTTGCTCGAAAAATCGTATCAATGAAATTATTTATATCAACAATGCTTAATAGGTACTGTTAAGAATTTTGAAGAGGAAACGAAAAGGAACAAGAAAAGATCGCTGAAGTGCAAAACGGATATTCTGGAATCGAGGAATCCTGTTTTCAGAGAATAAACTGTGGTTAAAAATGCCTGTCGCATTTTCGCGATGGGCAAAAATTTTTTCTTCGCATTTTCGAGCAACTCGTCGCATTTTGCGAAAAACGAGACTACAGCTTAAACCTTGGATTGTAGAAATATGTGCATATAAAAATTCAAAGGAAATTAAACAGTGTAGTTTAGTAATTTTTTAAAATTTAAATCGTAAGTCAAGGAGTTAAAGTTATATTTGAAGTTTCGAACCCGGGCTCAAATTTCCACGAAGTATTTCGGACTCCGGCGGGCACGGGCCTCAAGAAATGAGCCCGAACTCATCTCTAGTTTCTACACAGCGACCTTTGCTGCCATTGTGCTCGTTTGTGTTTTTACGACACAATGACAGCAAAGGTCACGTTGCCATTGTGTTTTTACAGCACAATGGCAGCACAGGCCACGCTTCTATTGTGTTTTTACGGCACAATTGGTCACGCTGCCATGGTCACGTAAACATGATCACGCTGCCATCTGTTTTTAAGGCACAATGGCAGCAGAGGTCACGTTGCCATGTGTTTTTACTGCACAATGTCAGCAGAGGTCACACCGCCATTGTGTTTTTACTGCACAATGTCAGCAGAGGTCACACCGCCATTGTGTTTTTACGGCACAATGGCGACGTGATCTTTGCTGCCCTAATGCCGTAAAATCACAGACAAACAAACACAGGACGACTCTTAAAAATGGTAATAAATTTCAACTCATCGTAATGAAAAGTAAAGGATTTTTTTTTCGGAGTAGCAAACGTTATTACTATACAGAATTTTAATTTCTACAATTAAAAGAACATTAATTTTGCATTATTAAGTGAACAGAAATCTATTTAATGTTAACTGGAATTTGTTAATAATATTGTATATTTGCAGCGAACACAAGCTCATGAACATAGATTATATAGAACAGCATTTAACGTTTTTATTTTATTTTGTTGGCCCTTTTTATTTAATGCTCCCAAGTTATATAATCGAAGAAGAAATATACAATAGTTATTGAGATTGATGTTTTATTCACACATGACTAATGTACAAACATCGATTGGCGTTATGAGCCAATAATCATGGGTTAAACAATGTTTAAAGGATCCAGCCTTCCCCATTCAATGCAGACATTATACAAATAGTTTTCAACTTTTAAAGACTTTGAACTCCAGTGATGGGAATCCCACTTTCATTAAGTGCTTTGATTTTGAGGATCTATTTAACCAAATCAATTTAAGAGAGCTATATCGTGTGTTATTAGAATTATTTACAGAGTATGATATAAAATCAATTGACAAAATCTCGTTTGTAAAACTACTAAACTTCTGTCTTAAATATAACGTGGTATATAATGGCACTGGTTATTATAAACAGGTAAGAGGGCTTTCTCAAGGGGGAGTATATTCTTCTGTAGCTGCAGATTTATACTTACATAAATATGAAAGTTTGTCTTCACCAAGAACGGATTTATTTTTTGGCAGATATATAGATGATATAATCTGTATAGGCTATGGTATGGAGCATCAATTGGACCTTGATTTTTATCCCTCAGGATTAACACTGAAAGATACCTCTGTATCTAGAATTCGAGTTCACTTTTCAGAGCTACTTATTACTATCAATGAAAATAATAGATTTGTCTTTCAAATATGCGATAAAAGAAAACAATTTTTATTTGCTTTTGTTCAGTACTTGCAATATGACACATGTCTCAGAAAACATGTTATAAAAAATTTGATTTTAGGTGAACTCTCCAGACAGAAAGTGCTTTCAAATAGAGTTGAAGCCATTTCTGAAGGCTTAAGATCTTTTAAAAAATGTTTGGTTTTAAATGGTTTTCCAATGAACTATATAAATAGAACATTTGCAAATTTCATCCCTAGAAAGAAATCTTAAATGTTTCTTATAAAGAATAATCATTGCAATTAAATACATCTAATCGCAGTTCTCAAATATAGATGGAAGCACCTGTTCATTACTCCTTTTGGATATCTGGTATTGCTTAATTTATAAGATGTGGAAACACTTTCAAAACTGCCTTCAACTGATCATGTGCTATCTTTTTAGTTACGAGTTTGAATTTAATTTCTACATTACTGCTATTACAAGGTAATTTAACCACTTCCTATTTTATTATTAATAAAATATGCTTGCAAAAACTCGGCTAAAAATGTTTAAAAATGAAAAGTTTCTGACACTGAATAAATTCATCTATATTTTTTTTACATTTGTGGTATTACTTGAACTGAGTTTGTTGAATTACTACTTGTAAGTTATTCAACAGTGTTACTTTGATGTGAGATGTATATACGACTTTCTATTTCTTTCTATTTTTTGTCTCTTTCAAACAAAAAAATTGTTTAAATCTCTGCCACATGGATGGTTATAAACAAACAGGTCTTCCTGTATAATGTCTGCATTGAATGGGGAATGTTGGATTCTTAAAACACTCTTTAACCCATGATTATTGGCTCATAACGCCAATCAATGTCTACACATTGCAGGTCCAATTCTTCTTTCTTATTCAGACCAACTATGATCTGTCTAAATTTATTGATTCTTCATTTATATATTAAATGGAGTGTTATAAATGCTGTGTTTTATAACAACTCCATTTGCATCATTTAAAATGGGTACATATTGGGCAGTGGTTAATGGTATTGGTATGGGATTTAAATACCTGGTACTACAAATTTATTACGTTGGTGTGATATTTGTATATTTAATGATAAAACTATTAAAAAATTTTACTTACTGTTGTATAATTTGTTCTGAGTACATATTGTAAAATATTTTTTAATTGTTTTCAAACCTACACACACACATATTTTATTGGTTTTGTTTGTAATTGTTTTGTTAATGCAATTTAATTTGTGCATTTCATGTAAGATCTGGTATTATCGGTTGGTATCATTTAAATGTGTGAGTGTATGTGTAAAGGCTACGAAAATATAATTCTTCAATATTTCGATGAGCATGATGATTGTAATGTTGGTGATTAGTTCCAACAAGTCCGAAGTTAGGGCGTGAGGCGTTCTGAGCACAGCAACGTTTTTGAGCCTCCCCGATTCGAATTGCGCCCATACGCCCCTTAAACACAAGGGAAAGTTGTAAACTATGGGAAAGAAGGTATCTAGGATTACTTTGTATGCATTATTCTAAAATAAAATGATGGTAATTTTCATGAAGATATTTATTTTAATTTTTTTTTAATGTTTTGGAGAGATGGAGGAGACTGTTTCACTGAAATTTTCAAATTAAGACATAAATGGGGAGCGTCTTCCCCGGGGTGGCAGATCGATAGAATTCGGTGATAGACAGATTGTATTTTTTTCGAATGAAATATTCACCGCCTTTGGAAGTTTGGCGCCCCTGAAAGTTTGGCGCCGTGAGCACTTGCCCAATGTGTCTATTTATAAATCAGGGACCCGTTATCGATGAATTAACTAACCATCAGTAACTGATAGTAACGGACCAACGAAAAGTGTGCTCAAGCCGAGTTCGTTTAGTAATCTCGAAAAGTGTATTTCTTTCGGACGATGCGCAGATATAATGAGAACTAACTAGTGATAGGAATACTTGGAACCAACTGTCATACTCGAGCCGCTTATGTCTTAGTGTGGAAGTGCGTTATCGAGTGAAAGAATGACCAATTCTGTAGTTGCTACCATTTTGTGTGCATGTGAATTAGTGGTGTGCTACATCAACCAACGACTGAATCACTGAACGCGAGTCTGCTCGTTTAAAATACAGGGTGTTCGGAAAGTCTCATTCCACTTATCGGTGTACGAGACATTGGTTACACGAAATATCCGAGCACAGACGCGCCTCCTACCTCACTTCCCTTTCCTTTCAATTAATCTCCTCTGGATATTTGTCCGCGCCGTTAAAGCCCGCGGCGGTCATTTTCAACATTTCATATAACCAGTGTCTCGTGCGCCTATTAATGAACTGAGACTTTCCGAACACCCTGTACATGGACAAAATCGTTCGCGGATTCCTTTAATGAACGATGCGGTACACATGTAAGTATAAATAGTTCAAAACTCTATTTACTAAAGTCGTTTGCAGAAACGAGATTACAACGAAAGTTTATGGGATAGATGACTGCGAGTTTATGTGATCCTGTAGGCAGCTTCAAAGATTAAGTTATAAGGATCTGTCGTGTGGATATAATATTAAAACAATTGTATATTTAATACCTTTGCATGCATTTCCTATGTGAAGATAGATCCAGTTTGCTCCACTTTTTCGTTAGATTGTGTCTTATTTATGTTTCATGATAGGAAAGAGTGATACCCCAAATAAAGCAGGATGATGTGATTTGCCCCTTCTATTATTGAGATAGTTTAGCCTCTCTTATTTGTAATGCACCGAATCTTGTCATGAAGCGGGACTTAACGTTTAACCTGATTTTCGAATAGCTTTGGTTTTCGGCGAAACGAACTAACCGATTGAAGTAAATTAATTAAATAAATAAATCGATTTTCTATGCACGAGATGGAAATTTGTGTAGGGCATGATCATAATTTGTAACCGCAATTTAGTTATAAGCATAGATGTAGAGATAAATGGGCTCCTTGCGGGCATGAATCCCCCCCAAATAATTCAAACTAAACTGCAATTTTGCCTATATTGTAATGTATAAAAATATAGATTATGTGCTTGGGACCCCTCTAATAATTTTGAAAACTGTACATTGCTGGTTGAAAGTTCATTCAGTGTATTGGACTCCTACGCAATCAATACTATCTTTGAGGATTTCTTATTGAACCGCCTGGCGGAGATGAGCCCACAGTAGTATTTGCTGAATTTAGATTTTGTGTGTGTCCTGATGTTGGTTTTGTTCCTTGGTGAGTTGCTGAGGATACTGGTGAATGATAAGAACATAAAGAATGACAACTATAAACTGATTCGTTCATGCTTAACACAGTCGAAGCCTCCAAATTCTGGGAAAGTTTAGTCTCGTTACATTTCTGTGGATCTAAACAGGTGCCTGTACTTACTCGTAAAAGGTTGTTCTGTCTTCCGGAAGCGGAACAATTTGATGTAATGATTTGCAACCATGAGATAGTGCTATTACGGTAAGAGGACAAACTTTTTCTTCGACCCATGGAAATTATGAATAGGTGGGAAAGAGAGTTCGCTAAACCCCACTCTATTATTTGGGGAATATCATCTTGCATTATGGTAAATGAGGAATATGTGGGAAAGGTAATGGACAGGCGGGTGGTAATGGGTAAGAGGAAGAGGGGAAGACCACGGCTGATATGGAAGGATAAAGTGACGGAAGATCTGGAAGAGTATGGATGGAGTAGAGAAGAGGCATTGGATAGAAGATTGTGGAAAGGAAGGTTAAAAGAGCATAACACCAACCCCATATAAAACATGGGAAAATGGCAAAGTGAAAGGAGAAGATTATGATAAACATGAAAATGATGCCATTATTGATACATGTTCAAGAAAGTTCGATATTGTAAGTGAATGTCTTCAACAAAAATGGCGGAAAATAGTTTTTGCCAAACGATACAGTTTCGTAAGATTGGTAACAAAATTCCAATCCATGGCACACATAATATCTTAACTAATATGGTTAAAAGTCATATTCGCAAGTTAGGTTTAAAAGTAAAAATACTTCTAATTAATAGGAATGAACGATTTTGAGCATTATTGCATGGACCAAGAGGAATTTGGTGGCGTTTCCACAGCTCATCAGCACCAGGTTAACTATTTTAACATCTAAGTCCGAGATAATTTTCCCTGGGAGAGGGTGAGGATGTCCTTACCATCCATAGCTTGTTCAGAAAGTAATGTATGCACATAATTAATTATTAGAGCATATAAGGCGAAACAGGGCCAAAAGTGCAGTTGTGCTCATGGTAAAAAATTTTCTGTTAGTTTTGGTGCATTTCTTCCACTATGGCAATTAAGTAGTTTTCTTGGACCGATCTGTGTGTTCTGGCTCAAGAGGTAGATATTTATTTAGGAAGGTATCTTGCCAATGTTCAAATGCCAGCATAGAGGCGCTTTTGGACCGAAAAATCGTGAAACTGTCCACAGCCTCCACTTTGTTTTTAAAGCTGCATAATTAAATTGGTCTTCTCAGCTACCGCCATGTTGAATTTACCAACGTTTCCTACTTATCGGCGACTTGGGAGGCGTGAAGTTAAAATTCCAGAGGCGTTCCCAAAACGACCGGACAAAATGGTGGATTTACCGAAAGACTAATTGTAAATAAGCTAAAGCTTACTGCGGTAAATTTTTGAGGGAAGTTTGCCGCCATTTTGCAAAGGCAGGGCTGAATTGTTTTGTCGCCAATTGAATTATCAGTTTTGAGTTGTTATGTTTAGAGCTATAACTAGGCATTTGTAAAGGGAAGAGCTGCCATGGGTGCCGCCATAGGCTGAATAAAGCGCCAAATTGGCGAATACGTGCGAAAAGACGAATTTCAAATAATCGCCAATGGCGTCAAATTAGGAATTCGATCAAAGCGTTAAAATTTCTGTTATGACTCTAATTAGGTTGGCAAATTAAGTTCGCCTCCAGGCGGCAAAATTGTAAGTCCATCAACGCGCGGATATAACTACATTTTTTTATCGCCAAACAAAGTTTACAATGCGCGTGTCATAAAAATACTCAATTTTTTTTTTCAATAATTATCGCTAGCAATAATAACAATATTAGTTATTCAATGTTTAGTTGCCCCTGAAAATCTGCATGCTAAAATATGGAATGAGTTAATTGCTTCATATTTTCATACATTTTTTAGACTGCGTGTTATTTTTTCTGTATTGATTGGATTACATCGTGGTTTTTAAGTGAAGTGTTGGAGCATGTGCAGGCAGAATGCCGGCTGTACGTTAAGTCTATTATAGTGTATATTAGTATTTTGCGAATAGTTATACTTATAGGGTGCTTCTTAACTATTTAACTATTGCTGACCATCAAAGTAAATTGCGTCCGGTTTATTTTGAACTGCATTATCTGTGATAGATAGCTGGGTGGCTAAATTCAAATTTGACTTTTAATCAGCGTCTTTGCAACTTGTGAAAATGGCTCAAAAAAACGTTGAAATTTTTTTTTAAAAAAAATATTGAAAGTTTCTTAAAAACGGTTTTATTCAAATTGAGGATTTTTTTTAAAGAATTTTTTTAACTCGTGCTTTGGACTGTTTTTTTTTTCCTGACGTCAAGCTTTTTCGCCACTGTTACAAATTTCTTTGTAAAAAAATAAAAACATGTGATAAATTGTCGCATTATTGTAACGCTGTTGTTCGAACGTGCGCTTTTGTGCTGTGTTACACATTTATCCATATAAATGTCATTGTTGATATTTAACACATGCGTAGTGTAATAAAGGAAGTTACATGGAAATATTTCAAGTATTTGTGATTATTTACTTACTTTCCCAACAAGGCGTGGATACAGTATTTTTCTGTGAGTTTTACGGAGCAAGGGCAACAAGGGACGTGCCGCGCGACAAGGAGCGAACAGAGCATTTTGTTTTGTGAGTTTTACGGAGCAAGGACAAAGGACGTGCAGCGCGACAAGGAGCGAATAGGGTATTTTGTTTTGGAGTTTTACGGAGCAAGGGCAACAAGGGACTTGCCGCGCGACGAGGAGCGGTACAGAATTTTGTTTTGTGAGTTTTACGGAGCAAGGACAAAGGACGTGCAGCGCGACAAGGAGCGAATAGAGTATTTTGTTTTGGAGTTTTACGGAGCAAGGGCAACAAGGGACTTGCCGCGCGACGAGGAGCGGGTACATAATTTTGTTTTGTGAGTTTTACGGAGCAAGGGCAACAAGGGACGTGCAGCGCGACAAGATGCGGATATAGTATTTTATTTTGTGAGATTTACGAAGCAAGGGCAACAAGGGACGTGCCGCCCTGGACCTACAGTTTTCTGAGGAATTCGAAACTCTTTAGGCCTAGGGAATCAACCCCCGAGCTACGGTGATTAGTTAGTCGGCATGATGGTTCTTTTTTTCTGACACAGTTGGGAATCAAGCCCGGGATAACCGCACGCTAGGCAAACGTGTTCCTACTGCGCCACCGCGGGGCCCCTTGATCCAATGTTAATTCAAGTCTATATGAAGTCAGAACAGTCAAAAGTTACATCCAGTATTAATTTTAGTCTATGGAAGTCAGAACGGTCAACATTCAGATCCAATATTAATTTCAGTCTATGGAAGTCAAAACAGTCAACAGTAAGATCCAATACTAATTTCAGTCTATGGAGGTCAGAACAGTCAAAAAGATCCAGTATTAATTTCAGTCTATGGAAGTCAGAACGGTCAACAGTCAGATCCAATATTAATTTCAGTCTATGGAAGTCAGAACAGTCAACAGTTAGATCTAGTACTAATTTCAGTCTATGGAAGTCAGAATAGTCAAAAAGATCCAGTATTAATTTCAGTCTACGAAGTCAGAACAGTCAAGAGTTATATCTAGTATCAATTTCAGTCTACTGGAGTCAGAACAGTCAAAAGTCAGATCCGGTACTGATTTCAGTCTATGGAAATCAGAAAAGTCAACAGTTAGATCCAATATTAATTTCAGTCTATGGAAGTCAGAACAGCCAAGTAAGTGTGTGAGACGATCTTTAAGGGATCCCAGGTCCTTTGTTGACTGTAGCTACAGAAGATAGCCGGCAGGACGTTGAACAGTAACAGGGGGTTGTCTATAGATAACATTTGACCGTGCGAGAACCATATCCGCTGACATTAGCAATTCAGAAGCAAGGGCAAATGAAAAAGGATATTTTGTGATTTTTACGGCGCAAGGATAGCAAAGGTTATGCTGTGCAGAAGCGTACATCTCTACAGGTTCGTGAGGAATACGAGCCTCTGCTTCCAAAGGAACTAAACCCCCGGATTACGGTGAAACGTAGTTGTTTTCCATGACATCATTAGGATTCGAAATCTGGTTGGTTTTTGGAGTAGGGCCAAAACTCTTTTAAAGAAAAAGTTCAACTCTTCTGGTCCTACAATTGCATACACTTTTCTACCCCTCTGCTATACTGCTTGCAATTGAAAAGTTCGGCGCCATGCAGGCGTAATTTTGCATAACAACTCTAAGACCTGTAAAAGGTTGATGCTTGGATAGCGCAGACATAGGCGTACGCAAAAAAGTTCATAACTGGGGGGTTACAGAGCTACAACTCACATATTCCTATGTTAAATATAAATATACAAAATTTTATTGCAATACGGGGGGGGGTTACGAAATCAAATCAACACCCCCCACTGCGTACGCCGGTGAACACAGAAAATGTGAAGCATTATGTCCTTCAGATCATAACAGAAAAATCACGACGCAATTAGTCAGCACAATGTCATCCAGAATAATTCTCCGAAGGAAAATGAGAAATACAATCTATAGTCCGTTCGCGGAAAGTTGTCTACCAGTCCCTTTAGAATTCAAGGGAGCTGAAGTAACAGGCGGGTTGTTTCATTGCCGTAGAGGTAAGGGCGGTCTTTCCTAACTGGTTTTTCGTGCGCGAAAAACTACATATCTCAAATCAGTGAGTTGAAGCAAAATGGCAAGCTATAACTGACCATTGGGGCTTTATAAGGTTGGGAGAGTTCAAGCATTACATAAGTAATATTTTGGCCATCTCAACACTCCCACTCCCCTTCCCAGTAAGCAAAAATTAACATTGTCTAACATAGGAAAATAGAACAACGGCACCCCAATAAGGTGCTTACGTAATACTTGAACACTTCCATTCTGACAGTCTTAAAATCAACTATTTTTCTCAAGTAGCGAAAGCAGCTCCACCTAAGAGTGTTCCCCAAGTTTAAGTAAGAATGAGGATGCAAGCATAGGCCTAATTTTTTTTTTGGGGGGGAGGGGTGCCCCTCCAGTTTTTTTAAAGTATAGGCAAATTTATATTTTTGCCTCCCCTCCCCCAGTTTAAACTCCCACGTTATGCCTATGCTCAGTTGGGTTTTGATTTCAGTTAATCAAAGAAACTATTTGATTTTATTATCAAAACTAGTTATATATAGTCAGAACAGCCAAAACAGAAAAAATCAAAATTAATAATTGGTTTGGTTTGGTTTGTTTGTGGTTTTACGGCTCAAAGACTACAATGGTCATGCTGCGCCGGGACCTACTGTTTTCCGAGGAATCCGAACCTCTTATGGCCTAGGGAACCAAACCCCGGACTACAGTGAGCAGTGCGATCTTTATGAGATCTCTGAGTAAGCGTTCTTTGCACTGTTGGGAGTCGAACCCGGATTAACGGCGTACTAGGCGAACGCGTTACCACACTGCGCCACCGCAGGGCCCATATTAATAATTGATTAGAAAAAATTATTAAAACTGAACAAATGTAAAAATATTAAATAATTAAATTTTCAAAATTTTTTTGAAAGAGGTTGTTGCATTTTTAATTCAACGTTTTAAAATAGAATTTTTATTATTTGTTTCTTAATTTTTCATTTTTTTTTATTTACTAGATTGACGTTCAATGTCGTTTATTTTGGATTTCAGGTCCCTTTACCGTGTTTGGCGCAGTATAGCTCAGATGCTCTTGCGCCATAAAAAAGCCAAACAATCAATCAATCAATTCAGGTCTCACAAAGTTTTTTTTTTCTTTTTCGTTTTACAATTTCGCAAAATTTAAAGATCGATGCATGGTGCTGCCATCTATCATCAGATGTAAGAAGTATATTCAAATGTATGCACATAAGTGTGCTAAAATTAAGCGTTTTTACCACTTTCGATTTTAGCTTCTCAAACACTGTTCCGCAAAGCATCTTCGAGTACTTCGCGAAGATTTTTTGAATAAAAATAAAATACATGCAACAAGTTCTCATTTTTGTGTGTTGGCATGAAGTTAATTATTAGGTGAAAATTATTTAGTATAATACAGTATAATTTAGTATAATATTTGTATAATAATAATTATTATATAATTTTGGTAATATTTAGAATATTATTTAGTAAATAACTTAATTATCTATTACTTATTTGTTAGTAAATAAATAGTTAAATAATTTTATTAGACATAAGAACATAAGACCATTCAAAAAGTTACTCTATGACATGAGAAATCTACGAACGTTATGGCTTCTTCACGCAGAAGGTGGCTTTGTCGAGGCAAAACGTTGTTTCTGCTGTTGGACATCAGGACCAGTTGGAAGCCAGAACCAATTTGATTGATCATCATACTACCTTGGCTGACAAGTTGTGTGATGAATACTGGTTCACGAAATTGACATATTTAGCAAAAATGTTAAAAATGTCAATGAATCACGTATTTCACTTCCAGGAAAAGCAGCGATTGTTCTTGAAGTCAGAACGACAGTACAAGCATTTAAAAAGAAAATAAAGTTTTGTCGAAATTAATGAAAAATTGAAATCTAAACATTATGAATGGTAAAATAATTTGGATAAGAGCTAGATTCTGAAATACCTGAAGATACCTTAAATTATTTAGTTAGTTGGAAGTTTTAAGTTCATCTGATTAATTTGTTTTCATTTTCCAGAAGAACACGAAAAATTAAAGAAAACATTTGCACTCTGAACTTATACTGCTCCGTATTAGAAAAGTAAGCTCGTCTGATATCGCAGCAGTAGCTTAAGTAATTTGACATCCAATTCTGTAATGAGAGATAATTTTACATCTAAGAACTCGTCATCAGAATTTCGGTGTCAGCTAAAGAGAATTTAAAGTTTTATCAGCTAGAACGAAATCACCCTTCAGCCATTTCGCGAAACTTATTTATGTGAATCAGAGTTTTCTGCCTATTTGTCTGTTAACACGTTAAACGCCACGCCGGTCCTGACGGCCCGGAGTGGCCTGCTTGACGGCTAACTGTGGCGTGAACGGAACGGCACGTAAAACCGGCGTGGCGTTTAACGTGATAAAATGAAACACAGAGCCCACTGTAGAGTTAGACATTCGGAGTGCAACTATCCCAAAAGGCAGTGATTTATACATCCCCCAACAACTCTCTAGATTTTTGATACACTCCCGTAATAAAATCTAAACACACGCCAAATATAATCCACACCCCCAAAAATTTTGAACCACCCCCCCAGTTTATGAATCTTGGATAAGCCCCTGCAACAAGGTATAGCTAAATTGTGCAAATCAAAACAGCCTCATCCCCTTTTATTCAAATCTACGTTTCCGTGCTATGCCCTATTACTCTTTTTGAATGCCAAAAAATAATTTGCAACCAAAAAAAAAAATAAAAGGTTTTAAATCCTATATCTATATGGATAACATTTTGTGGACTTACAGTGCCTGGTTTGAATTCCTTCTTAAATGCCTTACTGCACATTTGTTTTGTTTGATTTTCGTTTACGTAGCCAAGTTCCTCATTTTTCTGAAATTTGTGGAGAAAGCAACTTCGAAGGAAATACAACTTAATGTTTAGCATGATCACTTAAATATACCTCCTATCATCAATATTGGTGTCATTCTGTTTGGTACCTATGTAGGTGCTAGGTGAGTATATCCTTGCCCTTATGATAAAGGCGTGTATGTGAATAATTGATGTTTTGAGAAAATGATACTCAAAGTTCCTATTTTGTTCTTCAATAGGAAAAATAAAGTTTAAATCAAAATTTAAACTACCTAGAAATTGAAAAATAATCGATGCTTTTGCTTCATACATGATAAAATCAGTGGCGGATTAAGCGGCTGGCGGACCTGACGGCCACCAGGGACCCCAATTTCTAAAGGGCCCCGAGCTAGAGAGCTTCCTAGTTAAAAACTGCCACAACACAAAAAGCGAAAGATGCAATACTTAATATTATTCACGTATTTTACGTATATAAGTACAGAACGTTCTTTTATTAAATTAAAGTTAATTAAAAGTTCTATTAGTTCAACAGTGAGTGCCATAACCATTAAATACTGCTGTCATAACTGTAGTTTCGTCAAATATAATTAAATGAGCGAAATGAGAATTAAATTATTCATATTCATTTATTTTTCCTTGAGTAGTGAGTGGTGCAAAAGGAGGGAGACATGTTATAAAATAAAATTATGTTTATATGTTATAAAATAAAATTATGATGTTTATATGTTATAAAATAAAATTATGTTTATATGTTATAAAATAAAATTATGTTTATATGTTATAAAATAAAATTATGTTTATATGTTATAAAATAAAATATTACATACTAAAAATACATTTTTCAATAGATAAATATATTTTAAAAAAATATTAGGCGTAATAGATGCTAATAGTGAATGACTGCAAAGGCCAATAATGACAAAATAAGACGAATTAACGCAGTTTTCGTTTTTTAATTAATTGTAAAATTAGTAGTGAACATTATATACTAAATTAGCAATAAAAATTATGCGCTAACTTAGCAATAATATATACTTAGTACACATAGTTGTATTAATTATTTAGTAAATATATAGTCATGCCAATGACTTGAAACTTACAATAATGTCAATTACTTATTAAACATATTCTAATGCAAATTACTTAGCAAACTTACATTAATGCTTATTACTTAGTAAAATTATAGTATTGCTAATTGCCTAGTAAATCTACAGTAATGCCTATTATTTAGCGGATTTAGTAATAACAATTACTCACTGGGCTTAGCAATACTACTTGCTTAGTAAATTTACTGATACGAATTAGTTACTGAACAGTCTAATACCGATTATTTTGTAAAAGAGCTAATACCAATTATCAAGCTTTCTTAACCTTTTTTATTATTATTATTGAAGAAGAAAACTTTAGAAAGAGATAAAAAAAAGTTTTCTAAATGAAATCGCAGAAGAAAGTCCCAAAATATCGTCGTCGTTCATTTTTGCAGAGCGAATTTATTAAAGATTCTAATAACTGCAACGACTTCCATGGCGAGGAGGCATGATCGTCGCTGGGTTTTCTTTTGCTGGGCATATTATCATATAAATTAAACGTCGACAGGTTTCGGTAATGTCCAATTACAAAAGGAAAAAAAAAGTTCTCCGTTTGAAGTTAACGAGTTAAAGCAATTTAATAGATTGTGATACTTAATTAAAAGTCTGTTGAGATGTAAATTTCAGACGTTCAACAATGTCAGATTGTTTGGACGATTTTTAGCTAGAAAAAAATATTTGTATTATTTGTGAATATACAATATCGAGCTTTTTGTTTTTACTCCCCCCCCCTTTTTTTTACCGTCCCCGGTAACGTTTTTACCGTTATTGAAAACTGGGAAAAACACCGTTACTCTTAAAGTTTACTTTTGTGGGTTGAGTTTTTCTTTTTCAATACCTCCTCCTCCCTCTAAGATCATGTGTAAGATGTACATGAGCCGGTATAGAAAGAAGAACACGTCAATATAGCTAGGATATTAAGCCATTAGGCGGAGAGAGATGCAGGGAGCGATTTTTTGGGGGGGGACGTATAAATTCAATAGGAGCCAATTACAACAAGCCCGCAAGTTTCCTAGATATAACGAGAAAAATATGGATATTTTTTCGATATAATGATTAAGCGCAATATAATTTAACCGCTTTTAGCGTACAAGTCTTTTCTGGACTCCGGATTCAACGAGCAATTATAGAAAATTAAATAGCAAATCAAAATTTTTTGCAAAAATTCTATCGTTATGTGCAGTTGGTCGTTATAATTGATGATCGCTATAATCAATTTCTACGATATTTTTAAGGATTTGGGATGGAAAATTTCCCTAATCCCTTCTCCCCGTAGATCTGTCACTGCATTAAGACGATGTTCAAAGATATTTTAAGAGCTACTTCCAAACAACAAATTGTAGCAATTATTGTTTATATCAAGCTAAGGTTTCCCGTTGAATAATGTGAATAAACTTTCTCTCTCTTTCAGTTTGTGTTGTGTATATTTCCGGTCAAAAGTTTTCACTATTGTTTATTTTTTTAATCTTAAAGATAACATCAAAAAGCCTTTGAATTTATTATGTATCATCTGACGAAAAAAAAAGCAAATATACAAAATCTCTATATATATTTTCAAAGTTTTCAGGAAAATATTTTATCGGAACAGATATTTTCTAGTTTATTTGCAATGTTGACATTTTAGACTTCTCTATTTGTCCCTTTCGGATTTTATCCGTCTGTTTACTTGTCTCTTTCAAACTTTGTCTGTTTACTTCTTTTCTCTCTTTCAAACCTTATCTGTTTACTTGTTTTTTTCGGACTTTATTCGTCCAATTACATGTTTGGTTCTAGCTTAATTTGTTCATTTATTCGTCTTTTACAAGTTTTAATCGTCTGCTTTCCTTTCAGACTTCGTTCATCTATTTGTTTATTTGTCTCTTCCAGATGTTATTTGACAGTTTGTTTACTGGTTTCTCTCAGAGATTTTTTGTTTTTCATTTCTTTTAGACTTTTTTGTCCGTTTGATTAGTTGTCTCTTTCAGGGTTAATTCGTCTATTTGTGAACTTGTCCCTTCCAGATTCCATTCGTCTGGTTGTTTACTTGCCTTTCAGACTTTATTCGTCCGCTTACATGTTACGTTCAGGCTTCATTTGTTCGTTTGTTTGTCTCTTTCAAACTTTAATCGTCTGCTTCCCTTTCAGACTTTTTTCATCTATTTGTTTATTTGTCTCTTCCAGATACTATTCGCCAGTTTGTTTACTGGTTTCTTTCAGACATTTTTGTCCGCTTGTTTAGTTGTCTCTTTCAGAGTTAATTTGTTTGCTTGTCTGCTTCCGTTTCAGACTATGTTCATATATTCGTTTATTTTTCTCTTTCAGGTGTTATTCGTCAGTTTGTTTACTGGTTTCTTTCAGACTTTCTGTCTGTTTGTTTAGCTGTCTCCTTCAGGGTTAATTCGTCTATTTGTGAACTTGTCATTTCCAGATTTCATTCTTCTGATTGTTTATGTATCTTTCAGACTTTATTCGTGCGTTTACTTTACTCAACGATATTCTTTATTTCTTTATTTATTTTCCATTAGATATAGGAGGGGGGCATAGGCCGCCGAATATTTTTTAAGGGGCCAAAAATTGACCCTGACCCCCACCCTTTAGATTTGACTTTCCCAGATTCGTATAATCTGGGAAGACAAATCGTGGGTGAAAGACTAAACAATTCACTCCAGGGAATTTACAATTACTAAATCTAAAACAGTAAGAAGGTCTAGGTACTTCAAGAACTGCAGTGCCAGAAATAATGATGGATGTGGGGGGAAGAGGCAAAATACAGGAACCTTTTCAGTTTCAAACATTAATCTACTGAGTGGACGAAAAGGTCTTTAAATCGTAATAAAAATAAGATTTTGTTTGTCTTTTTTAGATTTCGTTTCTTTGTTTGTTTACTTGTTCGTTTCAGAAAATTGCGAAGAACCTCAATTAACGATCAAAGCCATAGAAAGACACTTTGTGTCAGTATTTACGTCCTGTGGACATACCACAGTTTGATGACTTTTTATTTTTAGTTTGCAAGTTTATGCGTTAAAGCAATTTAACCCATCAAAGACGAGACCAATTGCTTATTGTGACCTACAAAAATGTCCTTCTCAAATACAATTCATGAAAAGAGACATGCGTTTAACAATTATTCTTTATATTGACCGGACTTTTAGAAATGTCGATAAAGAGGGTAAAACCAGTCATTGGAGGATTTATTGCTCTCATTAATTAATAATTTAATTAATAATTTCGTTCTTCATATAATACGCAGAATTGATTAGTATAAAGATGTCAAGTAGTTCCATCGAGTTGAAAATAATATTTATTAATACTTTAAATGTTTAGGTTTATTCAGTAATACGTCAAACGATAAGTAATCCAACTACAACATTAGAGAAATTTAGTACTTCTTTTTGATGGAGAATTGATAGTACTTCCTTTTGATGGAGAATGATGGAAAATTCCCATACTTCGATGGTAAAAGGAAGAATAATTTGAATTTAGAATCTGGAAAATAATTACACACACATATAGTTGGCAAATATAACAAGTGAAATTATAATTATACAATGTTTGAAAAATATGAAATGAAAGGAAATAATTTGTTATGTTTTCAACTGTACAAATTAAATTTGTTAAATTTGTGTTTTTGAAATTTTCAGTGGCAACGATCAGGGAAGCCTGCAAAGTGAATACATGATATTTCTATTATAGGAGGCCACAAGTGAATGACTCTCTGTTAGATTTACTGGTTATGGTCTGTTATGATCCCCCCCACTAAACTTTTTTTCGTCAACAGTAAAGCTGCTCTTGCCAAAGAGTGGACAGATTTGCAAATCATGGAGTACAATTAACCAATAGTGTGAGAGCTAGCGAAAAACATTATTAAAAAGGACGGAAGTTAAAATATAAAAAGGAGGGGGTAAGACGGAAAGGGGTGTAAATCATGAGGGAGCTGTTTGCAGAAACTATCCTCGTATATTGTCGTTTTATGATATAATATATCAGTTAGTGATCATTTTTTATTCAAATTTTGACGTTCATATTGCTAATTATTTTTTAAGGCAATGTGAAGGGTGTTAAGATAAAGTAACTAATACAAATTTGTGAAATCTTCTGAATTAAAATTAAGTATGAAAATTTTCTCTAACCTTCAGAATATAATGGTGTAGGACAAACTTTATGCACTTAATCTTATTCATTATAAAGCCCTCCTTTTAAACCAAATTAACTTAGATAAGAAACAAAAGAAATTTCTAAAATTATCAGGATTATTCTACTTACTTTACTACTAATAATAAATAGTATTCATATTTTTTTTTAGACATTCGCAAAATTTTGGAGTATTTTTTTTTTCACGTGAAATTTGCGCGGTTGAGAGGCGGCTAAGGGCAGCACCATCAAATTTCTTACTCCCATTCTGAACATGTCATTTATGTTGAAAAGATTGTCTTAGCCAATCACGCAGCTTATTTTACAGAGAAATTGACATGCAGTTAAATAATGAATGCCGAAGTTAAAAGGCTGGGAGCAGAAATACGAATATATTAAAAGGTAAGAAAAAGGACCGGAAGTTTTTGAAAGCTAAAAGAATGAATTTGTGTCAAAAACAATTTCGTTTTCTTTTTTATACTCTTTGACATCGTTTAAAGAGTTTGTTCTTCTAACATTTGAAAAGTTAATTTCGCACAATTTTGAATTGAATAGAAGTTGAAAGACGACTAACTTATAATCAATAGGGCCAGTTAGTTTATTCTTTGAGGTTGGCTACAATAGCTTGATATTTTGTTTTTCCGCAAGTCCGAAAAATGTTATGATTCATTTGCCTTAAAGTGTTATGATTCATTTGCCTTAAAGTGCTATGATTCATTTGCCTTAAAGTGTTATGATTCATTTGCCTTAAAGTGTTATGATTCATTTGCCTTAAAGTGTTATGATTCATTTGCCTTAAAGTGTAATGATTCATTTGCCTTAAAGTGTTATGATTCATTTGCCTTAAAGTGTTATGATTCATTTGCCTTAAAGTGTTATGATTGATTTGTTTAAAATGTTATGATCCAGTTGTTTTAAATATTGTCATTAATTTATTCTAAAATGTTCTGATTCATTTAAAAACAACTAATTACAATCAAATAAAATTATTCTGCTTTTTATTCTTAACGTGCATAGGCAATGAAACAACTATAAATAATCGTCTCTTTCAATTAAAATTTGAAGGACCTCATGTTCGCCATCCATAAATAAACAAAGCAAATAAACAAACATAAATATATAAAGTAAATAAATAAACAAACATAAACAAAGTTTGCTATCCATACATAATTCTACGCTAGCAAGTGATAAATGCGAAGAAACACGTCAATTTCAAAACTAAGAAAGGACTTATGAAAAGAAAATGATTATTGGAACGTAAATATTGGCAACTTGAATAAAATATTTAAAAAAAAGAAAACAGAAAAAACAAGTAAAATGGAATCTTACATCTGTTTTATTAATTATACCATTTAAGAATATTGAAAATAAAACGGATTGACAAGATCTCCAATCAGGAAGTGCTGAACAGATCCAACACAAAAAGATTTATTATTATTACCTAAATGTCGTGAAGAAAGTTAGCTTACTGCGGCCACATATTGAGGGAAAAAGAAATACCAACTACCCCAACTATCACTGGATGGGAACATCATGGAGGAAGAGACCTACAGGCAGAGAAAGAAGAGGATGGATGGATCGAAGACTTAAAGGCTTGGACCAGGCTAAGCACGCAAGATATTATCCATGTCAGTAGAGACAGGAAGATGTGGTCAATATGGGCCGCCAACCTCCGAATCGGAGAAGGCACTTGATGATGATGATGACTTGTTATCATTATTATTATTATTATTAATAGTATTATTTTATGAGTGGTGGGAATTTGTCAGGCATTAAATTGCCTTTTTAATTCATCTTCTCCTTCTTCTCATAACATAAAATATTGATTGTTATTATTTCGCCTTGCTCTGTAAATGTTATGCTGAAAAAATAAACTGAATTGAGTAGTTTCGAGTAAATTCTCCTTCACTAGCCTTCGTAGGAAGCTAAATTAAAGCTTTATTAAAAGCAAAATTAATGTTTGCACATAATTTTTTAATGAAATCTAGTAAATGTAAATGAAATTGTTGTAGAAATATCATTTATCACTTTTAAAAAATAACAAATGCCTGTTTCAAGTTAATGAATGCAGTTATTAAACGACCGAAACTGCTCCTTGTCTCTTTCGACAAGAGCGTTTTCGGCCATCATTAACTGTTCATTTCTTTGTAAATTTCATGGAGCAACACAACTCTCATGGGAGTGGGTTCATGTGTCTGTGGGAGAGCTTAATCAAGGGCAGATTTTGTAATGCAGCCTATGAGAAAATAATATGTTTTGATACCCGGTAGGGAATTGAGCCTCTATACCACTGCTTCCACATATTACTGTCCTCCGATCAGTTTATTGCGTTGATTTGTTTATTGCTTTGGGCCAAATTCCTACCGTTGATGTCTAACGAAGAATTTCGCTTGTCTGATTTAGTTCACCTTCTCTTGTAATATAACCAGTTTATGACCGTTTAAGACCTTTATGTTTCGTCATAATACCCTTAACGACAAGCTCTTTATGACCACTTCTTTATTGCTTTAAGAGAGTTGAAATGCTTGAGAACTTGGAAAATTAGCCATTCGCTAATCTGCGATAACTAAGTTGGTTTTCAGGATAAAAAAAAGAAAATTAAGAATTAATGGAAAAAGTTTCTTTATAAAATTTTTCCGGTTAAGATCATAAATCATAATCACACAATCATAGATTAGACATAGTCACAATCATAGATTAGACATAGTCACAATCATAGATCATAAATTAAGTTCTTAAATGTTTATAAAGATTAGCGGTGTCTTCAAGTGTTTCTTAAAATAATAGTTTTTTCATTTTTGATATAGTAAATGTATTTGGTAACATTGGCATTAATAATTGTTATGATAATTAATATTAGTGTCCTATTAGCATTATTAGCGTAAATATAAATATCGTGTTATAATTATCAGACTCGATATGAATATTATGTACTTAAATTGGTATTAGAATTGAATATATCAACAATAATCATATATCAAAGGTGATTTGAATATTGATCATCAAATCACATATCAAGACTTTTAAAATTAATATTATTGATACATTAAAAAAAAATGATCAGAACTCACGGTGTATATTAAAAATATATTAGGAATATTAGCATTGGATTAGAAGTATCAAATGCAATATTAAAAACATATTAAAAAGGTTAATATCGAAGTATCTTTTTTGTTGTAAAAAAGTAGTGTCAATATTTATGCAAATTTAAATTTATTTGACATAATTTTAGCAGTCGTAATATTATACATATATATCATAACTCCAGTGCGCTACACTAGCGCTATATTAAATTATGTACAGGGTGATTCAAATTAAAGAGGGAGTGTGTAGACCTTTCTGTGGGAAAAAATAATGGAAGAATCATAACCAAATCTCGGAAACGTATTTACTCGAGTATGCGGTTCCGATTGCCGAAAAAAATCACATTCCGACCACTAGAGAAATGGCACGACGGTGAAGGTAATTTTCTCATTTCCGAGCATAATTGACAATTATCGTCAAGAATGGAACAGAATAAGAATAAAAGTTAGAAGA
>QLNU02015003.1:126434999-126448333 GCA_006491805.2 Dysdera silvatica | reverse complement strand
CATGTATGGAGTAAATGTTTGCACACGTGTGCAGATTCCATACATGCATGTGCTCTGGAAGCATTAGGGCGCCAAATCTAAAGTGCTCAGATCCTTTCGGCTATTTTCCAAAAATATTTATGGGAGGGCTTCCAAAATTGATGAGCAATAACCAAAGAAATTCAGAATATAGTTAAGGATGTAAGCCATAACATATAAAATATATTGTTTATTTATTTAGATATTAGTTATATATTTACTATTATTTTTTTTATGCTTTTCATATTTTGTTTAATTCACCTGAAAGCTGTTTTTCTATTTCGCTCCCAATACTAGCTTTTTTAAGTTTGCGGCCACGAGTCTTATATTTCACAGACTGACCTTTTCGTACTGTCCTTCTATTTCCAGTTAAGGATGAAATTTACAAGTAGAAAGCTTACGTCTTCGATTAACTCGAAGGCGGAGTAGGACATCAAGATGTTAGTCCCTCAATATTAGAGAAATTATAGTATTTGCATAGTATATTATATCTACAAGGCAGTGTGTAAATGGGTGTAGGATTGTGGATTAAATCTCCAATCGAAGAAAATTCCGATTTATTTTATTTTTTATTTATTTGCAAATAATTTAAAATAAATCAGCTTAAAAATGGTGAACAAATAAAATGCCAAAAAACAGGTTCCGTTTATTCAGGACTCCGCATTTTTTTGCTTTTTTTTGCATAAATGTCTGCAACTACGTACCTTCAGGACAAGGGCGGATATAAGATGACTTTTCGGGGGCCTCCACCGGGAAATTTTTTAGTTTTGGACTGTTAAATAGTTTAGGGAAATGTTTTTATATTATTAGCTTTCCTTTATACTCACCAAAATATTTAATTTGAGTAAGTAATTAATTTAATTTTTTTATTTATTATATTTTATTTATAAAAGATATATACAATAACAAAAACGACAATTTACAATGTAATTAATAGAACACGTTTAAATTTAAACTACAAAAATATTGCAATTGTTTTACTTTTTTTTATAGCAAGCAACTTTTTTTAAAAGAATTAGTAATTTATAGTACTTATTTATATTTATAGGTGGGTGTTGAAAACTATCGTGTGGTAAGTAAAGTGCAAAGTTAAGTCATCTTGGTTTCTTTGAAAATTTGTCAATCACTTTATTTACATCAATATGAATATTTCTGTGGGTGTGTATTAAAAGTTTCTCTTCTGACATCACCGTTCGAAACCAAGTTTGAAGGCGCTTCAACGATAAAAAACTACGTTTTGCTGAAGCAACACTTACTGTAAACGTAGTTTGAAAGACGAGTAGCTTGAAGATTCATGGAAAAACGTCTGGATCGCATTTCTCCAAGGCTTGGAGACTTTGGTGTAAGATTTTAGTTTATTACAGTAGTAACAAACAACACATAAAATATTCTTCATCGTCTTTTTTTTCCTATTTAACCCTGACGCTGGATCGGTCAATTATTCAGGACAGATTGACTTTCAATTAAAGTGTTCTTGTATATTAATCGCATATACGTCTTGTGTCTGCAACTACTTGTTTGTTTAAAAAATGCACATTTGTTTAAAATATTATAAAATGCATATAGGCCTATATAAAATCTTAAACTATATATAATCTAATGCGAGTTTGTTATAATATTGTGATAATTTTTTTGTTTGAAGAAATGTTATATTTAGTATAAAGCAGTGTCATAGCTATAATTTTAATTACACATATATTGACATAACTCCTTCCATAAGGCCGATTTTATTGATGAAAGCAGCTGTCCCATTTTTGGCCCTGGGAAAAAACAGGTTAAAATGATCCTAATCAAGCTCAGTTTCTCAGTCTGGCAGTGGCTTGAAATTCCTCTTAAAACAAAGGAGATGGGTCAACAATTAATAGAGGATTTTCTAAATCTTCAGTCGTTTAGTAGAAGGATGGCACGTATCCAGTCATTGTTCCATTGTGTTGTCCATGAGGAGGCGGTCCTATTTTAAAGCCACTAACTTCCCGTATGTGCTAAAAAGAAAAAGAAAGGGAATGTTGAACATTTGAAATGCTGTTTTCAGTTAACATTTTCACCTGTTTATTTATAATTATTTATAATTCAAATAATTAAATTTTATTAATAATTAAATATATTTATTAATAATTAAATATATTTATTAATAATTAGTATATTTATTAATAATTAAATATATTTATTAATAATTAAATAATATTTATTAATAATTAAAATTAATTATATATTTATTAATAATTAAATATATTTATTAATAACTAAATATATTTATTAATAATTAAAATATATTTATAAATTTAAATAATTAAATTTAAGCAACAGAATGGAAACGAAAACAGAATCACTGCCGAACATCTTCATAAATGATGCGATGAATTACCTATCTTTACGTACATTTACTTATATTTTAGACCGGCGATTCTTTTACTTTCCCAGACCTCGGATCCCCTCAGAGATCACTCGTCCTCGCGGACCCCTTCGGAGATTACTCTCCCTCGCGGAGACCCAGAGTTAACTTAAAGTTTAAAGCCCAGAATTTGCATCATACATATTTATTTCTAGTGTTTCATCACTGATTTTCACCATTTAAGGAAGGAATTTTCGTCCCTCATAATTTATTCATAGCACTAAAGAGTAAATGCTATTAGCTTAGTATTTTCCGAAACTTTATGGAACACCGGGAGGGTCTCGCAGACCCCTGACAGGGTCCGTTGACCAAAGTTGAAGAACCAGTGTTTTAGACGATAGTATCCTAGATTTTTCAGGGAAGGCGAGTATATATCCGGTACATCATTCTCGTTAGTTAGTAAGTGTTTTATGTTGCATTTTATAGATACTCACCTTTATTTTTGCAATAATGGATGCAATCCTTCCATGACCAGAGACATGGTAATTCAAAAGTTACAGTTATGGCAAGATCTTGGGAATTGTCCTTAAAGAGAAAAATATTTCGTTATCTAATGGGAGGGTTGGAGGTCCTTCAAGTCACCCCTACCCACGGCAACGCTAAAGACAATACCTAATACCAAGTGAATGCACAAACATTGCTGAGTTGTGAAAAAATGATGGAAAATAAAAAACAAATATAATATTTGTTTAATCAACAATTTTTCTACAGTAGCCGATGATATGGCAATATAAGATGTTAAATTACTCGTAAAGAAAAGAATGATTTCACGGTGCCTGCTGGGAACCGAACCCATGACCTCTTGATTGCAGGTCAAGTGCTCTACCAAATAAACTGCAGGCGTCAATCGTTTTCTCCCTTATGAGCATATATATGGCTTTCTATGGAGAAGGATGATATTAGTGTGGCAGTGCTGTGAGTGTTTTGTAACTAAAGCGACAAGTCAAAGAAGCGAGAATGCTCGATAGGACGAACTAGAAAATATTATTAAATCAGCAATTTTTTTTACCTTAACCGACGATGTGGCAACAATAGATACGAAATTATTTATGAAGAAAGAAACAATTTTCCGTGGCCTGGTAGGACGCGAACCCACAACCCCTTGATTGCCAGTTAAATGCTTTGACTTGTCACTTTGGTTATTAAGCAGTTACAGTACTGCCATACTAATAGCGTACTTGTCCATAGAAAGCCTTATATATGCTCGTAAGGGATGCAGTGATTGTCGTCTGTAGCTTAGTTGGTGGAGCACTCGCCCGGTAATAAAGAGGTCATGGGCTCGGGACCCATTAGGCGCCGGAAAATTATTGTTTTCATTTATCATCAAATGTAATAGCTTCTAATAAATTTAAATGTACAATTAAATGAATGAATCCAAGTAAAGTATTAATTAAATATTTCAAATAAGCGGTGTATACAAACGAATAAGAATCAAAGTGGCAACTCATAAGGCACACTGAAATTAAAAATAAAATTAAAAATAAAATACTAATCTCAATTCGTTGGATTGGAATGATGTCATTATAGAAGGAGTGTTATTAAAAACATGGAGATTGTAATCCTTCTATGCAGGCATTTGTTTGTTTATTATTCTAGAACTACTTCTAGCTTTAGTTACGTTTAGTCTGGAAGGCAGTGGCTGATGAATGTTCTTATGTTGTTTTGCGAGTTGTTTATCCAAATACATCTCCGTTGAATCTTCCATGAGTCCCTAGTCTCTCAGGTTTAAGCCGCAACTGTTGCTTGCTGCTTGAAATGGGTGATGAGTAGTTCTTTTTCCGGTTCGTAAAGCGAACATGAAGTTTGTAATCAGTATTTCTAAGGGCTAACTCGGACTTCCGCGGAAGTTCCATGCATCCACATGTGGATGCATGGAACTTCAAGAGCTTTAGCTATTTCTATTCAAATCTTGTCCGTACTTTCGGATTCTGTCACTGGGGAGCTTCAGAGATTTCGACATTATTTTGTTTTCGGTATGTATTAAAAGTGTCAACCCTACACTCCAGAAAAATTGTTCATCCTCTTAATTGGATTTTGACGGTTGTTGTCTCAAAAAATTTGTTTTTCTTCATAATGTCTATATGACTATTTTTGAATATATATTTACACAAAAGATATTAAATATAAATATTTTCGTGTTGTAAATTTTGAGCCACTTTGTCCAATATCTCCTCAGAGAAACACATATTAACTTGAGCATTCCCCTCGGTGCATTTCAGTTCTTATTCGTTCCCTCCTCTATTCTCTCTGTTACTCCTCTATTACTCCTCCATTCCTCCTCTATTCTCTCTCTTACTCCTCTAATCCTCCTCTAGTTTCCTAAAACCCCATCACGATCAACAGGTCAACCAAGCATGATGTGTATACAGAAGAAACATGGTAGACTGGTGAGCAGAAATATATGTCTACTTTGAAGAAATGGTTCCGAAGGAAGCAAGAATTTCCATCCAGTTAAAATAATATTTATTAATCCTTTAAGTTAATTTATTAATACTCTAAAAAAATTAATTCGAATATATAGTTAAAGGATTTAGTATGCCTTTTTAAGCGGAGCCACTGGTAATTACGTGTGCACACTTCGATGGTAAACGGAAGATTGATTATCGTTTCAGAATTCGGAATACTGTTGCGTACATTATTACCAAATACACAAATTGAAATTATATACAACATCTGGAAAACATGAAATAAAAAGATACATTAGGTACAATTTATAAAATTGGCAACATGCCAATTTTAGAAACAGTACTTGTTAAGTTTGCGTTTCTTGAAATCCTTAGTGGCAACAATCAAGGAAGCCAGCAAAGTGAACACGCAGCATTTCTATTGTGGAGGCCCACAGTTACAATAAATCTTCCGAAGTTACGAATTCACAGTGTACGAGTGAGAAACCTGCCCATGAAAATTCAGAATTGGCAGATTTAGCGCAAATTGTCATAGTCATGTTAAGCAATTGCACTTCCTTTCTTAATGCCTATATATTGGATGTTCATTCACCCCTACGTCGGACCACACCTTATCCTCAATATGACATACGTTTCTATCTTCTTCACTCACAATATATGATGCTGAAACTGCAACTTTCAGTCAAACTGGCTGAAACACTCAAGTGGTTTCTTAGTTTAGGAAACAAACCAAAAGAGCTAATCTGAGGAATAATCTATTTCTGACGAACGAGCGCATATGAACTTTTACATATAATGAGCAACTTCTTGAAGACAAAGTGATGAATAGTTAGAAAGCGCAGGAATCAGTAAAATTTTTACATGCATAATTTTAAAAGCTGATATAGTGGCGACAGATTGCACTAATCCAGTTGGGCTAGTTACACAAAATTTAATTGATGTAATTAGTTTTCTTTAAGTTGAAAAGTTAATATTTCTCTGGAATTGTCTGTTTCAATGTCTGCTACGGAACGTTTAATTATTGGCAACAACGGTAGTAAAACGTATTTTTCTGCACCTTTAAGCCAACGAAACTTTGAACCATTTACGATACCCATTACGATTTGAACCATTACGATTTGAACCAGTTACGATAAAAAGATAATACTAAAATTTAAAATGGAAATTTCCGTTTTCTCATTCCTGTTACAATAACATTTCTATTGTTTATACGATAAGGTTGCCTTCTTGCTGGCTATATAATTATGAGGATAGAAATATAAAGATTAATTGTGTGTGTGTGTCCGTTTCTGAGACAATGTAAAATGTTGGTACTACATGATTAGCAATATTTTTTCGTTGAATGTAATTTTCCTCCAAATTCTACTCTAAAATCAGTACACGAAAATGTTACGGTAGTTAAATCTCACTTATTCGTTAACTAGTTCCAATGCAACACAAACCTTGCTGTCCTTGCACAATGAAAATTCAAATAACTCAGTAGTTAGTGCTATTGCACACTAAGTATTATGTGAATAGATCATAAAAAGAATTTGAAAACAACACTTTTTAGTGATTCATTTTGCTAATCCAAACACTATGTTTCCCCACATGCGGGGTGGGGGGGGGGAGATACGCATAAACGTACGCAGAAAGTTCATAAGGGGGTTATAGGCTCAATGGGGGTTTACAGAGCTACAACTCATATATTCCTATATTAAATATACAAAATTTCATTGCAACATGGAAGATCCCATAAACACCACCCTACGTACGCTAATGGAGATACGTCAAGACTTGTGAATAGCGAAAACCAGCAAATAACTGATATCTTTTCTGGCTACTTTCTACCTCTTAAAAAAAAACATTGTTTCTAAAGTAAATATGCATTTCGCAACCAGAATCCAACAGAAGTTCGTTTCTTCGTTTCACCTACGCTAATTGTTAGGGTGATATTGTTTTCCTTTTAAATGATAATGAATTAAAAGTAAGAGAAATTAATATAAAACGATTTAAAATTGATAAAAGCGTTTAATATTAAATTCATCGATGTACAAAAATAAAACATAATGAAGAATATCCAGTAATTTTTATACGTTCCCTGAGAGCAAAAATACGTTCACCCTGCTATTTGTGAAAATTGCAATATCATGAAAGGGTGACAGCAAGGGCGCCCCCTGAATTACACGCAAGGGGGTGCATCCAGGAAAAATTCCAGTTGAATAATATTGAGGGGGTGAAAGGGGGTGAAAGTGCACCCCCCCTCGGGGCGTCCATGGCCAACAGGATAAACTTTAAGTATTTTAGAGTGAATTTTGATTATGCATCGTTAGAGAGAATAATACAATTCGAGTTTATTTGAAACGTAAGAAGACGAGAGTGTAAAAAACATATAAATAAAACTGAAGTCCTATACTGCATTAGATCACCTTTAAATGGTAAAGGTAACAATGTAACAATGGCAATAAATCTCTATATGTTTAGATTTCTTTTTACAAAATCTATTTCTTTTTATTTCAGATTACTCTTTCTTGACTCAGGTGTCTTCTCAGATTTTCATCTTGAAAAAGATTACTGAAGGATAATAAAAACTAATCACTTTCCATTTCACTTTCGTTTCTTTGTAATCAACATCGTCTGATAAATGGCAGATTCCGCGTTTTTACGACGACGAGGAATTTTGCCATCTTAGTTCGATCTATACAAGCCTTCGTCGGAAGGAAGAAATGTACCATTTGTAAAACGTCGTGTTCATTGCGGAGGATTTGTGCTCTTTGAGCAAATTAGAAGTTTGTGCGCATGCGCATATTTATTTCTTTTATTCCATTGCTTCACAATATATACAATGTGTATATACAATATGTAAAACAATTTACTCGTACTTCTTACGTTTTAAGACTGCATTATGGGTCCTCTAGAATGGGACTCACAATTCAACGGGACCCCTAAGTTTCTGCGTTTTCATGATTTGAAGCTTTCGCGGAATGGAACCTAGTGTTGTGGCCTTAAAGCCATAATTCTTATAACAAGACTACTAGAGAACATACACAGAAAAAGTGGAAACGCTTTTGAACAATAAACACAATTGAACTTTAAATAATATTGAACTTTAAATAATATTGAACTTTATATAATATTGAACTTTATATAATATTGAACTTTAAATAATATTGAACTTTAAATATTTTTGAATTTTAAAAAGTATTAGAATATTATAAACGGTACTTACATAATTTGCATAAAGCTGTTAAAATTGTGTTAGAACTATTTTTTCTAACAAAAATTACTTACTCTTTTTGTAAGCATCCTGATGATTATTTAAATTTCAGTTTAGTAATTATCTCTAACGAATCTCTAATAAATTCGTTATTTTCCATTATCTCTCTTGTTTCATCAATTAAACACGTGGACGCTAAAGAAACTTGGACTCAATTTGTTTGCATTGGCGAGCATTTATTGTAGGACATGATTAAAATTAAATTTTTGTAAAGAAATTTTATTTGTGTCTTAAGCGCATTTCGGTGGTTTAGTGGCCATGCTCTCTGGCTCGTAGGGCTAAAGATCGACTACCAAGCAAACCTGGTTGAATGCAAATTTTCCGGGGATCGTGTTAGTCGCCTGTTACAATACTCTGCGCCGAACAATTCAAAAATGTCCACCATTATCCGGTAATCTAATCTGGCAAATATCGAAATGTTTTGACACCCAAAATAGGTAGGCATTGGGTCCAAAAAAAAATTGTGCCGTAAGTTTGAGTTTTGCATGAATTTTTCTAACTGGTAACCGAGTAACATCCTCGGAAAGTATTTGTTTCTCCTCATATATATATGACATGACACAGGACAGACATGGTACAGGAGCTCTCAACTAGAAGTGAAGAAGTTGGACTCAAGATGAACCTACAAAAAACTAAGATCATGTTCAATAATTTTGTAGAGGAAACAAAAATACAAGTTGACAACATTGAGCTAGAAATTGCTGATTCATATATTTACCTTGGCCAGCTGATTTCAATGGATGGCAACATTATGAAAGAACTCAACAGACGTATTAAACTTGGCTGGAGTGCATTTGGAAGAAACAGTTTTATCCTGAAGGGGAAATTGCCTTTGTGTCTAAAAAGAAAGGTCTTCAACCAGTGTGTATTGCCAGTCCTCTCTTATGGATCAGAGACATGGAGTCTAACAGTTGGAGCAATACGAAAGTTACAGACAACGCAAAGGAGCATGGAGAGGTGCATGCTTGGAATAACTAGGAGAGATCGAAAAAGAAACACTTGGGTGAGAGAGCAAACTAGAGTAGAGGACATCATTGTTAAAGTAAAAGGGCTGAAATGGCGATGGGCTGGGCATATTGCAAGAAGAACTGATCAACGATGGACAACAGAAATTCTGAACTGGATTCCAAGAGACCACCGAAGACCTAGAAAACGTCCTCAAACTAGATGGGTGGATGAAATAAGAAAACAGGTTGGGGTGACGTGGAAACGAATGGCCCAGGATAGACTTGTGTGGAAAGCATTTGGAGAGACCTTCATCCAGCAGTGGATAGATAATGGTTGAATATGATATATATATATATGTGTGTGTGTGTGTGTGTGTGTGTGTGTGTGTGTGTTTACACGAATTAACGTTTTTGCAGCGGAAATAAAATAGTTATTTTTGATATAAAAGTATGTATAGACTTAGTTTCTATTGCAAATGGATGGCGCGCTTGCTACCATCATTTTCCTAGTCTGTTTCAGTTAATAAAGGTGAATTTCTTTGCTATAAATGCGGGCCATTAACGCAGGTACTAGAAATAAATTTATTTCCTGAGTTCCAATTATCCCGAAACCCTAATTATGCAAATTTACGTCTGCAAAGGATTCATTAAACATTTGAATTCAGCCAATTCCTTAATTATGTACGTGTATTTTTCAACACTGGGAATTAAGTTTCGTTTTTTTTTGGGAAATTTAAATTAAGTTAGAGAGCATTCGAATTCATACCATTCCCTCTAAACCCACTTAATCTGCATTCAGGCCTTCCGTAGATCAAAAGGCTTCATTTAATAGGCTCCAAATAAAGAAATTCAAAAACGGTTCCTGCTGTTGGCATATCTTTTATGGGATTAAGCAACGAAATTGGCATGTTGAAATATGCTAAAATTCGCGAGTTCACAATATAAATGAGATGTGTTTTTGAGATATTTATTGCATCTTAAACTGATTAAAAAGAAATTTTTCTAATTTTGATCTCATCCAAGAGAGATTTCATAGTACGTCAAGTAATTGTATTTTCAAAAAAAGAAAAAAAAAAAAAAAGGGAAGAAGAAAAATAATCTATCCTTAATATTGCTGTAGGCTTATATTATTTTCTTTTGGGACTGCTTATATCCCGACAAAATACGTCTGATATCTCAGATCACTGGAAAGAATCTGATATCAAAGCATAACTCTAGTCGCCAAACTCAAGATGGACCACGCACATATACACCATGATAATATAAATACAGTAGAGCATCGATTATCCGAATACAGATCAACCGAATGCATGTCGGCGAATTCAAATTTGCGCGCCATGTAGTTCCACTAACGGTGGGAACATGAAAAAGCTATTCAGCAAGTGTACTCCCACATTAACTTGAAGGATGCTGTGCACATGGAAGCAGAAGCTTGGACTACTATCAAGGACACTACACTAGCAAAAGCTTGGAATAAGCTCCTTCCATCAGAAGAGTATTTCACTGCACCTGAAGAGCCAGCAAGCAGCCAATTTGTATCAGCACTGGCTGGGCTGATTAAAGAATCTTCAGAATTTGAAGAATGCGGCCAGGAAAACATTCAAGATTGGCTCGAATATGATGTCGATGACCATGGCTATCAAGCATTGACGGACGATGAAATCATTGCCAGTGTCATCGACGACCAAGACCCTTGCGACGACGACCATGCCGAAAAAGAGCTATCCGGTGAGGAAGCTTTTCACTGCCTTGAGACGGCTATGAAGTGGTTAGAACAAGAAGAACGTGATGCTGTCCATCAAATTGCTGTCTTTAAAACGTGTGCGAGATTTAGCGGCAAGAAAAGATTTGTTTCAGCTTTGCAGCAAAAGAAAATTTTAGGCTTCTTTTCCTAAACTGTAGGCCTACTTTAATGCACTACTTTATGTAAGGTATGTATTTGTAAAACATGTGATGTAAAATATATAAAAGTTTTGTGTTTTATATCACTGTCTCTTTATTTCATATTGCTCCTATGGCAGTGGAAAATTTTTTTCGTAAATGATTAGTTTTCGGAAAAATCAGTTATCCGAACACCCCCAGTCCCCAATTGTTTCGGATAGCCGATGCTCCACTGTAATAATTTATGTGTAAGACTTTGTTGACGCATTTTCAATTTGATTTATATTCCTATATTGGTCGTTTCATGTTGCCATTTTGGGCAATCGAAATTAAATAAATTTGATCTTCACGACAGCTTTTTTTTTCTGGTCATTCTTCAGATAGTCCTCTTGTTTTTGTTATTATTATTATTATACCTCATAATAAACAGTCATTTGACACGGGAGTAAGGTTTTCTTAAACCTTACGTCAGTGTCGAAATAGCTGTTCGTTACGGAACCTTCTGGTGGAACTCTGTATTGTTTCGTTATTATACCTCATGTTTAAACCACGTAATTTGTTTGGCTATTTGATAAACATATTGTATTGGATGACGTCTATGTATTCTAATAAGCAAGAGTTAGGACTTTAGAGCTTTGTTTCTGGGATCTGATTCTGAGTGAAAATGATGCTTAAAAGCATTGTCGATCTGAAGGCGTATTAAGTCGGAAATCACGTCTTCAATAATTCATCGTGTACTCTTAGTTCATGAAATATACTGAAGAACAAGCTATGTAGTATTCAGCATTAACTTTATGATACTATCATTTTTAGAGCATAAGGCAAAGCGTTCACCCAGAGTACTGTGAAACCAGGTTCGATCCTCAACCTGTGAACAAAAAAAAAAGGTGACTATTGACTAACCTCTCATTGTCGTCCAGAGGGTTGATTCTCCAGGCCTTTAGGCGTTCAGATACTAAGGAAAAATCTACTGTATAACGCTTCCGAATTGAGCTTCAAAAGTTGTTAGACTAGTTTCACAGGAAACAGTTGACTAAAAATAGGGTAGGAGTAGCATCCCGGGGGCTTTTACTGATGAAGTTTATATAGTACCTGTTATTGCTATTATATTTGGCGAGCAATCGCCAAAAAACAGGTTATCAATTGCGCAGTCTCGCCAAACCTCCCGCCAAGAAATCGATTTGTTTGATTGGGAGTTTTGTCAGGGCTCATCTCACCAGCGTTGAACTGGAGGTCCATTCGCTTCCCGCGGCTTAGTGGTAACGTATTAGCCTATCGTGCTAGTAACCTGGATTCGATTTCCAATAGTAAGAACGTGCGCCGTTTTCTGCCTCCTCGTAGTCTTGGGTTTTGTTCCCTCGGCAAAAGATTTTGTATTTATATTTTCGCTGGAAATTGTAGATCTCGGCGCAGCATCAACTTTGTTGTCCCTTTTCTGTAGAAATACAAAT
Source organism: Dysdera silvatica (assembly GCA_006491805.2). Taxonomy (NCBI): domain Eukaryota; kingdom Metazoa; phylum Arthropoda; class Arachnida; order Araneae; family Dysderidae; genus Dysdera; species Dysdera silvatica. The sequence goes on along the minus strand of QLNU02015003.1, from coordinate 126,435,983 downwards.
AAAGAAACTTTAGAGCAGAGGTTACTAACTTGGTGTGCTGGTGCTGAAAAGGATGTGAAATGAAATTTCAGGGGGCTTCAAAAAATGTGTTATACAATGATTTTCGAAACCCATGTATAAATAGCTCAATCTAGAGCTTTTTTGTTTTTGGAAAAAAAGAGACGCTTTCCCCATCCTGGATTCGAACCAGGGTCCCTCCGTTTAGCCCGGAGTGTCTTGGACCGCTAGACGAATGAGGACAGGAAACAACGCTCTCTTTCTCCGTATGTAAAGGTGTAAGGTATTATTACCCTCCGCAGGGATAACACAATTGCCAAACAATGGAGTGCCTTGACCGACACTCACGGCTCAACGGAGGGACCCTGGTTCGAATCCAGAATGGGGACGGCGTCTCTTTTTTTTCCTAAAACAAAAAAGCTCTAGTTTGAGCTATTTATACGTGGGTGGCAAAAATTATTGTGTAATAAATTCTCTCACGAAAACTCACAAAAATCTCGCCCCGGAGGCTTTGTGTGTTGACCATTATTTGGCAATTGTGTTATCCCTGCGGAGGGTAATAATATCTTACAAAAATGTGGTTCGTATACTTGAATGACGAGTCATCACACAGCCAGGATCTGGAGTAACTTCAGAGGTGTAAGTAAAATAAATTAGAATGTAATTACTCAAGTTGTGTTTATATTTCATGTACCAAGTTCAAAGTTCAAAGCTCATGCTGTTGAGTTCAATTTATTTCCTTGCGGAATTGCATGTGGTTCAAGGATTAGAAATAAGCCTTTTTTATCTTTAAATCAATGATACTACTTCTGGGGGGAGGGGGGGGAGGAGTGCCAACGCATTTCCTAGGAGATTGAGGCCTAGGGAAGAAAAATCCCTTTTTTAAAGTCCTTTTCTTAAAGAAAAATCTTTGTCTTAAAGTTCTTTTCTTAAAGAAATTTTTTTGCCTTAAAGTCCTTTTTTTAAAGAAAAATCTTTGTCTTAAAG
>QLNU02015003.1:126340477-126427367 GCA_006491805.2 Dysdera silvatica | reverse complement strand
TTGATGAGCTGATGTAAATTAGATAATGATTAGCTGATGTAAATGAGATGTTGATTAGCTGATGTAAATTAGATGTTAATTAGCTGATATAAATTAGATGTTGATTAGATTATGTATGTAGGCATTAATTTGCCGTGTTACGTAAATTGGATGTAGATTAGCTGATGCATTAGTATCTGCAGGGAGAGTTGGTAGAAGTTGTAATAGACATTGCTATGAAATTTTGTACATATATCCATACATGCATGCACACACGCACATGCATACACACACACATGCATACACACACACACGCACGCACACACATAAATAAATAAATAAATAAATAAGAACTTCATTATCAGAAACATTCTGTTCCGCTAAAAGGCATAAGAGGGATGTAATACATAACATAAACGTTACCAAAATACATAAAAGTGAACATCGGAAAACACAAGCGACCTCCTAGACGACACGAAAAAAAAGATAAAAGTAAAACGAGATCCACAAGTGTCCTATAAAATGCACAAATGTTCAATAAAGGTCCATAAAAATGCAATAAAATTCTAAAAAAGTTAAAGAGCCAGAACCAACTGTCCTCATCAGAATCCTTGATGCCATCACAATACAGGATGGACGAACCGGCCGTGAAACCCGTGATGAATGTAACTTCGTCCTCAGAAGAGGCGACAAATTCACAAGTCTAAGGAGACTATTCCGAATATCCCTCGATTGAGCTATAATTCTCAAATCAAAGGTTAAGTTATCAACATGTAGGTTCTTTATTATAGAATTTTGGCACCCAGATAGCCAGTGGAGGAAGTCAGCCTCACGATCACCACAAACATATACGCAATTCAAACAACAATGTCAATCAATCAACGTTTATTGGCGTAGTGATACCAACGCCGATGGTATGGCGTGATTAGATGGTGAAACGTTCGAAAGAAAATAAATATTTCTGCCTTCGGTGGGACCTGAACCCACGACCTTCCACTTGCCGGGCGGAGGCTCTACCCACTGAGCTACGAAGGACAATATATAATCTCTTTACGAACGTATATAAAGATCAAAGAGATTAGATATTGTCGTTCGTAGCTCAGTGGGTAGAGCCTCTGCCCGCATAACTACGTTGTTCCCGATACTGCTTCTTTATCAAGTTCACTATATTATTTCTCTCATCCAGTTTTCCCTCCACACTGCAATTTTTATTTTCAAATGATTAATTTGCTCATTTAGAATTTCGGGACTATCATTATGAACTCTCCCCAATTCCTGCCTTAAAACAACGTTTTCATCATGCTGTTCTGTTGTAATTTTTGCTAGACTTTTACAAAGATCTTGTAATCTAGTAGTATTTGCTATACCGATAACTCTCTTCTTATTTTCCAAAATACCATCTATTTGTTTTAGAATACCACTGGCAAACGCAATCGGATAATCCAAGTCATTAGATGTAAGAACGTTTAGGTTAATGTTGGCGATCTGTTCGCGATTATCCTCTATGTAGTCTTGGAAAATTTTCTCTAAACATCCAGATTCTCCACCTTGATCCTCGTTATTCATTATCTGAAGAAATGTATGACGCAAGCAAAAATTGTATTATAGCGGTAACATTACTATGTTTATCCTAAGATCGAAACCCCCTGAGTAAACAGACGTCGACACTGTCCATCGGTACCAAATCCGTCAAATTAGCGCAATTTCCGCTGGCGCGGCACAGACACGGAGGAAGTAAACATCTCCATAAACAAGTGGTAACACTGTTCACAAGATGGCGGCGCCCATATATTTATTTACAAATGATAAATATTGCCAAATAAATACAAATTCTTTGCCGATTTCGATGAAACTGGTCTCAATTTATAGACAATTAGTTCCGACTGGATTTTTTTTACAATTTCAGAGCCCTGTGTCGTCTAGTTCAAATAATATTTATTCCATTAGGGCCTAGCATGCTTTCAAGCGTGGTTAAGTGCATAAAAGCGAAATAATTCACCAACTATTCTTTATTTTCAGTGAACTTAGCCTCATTTTAATGAAACAAGAGTTCCGATTGAATAATTAAACAAATTTAGAGAAAACAAATCGAACATTACCGGTCAATTGACAAGAGGGAACCAGGAGCGATGACACCACGCTACCACCATCACACACACACACACATACATATATACATATAAATATATGGATTTATAATTGTAAGTTTGTAACCTCACCTTATGAACTTTCTGCGTAAGCCTATGTGTTGATGCATGTTAGGTGTTGATTATACGATGTAGATTGGATACAGATTATTATTGATATTTCAGAATATTTAGCGATTTTTGGCTTCGTGAGTTGATTTTCTTTAAAGAAAATAATGGAATTTTATGTTCATACTTTCGCCATAGCAGCATTCGAAAGTGAAAAGAAAATAATAAAATTGTATTTCAACAGTCCAACAAAAAATGTTGTGTTTTATGTTTAGATTTTTTTCATAGCAACAAGCTGGAGCGAAAAAAGAGAGCAACATTTTCAGATTTTCAATTTCATTGAAATGTTTATGGATTCCAGCCCAACAAGAGAATTTTCAATAAGAACATGCGCAAAAGGAACATTTTCAAGGTTGAAAGGTCGTCTACAGGAAATATTTCCCACATACAATTGTATAAAAAAAGGAGACATATCAAATTTAGTAGCGAGAGAGAGGAAAGAAAACGTTGCCTTTAAAATAAAAAGCTGTTGTTCAACGACGGTCCTCAGTAAGTTACGTAAGCAGTTCAGATTCACAAGATAATTTGTCATTTTCATGCTATTGATAACATTATTCAATAGGAACAGGGAAAACTTAGCCTGAATAATAAGACCTGCAGATTTTTACGTATCACTAACTCTCTGTGGGTAGTGTAGATATTATTACAGATTATCTAAACAAATTTGACCTCTAAACCTGACCTCTAAATGTTACTTAAATCCAAACTTTATTTAAATGAGACACGCTTGTAAATACTCTGTTTTCTAGTATAACTATGCACACATATAACCAAACGTCGGAAAATAATTAAAAATAATATTGATATTAATATTTAATCCATTTCAAGTAGTGGTAATGCGATGGTAAGGCCTTGGCCCAACGCGCCATAATGCCGGATTCTATTTCCCGTGGTGCCAAAAAAAGCATTTTCCGACTTACTGCACACTGTTGTACAGAGATTTATAGTCTTCTTGCCCATAAGAAGTTCGGATTCGGCGCAGTAAGGCCCTTACTGTCTCTGCGCAGTAAAACTAAAAAAACAAAGCATTACGTCTAGTATTACGTAAATTTTACGCTTATTCTTATTAAGATCAACCAGCAACAATTACAGAACGCAGCGAACTAGAATCGGTTTGGCATGCCGAAGAATAGGACATGCTGGCATGCCGAAGAATGGGACATGCTGGCATAAATGTATGGCACTCTCTTCCGAAAAGGTCAAGTTCTGTCTATCTTTAAACAAATGCAAAAATGAAATGAGAAATTTATTAAAGGTATTGGGCACAATAGGGGGTGTCTTAAGGCTATTTTATCTCTACTTTGGGGTCATTGACAGGTTATTAAACAAGGTAACTTAATTTCGTCACATTTGGAATATATATTCATTATAAAGATAAAGAGGAAATAGGAGAAGAGAAGATGAGAAGGTTTAATATTGTGATGAGTGAGTGGAGAGAAAATAGATGGCAGAGCTTCCGGACTACATATTATGAGTTTGTGTCTGCGTTTGTTTGATAATAGTCATTTTTATATGTTGCTATGCATAATAACTTGATTTGCATCCTATATTTCTGCATGTATTTCTTTTTTTTTTAGAGGAGGGAATCTAATTAAGAAATAAGATAAATTAATGGTTAATATTAAACCAATGATTTAGCTTCTATCGAAATTGGTATAAACAATACATAATAATGGAGGTTCGAAGATGTATGTCATGGAAGTGCAAATAGCATTTTTAACCGGACTTTACGATTAATAATAATGACATCACCTTTAAGGTTCTTACCCCAAAAGTTTTGCTTTATTACTTATTATTTATTCATTTACCTTTATTACTTATTATTTATTTATTTACCTTTATTACTTATTATTTATTTATTTACCATTATTACTTATTATTTATCTTTATTACTTATTATTTATTTATTTTAAATCTTCAGACAATTTGAAATGATTCGGGAAATTTAACAGTAAAAAAGTAGAAATGGAAGAAGACTTTTGGAGGTAATGACGTTACACAGGTAATGATATCATTATTCATCATAAGACTCCTAAATACGGGAGCTGGTGCGTTAGCTATTTTGATACCTACGTTATGATTGGAAATTGTATTGATTGGCGATATTTTAAAAATTGCGCCAATGTTTACATTTGTCGGATAGTCGCGGATTGTTGAGTATTTATTTTTATGCTAAAATAGCGATCATTGTACAAAAGCAGAAAATCTTTATCGTCAAGGCAAATTTTACCAGAAGTGTACAACAAAATGGCGGCTGATGCGTCGGTCCACAATTCCAGGGGCTCTAATTCATTATATAAAGCTCATTTTACGAATCCAAATCATTTAAATCTGATACATAAGTATACAAGAAAACTAGCTTTAATTAAGTCAAGAAAAAAAAAAATACTTCACCATTTGCTTGAGTTCTTCACCAATTCTGACTTCGAACTGAATTCTTAACCCTTTCGCTGCTGGAAGGCTACATCGCGCAACGAATGATGCGCATACTAAATAACTCGTCATTCAACTCATAGATTTAACTCTTTCATAAACAAGCGATTTGAAAGACAAGCTACAAAATGATCCCGTTTTTTGTGAATGGTCGTTCTCAGACATTAATTCTGATTTTGTTTTTACACGTTTGAAATAACATGATTCTTAAAAAAATCCATCCTTTTAATTTTTAAATTAATTCATTATATAAACAGTTCTTCAATTATGTATGTTTAAATGTGCAATTAATATTCATTTTTACCTTCTTACGATCAGATAAATATTCCCGGCAGAAACTGCTTTATAATAACGTATTTCAAATACCTGCTTAGCGGTCACCTTCAGATACGGACACTGTTTTCATGATTCATTCTATTAGACTGGAACCCCTGATTGGACAAAACAACTTGAATTCGGCCTTCACTATGGGTGTTTATCACAACTAGAAACTAAGTATAAACGAGGATAAAGATATACAGGATGAAGATAAACAGGATAATTTTCCTCCTTTCATTACCAAAGAGTGACAACTGATTCGGATTCACAAATTCAAATGTTCAATGCTTAATGAACACATTGATAATAAATAAATCATATAGAGATACGCTGACCGAAACTAACAAACAATCATAAACGCAAAACTATTACAGTTCAAATTTATTGCTGTCGAGTCGACTGCCACAGAGGTCCTTTAAATGTAACGTTGGAAAAGTGATGGATTTAATCTTGCAATTAAAAATACATTTCGAAAGTGAACTGCTGAGTAAAATTTACCAAACAGCTATTAATCAGTTGTTTTTACCAAGGCAAATAAATCTTTTTTTTTGTTTTCCGTGTCCAGATCAAGCTTTACATTTCCAAAAATTTGACGTCATTACATCTTTGTCAGTGGCCTGAAGCAAGTCGTCCATGGCGCATGGTTCCAGTAAACTGAGGAGAGATCAGGAAGTGTGCTGGGCTTTGAATTAGCTAAATAAATTTTAATATTTAACGTTTTGTTGTAAAGGACGATGCCAGATGTCTATGGGATTTTGCCTACGGCGTTCCACAACAAATCAGACGCCATTCGACGCGTCTCACTGAGTAGATAAAATGTGTCAATGCAATGGGCGCAAAGCTGTCAGATCATGAAGTAACGAGTTATAGGTCATAGAATGTTAACCTGTGAGGAGGATCTATAGTGTTATTAGGATTTTGTTTATCAGCAGTCCACAACAAATCAGATGCCATTCAACGCTTCTCACAGAGTAAATAATGTAATGTCAATGGGCGCAATGCTGTCAGATCATGCGGTCACGAGTTAGAGGTCATAGAAGGTCATCGTATGAGGAGGATCTCCAATGTTATTGGGATTTTGTCTACTGGCGTTCTGCCAACGGCAGCCGAGTGGATAAAATACACCAGTTTCCATTATGAACACCGAAGTTAAGCACCACTTTGCACGGTCATAGCTACAGAGGGTGAGCTCTTTAGTGTAGACTATGTTGCACTGTTGGCATAATATCCACTCGTAGATTTAGGGTGAAAACCGTAATAAACGAGTAGTCATAATATGTGCATAGCACCCAATAGTCCTCTGGCCATTTTTGCACTGACAACAGTACCCGATAATTGATTCGCCACCGGACTTTTCTTTATCTACTGAAACGTAAATGAAGTACTTCGTGCTGTTCCTGCGACGGGACTGAATTCTCCCGCGAACGAGCACTGGAGACTCAGCTGGAGATCCTCCTCGTAGGGTGGCCTTCTATGACCTCTAACTCGTGACTGCATGATCTGACAGCTTTGCGCCCATTGACATATTTCATCTATTCAGTGAGGCGCGTCGAATGGCATTTGATTTGTTGTGGAACGCCCATGGGCCATTTTTGGCATCCTTCTTTACTTATTACAATCATCAAATGCTGTTTTGTCTGTCTTGCGTGATCAAAAATGTACGAGTTTCTAGGTGAAGTATTAAGTGATAGAAATGTAATATTTCAGCTACTTCAGAATAACCCTCACCCACATTTACGGTCACCCCTCCTTTACGGACAAATTTTTCTGTCCCGTGAGTGTCTGTTAATGACAGTAATCACTGCATCATTACTGAGAAACTACGAGTTCAAAAAATGTACTCGTCTTAAAAGAATTGGTCACAAAAATAAAGACTTTGCCCATCCAAACAGTAAATGTCCAACACTTGGGACCGAACTTGCCAGCACGTCAACCGCAACAGCGAAATGGTTAAAAGTCTCATGCAATATTTTTTGATTGATGTGACGTAATGTGGGTGCAATGTGATTTGATAGCTCGATTGAAACTTCGATAGAGTTTTCATCGATGACACACTCTCCAAGATGGACGATCTTTCTTCAAAGAACTTCCTCCTGTGTCTACAAGATGTATTAAAAGTAAAAGTTTTCGGTGAGAATATATTTTCTATAGCTCTACTTTTTCGATTTGGTAATAAAATACACATGAACAGAATATAATTCAACTTTTAATATTCATCAAAAGCGAATAAAGGGAAAAGTATGTTAAAGCACCTTGAGTAATTTTGCACCAATTTTAGGTTGCGACGTTCGTACGAACCATCAAAGGCTCGGGATGTGTATTTAAAATATATTTTCTCAAACCGAATTTTTGTTTCAACACTTGATGCTACTGGTTTCTCCACTTTCATTAACCCTATATTATACCATCTTTAAAGAACCTTTCTTACATTACGATCAAAATGTGATTAACGGAGGAGGGAGGGAGACGTGTATTTAAATATACTGTTACCAGCTAAAGAAAACTAAGGAGAAAAAAAATTTACTGCTTCATACTAAATCTTGTTTCTGGACTTAAGCGAATATTTTTGAGAGTGTTAAAAATATTTTAGTCAGTATGCAAGAAGAAAAGGGATTATCGATTATGGATAGTGTGGATAAAAATCGAAGAAAAAGCAAATCTCGACTAAAAGAAAACAGAGAGAGTGCTGGTTGGTTAAACTTTAATAACGCGTACGAACACCAAGGAGTGATTTTGTGCCAAGACAGATAGAAATAGAGAGAAAGAGAGGGAAAGGTTAAGGAAGATGAAAGGTGGGAGCTTAACGTAAAATCCAGAGCAAACATTGAGAAATTATCTAATAGCGATGCAATGATTGGGAAAATAAAGTATAGAAAAATATATAGCAAGGGGAAAGGACAGAAGAAAAATTTATGTGGGCTTGTGGCAGAATATAGAAGAATATAGATGAAAAATAGGGTTAGTAAAATTTTGGGGAATGGAGATATTGGTACTGTTACATTGTATTGTGTTTGTGTATGATATGCTAGATTGTTTACAGATTACTAACTTCTTTGAGTGTATCTGACAAATCACGAAAAATTACTTTGGTTCTCGGATCGTCGTTGTTCCCTTCCGTGCATGTAGAAATCTCGCATTATTTTTATACACCAGAAGCATTAGTATTATGTGACAAGAACTGTACAATTTATGTTTAATTGACCAATTTAATTTATATAATTTAAATCTTATCTTCGAACTTAATTTAATTGATTTAAATCTTATCTTTTAACGTAATTAAATTAATATTATTTAAATAATCCAATTTATAACTATTTTAATTACTTTTATTTTTTATTATTTTTTTTGTCGTTTTTATAACCAAACAAGCTTCAAACAAGATAGAATTTTATTTCATCATTCTTTCCTCGCGTTTGAACGTTGGTTTCCTCCTTTCTTTAGCGAGGTCAATAATTTATTATATTAGGAGATTATAATTATAGTTAATCAAACCCATTAATTACAAATGATTTAAAAATAATTTAAGATGGTATGTGCCAAATTCAATTAGCTTTATGGATCAGAAATTTCAATTAGTTCTTATGTATCTGTAAAAAAGGGTTTCTTTTAACATCGTTAAAATGGAAATAAAAAATAATAATTCAGATATAATGAAATATTTATCAAATACAAATATATAAATATACGTGTCTAAATTAATTTACTTTGCACCTAAGTGCCTACGCAAATGCATGCGGACCTATTCCTTTGGAAAGTTATTATCCCAACTTCAAAAGTGGCTTCTTCATTACTGCCAGTTAATTAATCCATAGCTCAAGAAAATTTGGTTTACAAGAATTTTTCCTGCATTCATTTTCGAGGCAATAGTTTCTTAGAGAATTATTCATTAAATACGTTCACCTTTGCACATCATACAGATAAATTTAACGTGCTATGTCGAAGGAAATTTCCATATGAAAAGAGGGCAAGCTTTAGAACGTCAAATTGCTTTTCTAATAGGAGAATATCAGATTCTATTGTCATGGAATATCATAACGTTTCAGAACGATGTTAAAATATTGCGTTTTTCATTTCTTTCCATGTTTACAGATTTGATTGTGTCAGGCTGTTTTGATTAATGTTCGGAGAACAAATGCCATTCAAAGATTAATCAAAACAATGGAGAACAGCTGTTTTCTGTATCACCAACTGAAGCAAAAAGAAGAGTAGTGCTCGAAACCTCACGAAATTGTTATGTAATTTCTAATTGTTGCTTTCAACACGCACTTATTCTTTTGTTTTGCAAATTTAAACTGTGTTTATTTCAGTGGCGAAGTTAATTTAAGAACATATTCGACACAGAATTTGGTTGAGCGTAGACGCTTCTTTGTTGAAAGATAAAGGTTAATTAATTAATTATTTTTTTTTGTATCCAAAATGTTTATCTAGTGTATTGCGTCAGTCTTTTCAAATGAAGAATATTAATGAATGGAATTGTCGATAATATAAATTAAATCAAAACCAATGCACCTATTCTTGCCGAGAAAATGTCACAATAATTGAATGCTGCACCTTCATAAAGGAAATGCTTAACTGTAATTCAATAACCTCCCTTCTAATTTTTATACACTTAAACTTTCGAAAGAAAGTCTTGCAAAGAAAAATAAAAACAAAAACGTGTCTTTTACACTCGTCAATTTCTCTTACCTAACAGAATGGAAATAGATCTGTATTAATTCGATTTATGCAATACATACAACTCTTCATAATGTACAGCAATTCTACGCATATAACGTGTTAAATACACTAATATTATTACTTTTTATTCTTTTTAAATTTAGTCTTTCTTATTTCCTGTTTTATTTGCACACCTTTTTCAATCCTTTCCCGCTTTAATGCATCCCTTAATTTTCTAACTTACTTCATTTTGCTTCCCGACCTCGTGGTGGTACAGTGGTAAGGCATTTACCTAGCGCGCTGTGATCCCGGGTTCGACACCCGCCCCCCAAAAAAAAAAATTTGCACGCAGGTTCACTGTCGTCCAGGGGGTTGGTTGCCTGGACCTTAAAAAGATTCCTGGGGAAACTGCAAGTCCAGGCGCAGCCTGATCTTATCAGTTCTTGCGGTGTAAAACTTGTACAAACAAAATTTTTTTTCCCTCTTGCTAATTTTATTTAATTTCTTTGACTTTTCTTATTTCCCCTTTTACAGCATCTTTGCGCAGAGGTGGATCAGCCAGGGATTTTTTTTTTGGGGTGGATGTAAAATACAATAGAACCAACTTATACTGAGTTCGTATTTAACAAGTTTCCATATATATATATATATATATTTTGTTTGGTATAGTAATTAAACGCAATACAATTAAACCGCTTTTAGCGAACAAGTCTTTTTTGGGCTCTGGATTTAACGAGAAATTTAAAAAAATAAAATAGATAATTAAACTTTTTGTAACAATGCCATCGTTATATGCGGTAGGTCGTTATAGTAGGCGCTCGTTGTAACCGATTCCTACTGCATTATTATGGATTTGGGAGAGAAATTTTCCTAATCCCCCCTTGGATACGCCACTGTCTCCGTATCGCGAGATTTGACTACAAATTTTATTGGTTATGAAAATGAGGAAATATGCACATCAAGTTGAGATAAAAGTTGTATAAACTTAAGTCCTATAAATAAGAAAAACTTATATATAAATAAAACTTAAAAATAAATAGTACGAATATAAGTATTTCAATTCTATTCAGCTTTTTGGTGTGTCTAGAAGAGGAATTTTTTAATCATGAAATGTCAGTAACCCCATGTTAATATTTTGACCACTCTTAATTTGTACAAGTACAGGATTCAAAGGTAAAAAGAATTGACAAATTATAAAAGTCGGTGCTTGACTTCAGAGATTACACGAAAATATTTAATTGCTACATGAAACTAAATTAATATTTTAGTATGGAAAATTCATAATTTCTCAACAGCTGTAATATAAAACACTTTAGCTCAAAAAAATGACGACTACCTAATTCAAAAATTCAACTTCTTATTTAAAGTTATTCATTAAATTAAGCTCATTTTATGAAGAACACCAAAATAAATTATTTTATGTCAAAGTTTGCACAAAAACTCCTTGTGCAAAATAATTATTTAGTAACCACGCTCCTTTACAATCAAATTTTGGAGTCTTTCAGTTTCCAAAGGAAACTGTTTTTTTTTAAATATATGTATTTAAACATAGAGGGAGAAAATGCCATTAAAATAACATGCAATTGTCCCCATTGTTGTATTATTGAACGTCTTCCCCATGCCCATATCTATTTAGAGAAGTGTCTAACTTTTAAGAAGAAAAAAAGCTAAGATTCTTTTCTTCAAGTTGGGATAAAACGCTGTTGTCACATAAACAATTGGAGTCTAATCCTCATAGCATTTAAAAGAAGCATTAATCAGACGAAAGCTCTTAAAAACCAGGACTTCCTTTCAAATGGAATTAAATATATTTCACCTTTTCTTAAAGAAAGGGCATAGCTCTCAAAATGTGGTCACAATATTTTCCTTAAGAAGATAATTTTAGATTAGAGCTAGCGATAAAGCCGAGTTTTTTGGAATATGGGCTGAAAGCACCCCAGTAGGCCTTTGCTTGCATGTGTGGAAGTGTTGAGAAGACTACATTTTAATACTTTTATTGAGTCAGCTGAGGAAAAATAATGTCCACAATGCAATTAATTTGCTTTTAATTGCTTTTAAATGATTTTTTTGCTTTTAATTTCTTTCCCTTTGTTGTTTTTAAGGGAGATTTTATTACATGAGTTGAAAATAAAATTTACCCCATGTATTTCAACATGATCGTTTGATTATAACGCAACTCTTTCGGAAACTAATATTGAAATTGAATAATTCTGGTATCGTCAAAAATCGAATTGATTTTTTCTCTAATTATTTGTTTGCACAAAGTAATTAAAATGTGGTTTATGCATTAGCGCTTGCGGGCATAAATGTAATTGTATTTGTATATAAATTTTTACAGAGGTAAAGTTATATCTCTTCATTTAATTATCAATAAAGAATTCCGGTTTTAAATAACGATATAAAAGAAAATACTGGATGGAAAGAACTTAGTTTCTGAGAAAACTTGGCAAAAACATGGGAAGATGGTACGATAGTTCGTAGTGTGAAATAAAAAGTCACATCAGAAACATTTCAAACAAGATTAAGATTAAAACCACGTCAGTTGCTGCATTTAATGAGATAAGTATGGCGTTAGGCATATTTTGGTCCTTGAATTTCTACTTTAAGAATGTCAAATCTGCGAAGAAAAGCAAAGATGTCTGGGAAATCCTTCGACCACACTTTAAGTGTCATAAAGCCTTATGCACATGACGTCAGTTCGGACTTACAAAATTTGAGTAATCGTTTTTTACTTCCTTCAACCAGACTTAAAAATTTTGCTGGAGACATTTTTGCTAAAGCTTCTGACGACATTCATAACTCCAAGTCATGGCAGATTACGAAATAAAGTGCCTTTCATTAGCTTTTCTGTTATGTTTTGTCACTAAAAGCAGGTAGTTATAAAAATAGTCATTTATATGAAGATATTGTCCAATCTAGAATGCATAAAGTGTCATTCGTATGTATATAAAATAATATAGCAGAATGGGGGAAGTACCGAAATCAATGAATTATAGGTTAATTGCATATAAATATTATTAATAAAATGCATATAAAATTTATTAATGAAATGCATATAAAATTATTAATAAAATGCATATAAATATTATTAATAAAATGCATATAAAATTATTAATATGAATATTATTAATAAAATGCATATAAAAATTATTAATATGAATATTATTAATAAAATGCATATAAAATTATTAATATAGATATTATTAATAAAATGCATATAAATATTATTAATAAAATGCATATAAATATTATTAATAAAATGCATATAAATATTATTAAAATGCATATAAATATTATTAATAAAATGCATATAAATATTATTAATAAAATGCATATAAATATTATTAATAAAATGCATATAAATATTACTAATAAAATGCATATAAATATTATTAATAAAATGCATATAAATGTACTAATAAAATGCATATAAATGTGTGTGAAATGCATACAAATATTATTAATAAGTATATAAATATTAATAAAATGCATATAAAAATTATTAATATGAATATTATGTAAAATGCACATAAATATTATTAATAAGGTCCTGCATGTAAATATTATTAATAAAATGCATATATAAATGTTATTAATAAAATGCATATAAATAATATTAATAAAATGCATATAATTATTAATAAAATGCATATAAATATTATTAATAAAAATATTTTAAATACTCAAATTCACCTACACAATTGTGCAGAAGGTGATAGAGTAAGAGTGAATAAAATTGATGAAAGTTAAAATAATCGATAAAAGATGTTGAATCAAATCGATAAAAACTGGATTCAAGCTTTAGTAACATGTTTTAAAGTTTCAATTTCTAGTCATTTTCTATCAAGTTCAAGAAAGAAAGAAAGAAAGAGAGAGAGGGAACTTCCCTTGATTTATCAAAATATATTATAGAAACGAAGTTTTTTGATAGTTAGAAAAACACGCATCCGTTAAAACAATATACATGTGATATTTAGTTGTTGCATACTCAATTCACAATAGTTAAGTTATCCCTTGTGTTTTCTAGCGTCAAGTGCTGCAAAATGGTAAAATATTAGTCGGGATGCAAAAGCATTAATATCAATAAAACATTTGAGATCCATTTCCTAATAGAATTGAAGGAATTGTAAATTTGACAATGGCTTTTAAAAATCACTATAAATTTTATTTCTATTCAAATGAAGACAAGGGGTATGTGACTTTTTCACTCTCTCTCAAAGGAGGATAATCGTTCCCAAGATTTAAGGATTTTTTTTCCCTCAAAGAATTGTTTAAGTTTAGGACCCATTACGGTAGGGATTTTTCGGAATGAACATATCCTGAAATTTCCTCAAAGGATCTATTCTCATATGTGGGCCAGTGCTTACTCTGCGTGTTATTTTTTATGCCTGTGCTGAAGCCAGTTACAGTAAAGTCAGCGTTAACATCAGAAATCATTTAAATTTTATCCTGTTTTTCTTTTCTTTGAATTTTTTTGAAAGCATTTTTTTCTTTCTTAATTTTCAGTAAATCATACTTTATTTACTTCGATTTTCTTCGTTTTTGTTATCATGCAGATCGAGACATTGTTACCAGAGGTGAAAGCATTTTTTCTTCATTGAAATTGCATTACTTTTCTCTCTCCATTTCGGAATTTACGTAATTAATAATGATATCTTTACCTGCGTAACGTCATTACTTCCTAAAGTCTTGATTCATTACTTTTTAACCACACAGATCATTTGAATGGATTATTTCAAATGATCTGTAAGGTTGAAAAGCAATGAAGGAGTAATTAAGCAAGACTTTTGGAGGCAATCATGTTATAGGTAATGACATTATCACTTATTTTCTAATGTTCACTGTACGCCTGAAGTTGAAAATTCTGTTAGACATTGTGGATCGCTGTATATGAAAATATGTTTAATTATATATTTTGAATAAAGTTTTCAAAGTTTTTAGAATTCAACAGCGGCAGAAAATACACCGTTCTTTAAAAATTGAGACGATGTCAATAATTTTAGGAGTGGAAGGATTTTACGTTTCTCGGATCCGAGTGGGAATGTGAGAACGTTTCAGATCGATCTGCAGCATGTGATGCTGATTGAAAATGTCGTTGGGAACTTAAAGGCTTTGGATTATGATTATTCCAGTACGCCAAGTCTAAATAAAAGACTTAAGTCAGCAAATATATATTTTTGTCGTAGAATTTTGATTTTTAGATGTTTAAGTCTTCAAAGACATACGAGATGCCATAAAAAAATCTCTGCCTAAATTTTGATCCCAGAAAACTTTACACAAACAGCGTCAGATGGAGCTTATAAAAACCTAACGTGGTTGTTTTTATTTCCTTTTGGCTGACTTTTGCGTGCGGCAATTTAAAAAAAAGTTTCTGAAATTACACGTCATTTGTTTTTTTTTATTATTTTAATTATATTTATTATTTTAATTATATTTTATTATTTTAATTACATTTTATTATTTTAATTACATTTTATTATTTTAATTATATTTTATTATTTTGAATTATATTTTATTATTTATTATATTTTATTATATTTTATTATTTTTATTATATTTTATTATTTTAATTATATTTTATTATTTTAATTATATTTTTTATTATTTAGGAACTAATGGGCCAGCGTTATAATTAGTTAACTAATTTTCCTTGCATTATATAATATTAAGCCATGTATCAGGCGTCATTATGTATTAGAGTAATGAGAGTGAGCAGAAAGTATATAAGTGGCGTTTACAGGCTTATAATCGGTGGGGATTATCCAGCTATAATCCCATATATTCATATGTATATTTACAAAATTGCATAACAGTGGGGTGGCGGCCTCCAGCAACCCCCCCTTTATACTTCAGTGACTATAATGTGAGGGAGACTATAAGCTTTACACAGATCTTAATGTACTACAAATAACACAGCTAGCACCACTCTCCAAAAGCTTGTGATAGTTGAACTATATACACTTCCTTTTATAATTTTAAATCTGCAAACTATGATGAATTTTAAAGCCAGTTGTTTAGAAAATCATAGTGTGCACAAGTAGTCGAAGTAAACTATGGAATATTCAAGAAACATAATTTCCAAGTAGTGTTTTCATATCTGTTTTCTTCAGTTCATTAACAGTTGGGACTTTAGAAGCTGTTTATATAGAGAAAACAATTATTCGAGACAAAGAAAATAATTACTCGGTTCAAAGAAAACAATCATTCGAGACAAAGAAAACAAATATTCGAGACAAAGAAAACAATTATTCAGGACAAAGAAAACAATTATTTGAGACAAAGAAAACAATTATTCGAGACACCAGCAGTACTTAAAATTAATTCTAAAAATAAAAGTCGATATCATTCAGACGATGTTTTCCCTTTTCTTCATGTATTCTTTATGAACTCCTTTGTGAAAACATTTTCTTTTAAAATACTTTTCCCTACAGGTAAACGGCGTAGTAAAAACCTTAGGTTCAGCAGCAATAAATTCGGTATATATTAGTTGTGAACGAAAATATGGGGCCGATAGGGTCACAGCTTCACACGCTCAAACGATTTTTAGATTGTGGACGGAATGGCTCCAGCGCCTTAGATTCCACAAGAAAAGGAAAAAACTCCGGAGGCGAAAATCCTAATTTGGCCAAACTGACAGAGACCGATAACATGTTGTTTGTTTCATACCCACCATTGAAGGAATTGGGAGGAAAGGAATTTACGAAAATACTGCCAAATCCACTGTCGAATAGTTCACCGGCGAAAGCAATCCAGAGAGCGCTGGTATTTTATGTTTTTTATCCAGTTTCCCACGACCACAGCGACCGGAACAAGTTAGTTTTTCTTACCCTATACGGTAAATTATTCGCCATTGGTTGGTTCAAAATTGGGAAAATGCTATTTGCGTCGGCGAAATTTTAGTGTTTTAAATATTTTTATGGTAAGGGTATGTTTCTAAATATATGTACTATTACACTCTATAACAAAAAAAAATCGACGCACCAAGAAGGAGTTGTCCGATTGCGATAAAAATTGGTGGATGTGAAGAACATACATAGAAAAAGAAATCATTAAAATTTCAGAACAATTGAATGATTTATTGCAGAGTTTGACCGTTACAAAGGGAGGAAGTCAATAAGGCGTTGGTCCACCTCTGGCCTGGATGCAAGCTGTCACCCGGCGTGGCATAGACTGATAAAGATCCCGGATGGTGTCCTGCGGAATTTCTTGCCAAATTGTCTCCAACTGTCGGGCTAAATCGTCAACATTCCGGGATGGTTGCAATCGCCTTCCCATAGCGTCCCAAATGTGCTCTATGGGAGAGAGATCAGGAGACCTAGCTTGCCAAGGAAGTGTTGGGCAAGCTTGAAGACAATTCATAGCAACACGTGCCGTGTGCGGCCGGGCATTGTCTTGTTGAAACGTAAGTCCAGGGTGTCGCAAAAGGAACGGTAACACAACCGGTCGTAGAATGTCGTCTACGTACCGCTGTGCTGTAAGTGTGCCAGAAATGACCACCAAAGGGGTCCGGCTATCAAAGGAGATGGCACCCCCTGACCATAACGCCCTGTTGTGGGCATGTGTGGCGTGCGATAGTAAGGGCAGGATCCCCACGCTGCCCTGGACGTCTCCAGACACGTCTGCGGTTGTCGTCAGGACACAGTTGGAAACGGGACTCGTCACTAAAGACTATACGTCCCCAGTCAGCGCAGTTCCAAGTTGATCGAGCCCGGCACCACTGTAATCGGACTTGACGGTGTAAAGGCGTGAGAGGTAAGCGGCGTAACGGTCAGCGCGAGCGTAAATTCCGCTCTCTCAGTCGTCTGCAGAGGGTCATGTTGGACACATGTGTGCGGGCCACACGTTGGATAGTTGATAACGACGAATCCGGTGCTGTGACAGCTGCTCTGACAATCGCTCTGTCTTCCCGTTCTGTTGTGGCCCTAGGTCGACCGCTGCCGTCCCGACGCTGACATCTGCCGTTGTTGACCCACTCTTGCCAGCACCGTCCAATCGCCGCATCGCTTCGACCCACATGTCCAGCGATTCTTCGATTCGTCCAACCAGCCTCTTTCAATCCGATAGCACGACCTCTTTCAAACTCTGACATATGCTCGTAATGAGCACGAATCTTTCGGCGAGGCATTGTTACAGTCGACGTAAGATATCCGCAGTCAAAATGCAACAGAAATTTTGACCACATATTGAGAATCGCTCCTTATATACACCTGCTGAATGCGCAGTTCCGATGCGCTGGAGTTCCCGCTATTCATTCATTGGACACCAAATTTTAATCATTTGCATGTTCGGTCAAAATGTCTTTGAATACGAAATTTCATTACAATCGGACAACTCTTTCTTGGTGCGTCGATTTTTTTGTTATAGAGTGTATTTACATACTTTTGTGCGAGTTCCAGTTCTTCACACATATGTTTGAAAATGCCTTGAAGATATTGGTCTAATACTATACACTAGCCACATGTGTTAGTAAATTACTCAATCAGTATTTTTCCTTTTCGTAACTCTGTCTACGATTTAAACCAAAAATTTATTTCATAGACTGAAAATGCCGGACATCCCGCATTTGCAGATGGAGTGAGGTACTACAAAAAATTATCACACCTCCTGTTCCCTGTATCCTAATTTATACATGGATATTATTCCAATTACGTATCGGTGGCACTTCGAAGATAATAATTATATAAATCCAGAGCAAATTTTAACATTTGATTCAGAAAACGAAACTCCTAATACCTTGAAATATTTCTTCTATACAGCGTCCGTAATTTGGCCATTGAACCATTTGGTGTCCGGCATTTGAACTGACAGAAAATGACAAATATTTGCCATATGTCATTGCGATCGTGGAGTACTATAATGAGTTCATCCGACATCACCTCGGTCAACATCACATGGACTCCCAAATGGTCGATCCTATTTTGGATTTAGGGGGGTCTCCCTGCTGTTGAAATGTAGGTAGTATGGCACGAACGTATTAATGTTTGTGTTATTGATATTAGCCAAAACAAGCAACCGGAGGCTCTGTACAGCTTAAAATATTTAAAACTGTTTCATCATTTATGTAATCATATTTTGTCCTAATTTCAATCGAAAGTTTGCTGCCATGTTTGCGTTAAGTACGCACTGCGTTAATAACAAAGTTGGGGAAATTATTTTTTAATATTATCATTATTATATGTATGGACGGTGTATGGAAGAGTAAAATAAAGGAACAAGAAAACTCGGAGATATATGAAATACATAACACCGAAGACATCGAACAATTAAAATGAAAAATCGATAATATACATAATAGAATAAAATACCATCAGGAAAATCAAGAAATAAAAATGGACAGCTAGAAAAAATAAAAGACAATAAACTATTAACGAACAACTAACTCAAAATCTTCTACGTGGACGCTCAAAGCTTAAAGAATAAAATCGCAATAACTGAAGAATAATCCAATAGAATAATCAACCTGCAATAATGATTATTACAGAGACATGGAAGGTGTAAACCTGAATATAAACGGATATTACGAAAATACAGTGTTCAGAGTTAACAAAAAAGGAGGAGGTATATCCATCTATGTAAAAAACGAAATTGACAGTGAAATTATAGAAAAATCTTTAATCCCGGAGGAAGATGTGGAGATGATAGGGGTAAAAATAAGCGCTTTAAAAACTTTGGCTTTATATAGACCACCACAGGAACAGATCAATAATTTCCTTATGAACCATGAAAATAGATTGAACATCCTTCAAAATAGTTTTATAAATAAAATTTTGGTCATAGGGGATTTTAATATCAGAATGGAAAACGAAAATTTAAACGAAGAAAAATTATTAGACCTCATGGAGTCATTTGGATTTGAAAATAAAATAAATGAAGAAACAAGGGTAGACGATAGATCACAAAGTATAATAGATTTATGCTTTGTAAACATATAGACTGAAGATAAAATATTAAAAACACATATAAGTG
Organism: Dysdera silvatica; assembly: GCA_006491805.2. Lineage (NCBI taxonomy): Eukaryota > Metazoa > Arthropoda > Arachnida > Araneae > Dysderidae > Dysdera > Dysdera silvatica. Next base: position 126,407,760 of record QLNU02015003.1, on the reverse strand, counting down.
ATCATAAACCAATACTAATAAAATTGATACATGAAAAAATTCCTAAACGACGAAATATAAAATCAAGAAGTTTTTTCAGGAAAAATATAGAAAATTTTTGTAAATTGTTAATAGATATCAATTGGGAAATACTAAATAATAGATCTGGGGATGAATTGTACGATAAATTTATGGATATATTGAGGATTACATAGGAAAAATGTTTTGTATATAAGGAGATCAAAACAACAAAATACTTAGATAAACCATGGTTTGGAAAACTGATCAAAAAAAATTAAAAAGTAAAAATAAAGCATATATAGAATTTATGAGAACCAAAACCAAAAATGATTGGGAAATATTTAAAAAAAAGAAATCTAGTAAATAATTAAAATTAAATTAATTTAAAATTAAAAATTTAGAATAATTTAAAAATATTCATTATAATAACACATTTATGACGAAAGATCCAAACAAACAATGGGAAAACATAAATAAGTTAATGGGTGAAAAAGATAAAAATTTAAATACAAAATTAGTAATAAATATAAATAATGTCAAAATAACGGACATACAAACTGAGGCAAACGCTTTTAATGATTTTATATAAATATAATGGAATAAATTACACAATCACATAATAATGGTGTGGATATAAATTATGAATGAGTAGAACCACGAGAAAATAGCATGTATCTTGCAGAATTCACAAAAGAAGAAATAAAAAAAAGGAACTTCAAAAAATTAAACAAAATAAGGGTGAAAGGCTTGATGGCATTAAACTAAAATTAGTAAAATTTTGTGCCGGAGAATTAGTAAAGCCACTAAATATGATTTTTAATAATATCCTTGAGACGTCATATATACCAATAAAAATGAAAACAAGTAAAGTTATTCCAATATTTAAAAAAGGGGATAGGAAATGTCTATACAACTATAGACCAATCTCAATAATTCCTATATTCTCAAAAATCTTTGAAAAACTATTATACAATAGGCTATTGAACTATTTAAGACATAATATATTTAATTCAAGACCATATGGGTTCAGAAAAAAATAGGACAACAGAGAATGTCCTCATTAAAACAGTTAATAAAATTCAACAAAAAATTGAAAAGAAAGAATTTGTTATAGGCATATTCTTTGACTTAAGCAAGGCTTTCGATATTATAAATAGACCAATCATTGTTATTAATTAAAATGCAAATGTATGGAGTTAGAGATAATGTGCTTAAATTGTTTCATAGTTATTTAACAGGTAGAACTAAAATTGTGCAAATAAATCATATACATTCTAATCAAGAGCAAAATATAAGTGGAGTCCCCCCAAGGCTTCTTCCATAGTACAACAATTATGGCAATTATGTGTACTATGGAAAGTAAGTGTGTAATAGAAATTTTGTGTAATATGGAAATTATAATATAGATCAGTGGTCGTTAGCCCTTGTTCGATCCATATCATTAGATGTAACTCTCCCCCGCCATTCTAAAATTGCCTTGGCTAGCACAATCAAAATGGCAAATTTCGTCTGTCAATTCGAATCCATAAATTTTTCCTTAAAACTATGAAATTTACCCCATTGGTGGGAATTCCTGATATATATAATATGACATTGAAACATCAGGTTAATTTAAAATTGCGCAAAATGGTATTTCGAAGCATTTAAATAAGTAAAAACTTTAAGTTACGTCTCAATAGAACTTTTAGAAGTCATAGTCCAATTATGATATATTTTAGACCATTCCAGACAAAGTCTGCGTATTTCTTTTCTTTAAAAAAATCTCATTGGTCCAGGAAAAAAAATTAATGCTACAATTCTTCGACATTTATTGGTTCAGGTGTCATCTGTGACTTTCATTTGGAAAGGGATTATGAAAGGGACAGCGAAAGTAATCATTTTCCATTTCTCCGTCACCTTCTTGAAATCAATGTTCTTCTGATGAACGGCAGCTTCCATGTTTTTATGACACTGAGGTATTTTCGTTTCTAACTTCGATCTGAACATGCTTTCGTTTAGAGGAAAAAAAAACATAAAAAAAAAAAAACAGAACACTACTTTTATTGCTAACGATTTGTACTTTTATAATAGATTGGACTTTCGTATATATGTCGGCACATCAATTCCTGTCATTTCATTTCTCGATATCGTAACTCGTCTATTCTCATAACTGACACTAAACTATGTTCCGATAAACAAAAGATTATACAGGGTGTTCATAAAAGAAGTATAAAGTAAATTTTATTTGCATCAAAACCACATGAGCTAGAAATTTAATTCTTTTTTAATTACATAAATAACAGTCAAAAATTTTTTTCTGCATAATTAGAACGTTTCCAAGCGCGTTCCGTTGCTGTCAATGGTAGCGTGTAAACGAAAGTTTAGTTCCATCCACGTCCGCTGTAAAATGTCGAGTGTTACACCGATGAAAGCGTTCTTAATGTGCTATTGAAGCATATCGAGAGTCTTTACGTTTATTTTGTAAATAAAGGGGGGGCTGTTCTGTTATATACGTTTTATTCTGAAATATCGTTGCACTTGTGTTTGTGATTTTGCTTCCATGAACAATATTGCCTAAACAGCCTTCTTCTATGGAAATACCACCACTGTTGTTTATGGTATCTGTTAAGTTCTATGAACACAAGTGCACTGTTTGTCACGTAACAATAATAATGGATATTGTAATGATAATTACAATAATAGTTAATAATAAATAATGTAATATAATAATAATTATCAATGGAGATATTCTAACTATGCAGAAAAAGAACTTTAACTATCGTCCACGTAATTAAAAATTAATGAAATTTCTAGCTATTGTAGTTTCAATGCAAATAAAATTTGAAGTTGTATACTTCTTTTTTGAACACCATGTATAATCAAACATAAAGCCGGGTACAGGGGCAAAGGTCCAAGGGCCCGGCATGAAATTTTAATAAAATGATAAACATAACTTGCTACTAAACATAATTTATTGGGGAATCCGATTTGCTTAACAGTCTAAAGGGCCGGTTCCGGCTCTTACCAAATGTTCCCAAAAGCATAATATAAAATACGAAGGAGGCCATTATAAAAATATGCACTTTATTTATGCCTTATTAAAACTATTCTTAATTGAATCGATTACAACACTTTAAAATACAGACATTAAAATAAAATTTTTCTGAGAACAATAGCGAACCTTTTCTGGATAGTTAGACTTTTCTGGATACTTCTATGCGGATATGTACAAAATTTTCGTTTGTACATAAACATTTGCTTTTTTTTTTGTACTTTTCGTACACCAATACTGGATAGTTTGTCATTGACGTCGGACGGACGGTTTAACAGGACTGCTGCATAATGTTTTGTTTGTTTGTGGTTTTACGGCTCAAAGACTACAATGGTCATGCTGCGCTGAGACCTACTGTTTTCCGAGGAATCTAAACCTCTGGACCTACAATTTTTCGATGAATGCGAACTTCTTAAAGCCTAGAAAAACAAACCCCGGACTACAATGAGCAGTGAGATCTCTGAGTAAGCGTTCTTTGCACTGTTGGGAGTCGAACCCGGATTAACGGCGCACTAGGCGAACGCGTTACCACACTGCGCCACCGCAGGGCGCATTGTATCCCACTGACGGCGGATTTGCAAAATGCACACAGAATAAAGTGCAATATGATTTTTGTCAAAACCTTGTTACCCATTTATCGTAAGGTCTACGTCTGCGTATAGCGTCATATTTGCGATTGCTGCAATAAGGACCTTAACTTTCATTGCATCAGCGCTAAACAAAAGCAAATTCATGGTCTTTTGTAAAAGTTTAAACTATAATTTTTGTCTTTGCCTGAAACAATTAAAAAAAGGAACAGGGTCCATTTTTCGCATAGTAGGTCGTCATAAACTCTTGTACGACTTAGGCAATAAAACAATAAAATATAAAATTGCAGATCTAAAACCTTTTTAAGTTTTGGCAGTCTATATTTAATATAAACCTCTGCTGATAGTTTTGCTCGCATTTACCAACGTTATGGGTTTTATGTAGTTAGGGATTCTTTTGCCAGAAGAGGGTTCAGGAATATGGGCGTAACTTTCCTGTCTTACTGATTGGCTGTTTTCTTAACGTCTTATATAATTTCTAACCAATCAGAGGTGATAGTGAAATCAAAATGGCGGATTGTTGCCAAAGAGCGAGAGAGAATTAAAACCATAAGCATTCTGGATTTCACTTCGGGATAGGATAATTTGAGGGGAAAAGTTATTAAATATGAAGTAGAGAAGTCCCCTTTGAAATTATATAAATATTGCAATAACTGTGGGACCCCTTAGAGGCCCGCATACATTGTGGAACACATAATTGAAGTGAATGAGATTATGGAAATGAAGGTGCAAGATGGAAAAGGAAACGTTACGCCGTCAATGCTCATAATTAAAAAAATAACAAAATAAATAAATAACAAAATAAATAAATATACAAGCAAGTGAAAGAAAATTGCCTAAGGTCGATATTTAAATTTAGCGGGTTTCAATTAACATTAATTCGCAACTCTCTAATCCGCAACTCCTCTGATATGGAATTTGTTAATCTTCAACTCTCTAATGCACAATTCTTTAATACTGAACCCTGCTAATCCGTAACTCTCTAATCCGCAGCTCTCTAATTCGCAATTCTCTAATCCGCAACTTTCTAATCAGCAACCATCTAATTCGCATTTCTCTAATCCGCTCTAATAACTCTCTAATTCTCAAGTAACTCGGTAGGTTTTCAACGTTAACAACAGCCATCATTATTGCATTTACGGAAGACCTTTACCTTGTCCTTTTCATTGCGTACAGACAAAGAAAAACCAAAAGCAATAGTGGGTTCAATATCTATTGAAACCTGCTAATAACGAATTATGGTACAAGAATGCAGGACGTCGGGATAGACACTCAATTTTCAGCATTCTGAACAAGTCCAATTTGACTACAATTTCATGGCGACGCTAAATCATCCATCCGCCATAATTTAGAAATTCTATCCACAGACAAATCTACATTTCCATCCTTACTGACACGTTCATTCCAAATTATCGATAGCAGTACTTCTTGTGGTTTGTTTAATTCTATATAGAGGCTAATTAGCAATTTACGTGTCTAAATGTGCTTTATAATTGGTACTGATGATATACTGATGATATATTGGTACTGATGATATTGATACTGTAATTGGTTGCATTTCTTATGATGAATTATTGCAATCCTTAGGTGAATTGAGGAGCAGAATATAATTAAAATTGATTAAGTTTAGAACCGAATTATTATGAGTTAATTAATGAAGGTGGTTTACATGTTAATTAGTGTAGTGTGTAGTTAACCTATACGTTTTTAATAAATTGTTGTTGCGTTATTGAGATGTCGCTTTAACTTTATTCAATAATTAATAATAATAATTATTATTATTATGAAGGCTAAAATTGGGAAAGAGCCACTGACATGATTATTTATTATGACAATATACTTGCCAATTTGCACGAGTACGACCATATCTTATTTCGTCCAGTTCTACCACGTAGTTTGCACTCGTAGCCTCTAATGCGGGAGGCTTATTGTCTCTGTTATAGTTTACGCTCTCTCCGTTATATAAGGTTGTAACAGCTGATTTACGGTACGGTGATACTTAACTTCGTTGTGTACAACACTAAGGTAATCAGTTGTTACACGCCTTACCGTTAATGCCGCTGTTACATGCCGTGTCTTTAAGTGAAATGTGTTCTTCCCATTTCTGTTGGCATCTCATTATTATTTTAATAAACTTGGCTAATGGTGTGTAAATCAGTTTGCGCGTAATCGTAGCATTAGCGTTATTGTAGTATTATTATTCACGTTTCTAACCTTTTGCACTGTGTGAACAGCTAATATAGGCCGTCTTGACTGTTCTCAGTAGGGATAGACGACTCGCTAGATCGTAAGCGAGTGAACGAATAAACTCGATATTTGGAATGAAAGCCGTTATTGCCGCTGCTATATGCCGTATCGTTAAGTGAAATATAAAGATTTTTCTTATTTCTGTTACCTTTTTATTGTCACTCTGGGCTAAACGGAGGGACCCTGGTTCGAATCCAGGATGGGGAAAGCGTCTCTTTTTCTCCAAAATTACATAAGCTCTAGTTTGAGCTGTAATTAATACGTGGGTGGCAAAAATTATAGTATAATAAATTCCCCCACGAAAACTCACAAAATTCTCGCCCCGGAGGCTTTCTTGTGTTGACCATATTTGGCAATTGTGTTATCCCTGCGGAGGGTAATAATACCTTAACATCTTTACATACGGAGAAAGAGAGCGTTGTTTCCTGTCCTCATTCGTCTAGCGGTCCAAGACACTCCGGGCTAAACGGAGGGACCCTGGTTCGAATCCAGGATGGGGAAAGCGTCTCTTTTTCTCCAAAACGAATAAAGCTCTAGTTTGAGCTGTAATTAATACGTGGGTGGCAGAAATTATTGTATACCTTTTTATTGTTATCGTAATATACTTAGCTAATAGTGTATAACGCAACTTGCACGGAGTCCTAGCATTAGCATTATTGTAGTATTATTATTCACGTTTCTAGCCTGTTGCACTGTGTGAACAGCTAATATGGGACGTGTCGTCTCGACTATTCTCAGTTGGTGGTAGACGACTCGCTAGATCGTAAGCGAGTGGGCGAGTAAACTCGGTATTTGGAATGAGAGGTTTACTCAAATTGGTTTACTCACACAATGAGCTTTTACACACATCAGTTCAGTACACAGGATTATGTACAATCGATTGCTCCCATCGACGTGAGATATTCTTTATTTACATGTCAATTCACGTAAACACCGCTTTATTGTGTTCTAACGCAGGAATTAGTAAATCATTGTCCAACTGTATTCGGACTGAACGTCACTACACGTCTAAATAAACGGTTTAATGGCGACATACTGTACTAATCAATAGAAGCAAATCAAATAAAAAATTTTATGGTACAGTTATTTAAAATCGTTAAAATGATAACATATCTGATAGCTATTTCGATAGCGTTAAACAGCTACCGTCGTCAGAGCGAATGGCGGCTTCTGTTTATGTACGTGCTGTAGGTAATGATATGAAAAGTAGGTAAATCTTATGAAATAATGCTCTGAAGAAGGAAACAGATTATCTAATCATAAGGACTCGTCCTTTCGACCGAAAATAAGATAGTTGGCAAGTTTTCTTTTCAAAATTCTGTTCACTCAATTTCTCAATGTGATCTTGCTGCTAATAAATTCAGGTGATTTTGCAAACACTACGAAATAAAAATAAATTCATTTCCGAAGCTCTAATTATTCCGAAACTTGAATTATGCAAATGTGTGGCTCTCTCAGGGATTCATTAAACATTTGAATTTATCTGATTCGTTAATTATTCACGCGTATCTTTCAACGCCGGGAATTTGCCTTTTTTGTGGAAGTTTAAATTAAGTCAGACGGAGATTTAGTACTTCCTTTGAATCATTCTAATCTGTATTCAGACTTTTCGCAGATCAAAAAGCTTTGCTTAATAGACCTCGAATGCATCATCCTGGCAGAATTGGGTTCCTGCTGCTTAAATTTCCTTCACGGGGTTAAGTTATTAAATTTATGCGCCTTAACATTTGTTGAAACACGATTTTGTAATGTAGAAGAAAATATTATTGATATGTCCGTATTTCATTTTAAAACTGATTAAAGAGAGTATTCTTTTTTTGTAACCACAAAAGATATTGCTCAAAATACGTTAAGTAATTGCCTTTTTTTATCAATGCAACAAAATGGTATTTTTTTTTCGTAGATTGTTTTACGTTTGTGGTATGACGTCTATGTTGTTCAATTGATAGGATCGTGACCGCCAATTCATCTGATCTGGTCAGATATTGTTGAGCAATTGATCAGTTCTGTCTTATATCAGGTGAAATGCAATTTTGTTATGTTGTTTTTTATTGTTGCTGTTTATTTTTTTGGTAGCCCTTTAATTTGTTTCTTTTGGTAGGTAATCATCGGTATTTTTAAAAGGAATTTTCCGAAAAGGAAAATATAATACCAGTGATTCAATTAAAAGAAGGAAACCCATCTAATTAAAGCAAAGTGCCACACGTAAAGTTCTGAAATGCTCATATGAGGACCAGTACTTAAGTTTTTAGAAAATAATATACAAAATATTTCTATATGGAAAAACCATTTTATCGCTTTTCAAAGTATCTTCTTTTACTGCTAATAATTTTTTTCATTTGAATAAACCAATTTTCAAAATAGTTACGCCATTTAGAGTTTGGTATAGCAGAAACATGTAATTTTTTAGCTTCAACTGCTCCTTCTGGGCCGTCGAATCGTTGACCATGCATTTTATTTTTGATGAACAAATTTTTAGGAACAAAAAAAGAGTCATTGGGTGCTAAGTTAGGGGAATAAGGAGAATGACATCAAATCCATGTTTTCATGCTTCAAATAATTGATAGTTTGAAATGCAGTATGTGAGTTTTCATTGTCATAATGAAGAACTATGCGACGCTTCGAATTAGTTTCTCTGATTGCAACAACTATTTCTGGCAAACAAATTATCGTGTATCAATCAGCATTCACTATTCTACCATCTCATAAAGATCGCACTGCTCACTGTAGTCAGGAGTTTGGTTCCCTAGGCCTTAAGAGGTTCGGATTCCTCGGAAAACAGTAGGTCCCGGCACAGCATGACCACTGTAGTCTTTGAGCCGTAAAACCAAAAAGCAAACAAACAAACAATCTACCATCCTCCAATGCAACGGTTGCAACATGGCTGGATTTACCAAAAAAAAGGAAGCAATCATTTTCTTTGAAGCAGTTTGTGCACTAACAACTCTTGTAGGATTCGGTTCATTTTGGAACACCCAAATAGTGGATTGTTATTTTGTTTGGGGTTCACAGGAATACATCCAGGTTTTATCACCTATTACAATGCCAAAGATGTTTTGAGGCACCACAATTGAATCTTTTTAAATTTTCCTTGCATCATTTGACACGAGCATCCTTTTGAGTTTGATTTAAATTGCCTGGTATCCAACGCGCATATACTTTCTTGATGTTTAAATGATCATGTAAAATTAAATGCACTCGGGTCTCTGAACTGTTCAAAGATGCCTCAATTTCACCAGATGCGACATGACGATCTAAAGTGATTAGTTGTCGCACAGCATCAATGTTTTGTGGTGTCACAGCAGTGTTTGGTCGACCTTCACGAAACTCATCACTGAAACACCTACGTCCAAAATGGAATTATTTAAAGTGGTTGTAAATTGTTGCTTTAGATGGTGCTTCATTACCAAAAGTCGAATTCATACGATCGACAAACATTGCTGTGTCAAACCTTGTCGAAATTCATACAAAACCATGGCTCGAAAATCCCTTCAACTTAAATCCATGTTTTTCACTACCTCATTCACTTCAAAACAACGCCGAAAAAGAATTTTACAGCAATTCTGGTTCTGTAATACCCAATGTTCACATGAAAAGTGAAATTCGGAAAAATCAACAACAATGAAAGCTGTGGTGTTTTGCACTGCCAGATTCTAAAAACTTAATTACCGGCCTATATATGAAATTGAAAATTTATATATGTGAGATTACCACACATATACAATACTATAGAATTTTATTTTCTCTGTCTACATTCCTGTGCAGGGAGAAATCAGAGCAAAACAAAACAAAATTATTATTTTAGCTCCCTTTTTAACCAGCCTGATCATTTTATTTTTAATTTTCTATTAAATTTTGTTTTCCTATTAAACTCATTTTCTTTTTTATAATTTTTTATATGGTCTGGTAATTTATTCTATAATAATTTATATTATTTTTGCCATGTTCGCTTTTATTTGTTCTGTTTTGAAGTGTTACTTGATCTTGTATTTTTTATATTTGGATTTTTGTCTATATAGTTTCGTCATTTTTACCTGCTGTAATTCTTAAAAATATCGTTATTCATAATTAAAGAGAGAATATCACCGCTCGATGAAGTAATACGATATATATGACAACGTAAAGCGGGTAAAAAGTTATTTTATTACATTAGCCTGGCTTTCGGCTGTTCCATTGGACAGCCATCATTAGATGCAGAATGAAAATGATATCGAACATCGAATACAAACATTTAAAATAAAGTAAACAATTGTGATGTGTGCAGGTATAAAGATCAATGTGTCGTTGTGAAAAAACTTGAAAGAGCTATATGATGGTAAGATGATTATTATTTCTCTTTTCATAATCATTTTACCATCAAATATAATGGTCTTTAAGTTTTTTACAGCGGCACATTGATCTTTATACCTGCACACATCACAATTGTTTACTTTATTTTAAATGTTTGTTTTCGATGTTCGATATCATTTTCATTCTGCATCTAATGATGGCTGTCCAATGGTACAGCCGAAAGCCCGGCTAATGTAATAAAAATAACTTTTTACCCGCTTTATGTTGTTTTGTACATATATCGTATCATTATTCACATTTTATATATGTATATCTCTTCTATATTCATTATACTATATGCTATTGTTATTTGCTAGTTTTTTATCCTATTCTTTTTAATAATCTATCAATTATTGATTGTAATTTTTTTAGATTAACCTTGTTTACCCTACTCCACACACTATTTCCATAAATTATGTGACTATGTATCAATGAAAAGTGGAGTGTTATTTTACTGTGAAAAGGTATGAAGTTGTTTAATCTTGTAACTTTTTCTTTTTTACAAATTTCATTTATGTGTATATTTCATTTTAAGTGTTCGTTTAATTCAAAATTCCCAGGAATTTTACCTTGCAATAATTTTGCATATTCGATTTGCTGGTAAGACACTGCACTATTTCAATAGAAGAAGGAGTTTATCAAATTTATTTGGTGCAGTGACACTAAAAATGTCATTAAGAGCAATTTGAACATCCACGTCTTATCTTCATAAGAATATTACTATTTCAAAGGTCGTCACATTCTGGTGAAGATCGCACGTAGCTATCGAAACAGCTATTTAACACATTTTGCACATAAGTATAATTGCACCAAATAAGTTTTGTGCCTAATTATTCATATCGCTCGTAAGAGCACCAATATTGTCTTTTCAAGTTCATATATTTGCTTGTCAATTTTAAGCTTAATATTATTACGTTTCACATACTGTGAATTATGTATGATTTTGTAGATTACCTCCTTAATTTAAATCAGTGGTTTCCAACATTTTTTAAGACGCGACCCATTTTTATAGCAGCCTAGTAATTCGCGACCCCCTTTATAGTAACCAAAAGATCTGCGACCCCTCTGTCCGCCGCCGCAACATTTGTATAATAAAAGCATTTTTAACAGAGTAAAGAAAACACATTAAATACAAAATTATATTATATTAATTATGTATAGTATTGAATTAAATACATATATAGTATTATATTAATTATATTTAGTACTGAATTAATTATATATACATTATATTAATTATATATTATAATTATAATATTATTATATTAATTACATATATATTATAATAAGTATATATATAAACTACATAGGTGTACAATAAGTATTTAAGTATTACATTAACTATATATATTAATATATATCATAGACAAAAAGTTAACAACCATTAGTAGAATGAAATGATTATCAGTTAGTAGATCAATTAGTAGATTGCAATATGCGCAGCCATGTTGAAATATACAAACGTTGGAGATATTTGATATGAAATTTTTTATAAAAATAATTGCAACTAAAAATAGTTACCGCGACCCCCAAAAACGTGTTGGAAATCCACTTGAGGGTCGCGACCCCAAAGTTGGGAAACTACTGATTTAGACATCTACATACAAGATGAAACAGTCAACAAAACATGATTCTTGCAATTCTAATTTATCTGTCATTTTTAAGAAAAATCTGCAATACAGATCTTTAGATGTTAAATTACTCGTTAAGAAAAGAACGATTTTTCGGCGTCTCGTGGGACCCGAACCCACGACCTCCTGATTGCCGGTCAGGTACTCTACCTACTAAGCTACAGGCACAACCACTCTCTCCCTTACGAGTATATATATATATAGCTTTCATTGGACAAGTTCGCTATTGGTGTGGCAGTGCTGTGACTACCGTAGCCAAAGCGACAAGTCAAAGAAGCAAGAATGTCCTATATGACGAACTAGATTTTAATATTATTAAAGCAACAGTTTTTTCACATTAGCCGATGATGTGGTAATAATAGAGGTTAAATTACTCGTAAAGAAAAGAATGGTTTTCCTGCGTCGAGTAGGATCCGAATCCACCACCTCCTGATTGCCGGTCAGGTGCTCTACCTGCTAAGCTACAGGCTAATAATAATATTAATAAAATTAATACAGATCTTTACTTTTTAAAAGCGTTTCAGAAGTTAACCACATGGTTTGCTCGCTTCAAAATCAATTCGTTTCTAATTCAAAAAATGGAATTATGTGAAAGTACCAACATAACTGTCGACGCCATTGAAAAGTCTGATCCCCTTGCTGTGTCACATAGCCAGTTCAAGATACGAGCCTAAGTTCTGAGTTTGTGCATAAAAGGGTTCAATAAATATTTATGCCTTATTTCAGATTCAAAAGCATGCTCTAGTAACGAAGAAGTAGATGGAGAATTTTAAAGTTTGTTGTATAAAAGGAAAGAAATTCGATGTGACAGGGAATGCAAAAGGAGGGACTAAAACGAGTTCCTTTTGAGCCGATAAAATGGCAGATATTTCGTCATAAAAAGTAAGAATTGTAGGTGCTGGAGTGTATGAAATATTCTCTATAGTAAGGCTATCGCTTAAAAGAAATATAATTTCTTATTTTAATTTAAAATTCATTTATTACACCGTATTTGTATGTTCTTAAATTATAAAAGAATTGGATTGGAGCAACAACCCTGTTATAACGTCCGCATTTTGAAGGCTCTTTGTTACTCTGATTACCGAGTTTATTCATCGGTCGTGGTATGAACATTTCGGTGGACATTTTAAAGAATTAAGAAACAATTTTTATCAACGTTTTTTAGGCGTAGTAATAGTAACGCCGATGTTATGGCATGGTTAGATGGTGAAACGTTCGTAAAGAAAAGAAATGTTTTCTGCGTGTGGTCCACGACCCTCTATAATCCGGACATGTGCTCTTACTCTCCGGAATTGTTTTGGGAAATTGTTTCTTAATTTAATCTGCGTAGTGTTCGATTTGTATAAATACATCTGCTGCAACGGGCTTTTCGATGAATTTAATACCGATCTCTTCGCAATTAGGTTTAAAAAGCAGTCCATGTACTGCCCATTCCGCGAAATAACCGGTTTCGAAAAGTACGCTTTAAATACGTTCGTAGGGAGATTGAGTGTTTGTCGTCTGTGGCTCAGTTGGTAAGAGCACCTGCTCGGACTGTGGAAGGTGGAGGGATCGTACCCCATCAGACGCAAAAAATCTTTTCTTTACGAACGTTTCACCATCTACCCATGCCATAACATCGGCGTTACTATTACTACTCCTAAAAAATGATAAAAATGGTTTCTTAATGTGATATGCGTAGTGTTCGACTTATATAAATTTTAAAGAATATTATAATCGAGTGTGACTGTACTTTTAAATGACTCTTTAATTGTAGATGGGGCTTAAATTATGAATGGATCCCATTCCATGAAAGTCGTGTCAAAAAGTAGTTACGAAACGTTTGTGACGGGATGTACAGTTGAGGGATTGACGTGAATACGTTCCCAATTCCACATCGTTTCCGGAAGCAAAGTTCAATGGAACTCAGAAATGCATTGATACATTTATTGTTACACAGAAATTATATTTGACCTCTCCGCTGAAGTTCGCATTTTTGCGTGCTGTGCGTCTCCTGACCCTCTCAGACACTGATAATGGTACATACCTGATAGCTGCTGAGACGCAGTTTCCGATGCTATATATCTTCTATATTTCATGTTGACATTTGGTCGAGTTTTGGCCAACGTCGTGGGATTTTTGCAATTTGTTGTCTTGTTTATATTTTCTTCACTTCCTGAAATTGGTCTAATGATTTGAAATGCATATGCAACATGTAGATATAAGCGAGTTATATCGTTTGAGACCAAAACCAACGCCGTAGATGCGCATGCGCCGTAATGACCCCATGTTTTGGGAGGGATGCCTATGGCGTCGCTACTGGTGGCGCATTCGCGGTCGATGTGATCCTGCCGTTGTTGACCTCGCCGCCGATGTTCACATTTTTACATGCCCTGTGCCACCTATCCCCCTTCATTACTGACAGTGGTATATCCCTAGATAGCTGTTGAGATGTTCTTTCCGATGATACGTGTCTTCTATATTTCATAGTTGCGCGAGTTTCGGCCAGCAATGCGGAAGTTTTCAATTTTATTTCCTTGTTTTGATTTCTTTAAGATCTATAACTGATTTAGTGTTACACGTATATCTAATCAATCTTTATCGTTTGAAACCAGCACCGTAGCTGCTCAGAGTTATGAGCTATACAGATTAGCAATTTCCGTGGACGCTCAAATTGGTCGTTCTGTGTCCAGCCTCGCGTTTTGTTTCTTCACTTGTGTGGCGGTGATTTCCTATTTTGGCGGAAATCAAACTATATGCCAGTTAGAATGATAGCAAAATCATTTTAGTTAAACGCAGTTACAGAATTCATTTTTTTTCTTTCCTTTTTTTTTCGGCACGCAAACTTTCCTTCAAGGTTTCTGAAATGTCACTTGGTATTAGAGTGATTTTATAGCTGTAGTCAAGCCGAAAACTATCTATTAAATAATATAAACCACCGTAGAACGTCAACGATTTTTCATATGGAACCCTAACATTGGCGGTAGGAGATCGCATGGTGAACAAATAGTGCATTCAAACCACAACAATATTCGGCAACAATGAAGACATACAGAATAGCAAGTCGGTCCACAAAAATTATTACCACAGTAAGAACAGTGTTTCCTTTAATTCCTAAGGTCAACGATGTAACCAGTCAAAAAAAGCCAGAAACGGAGAGGATGATACTATCCTCCGATAAAATGAGATTGTTTTGGATTATATTTAAGGATCCTAAAAAAAGTTATCCGCCATTTTGATGTCTAAGTTACGGTTGCAAATTGTATTTATTGGCGACATTCTAAAAGATGCGCCAATGTTTACATTCGTCGGATAATCGCGGATTGTTCATTATTTTTATGCCAAAATAGCGATCATTGCGCCAATGCGTAAAACCTTTATCGCCAAGGCAAACAATATCGCAAGTGTACAACAAAATGGCAGCTGATGCATTGGCTTATAATCCTAAGAGCTCTAACTATACTGATCTTGTTGTGACGCTTGAACTATATGTTAGAAGAACAACGTCGTAAGATTTGAGGATGGATTGGTTGGGAATACTCCATTATTTCCAAATATGGAAATTCCATCTACAGATGAATATCAACTCTAACTAAGAAGAGGTGTATCTTATTCAAGATAATTTTTGGCGTGAGATTTGGAATTAAAACTAGCTGCTGTTGATTCTTAATAAGATAAATAATCTGCGAATAAAACCATGTGGGAAATTTAGATGATAATCACGAGCGAATGTCGGTGTTCGAAGTTACTGCTATCAGCTGATGGTTCACGTCGTCAAGTAATTAAAATTGATTGACCCATAAAGTTAAAGGTCAATTCGTTAAGCATGACTTGTTTCCTCGTGTCTAGTAAACTGCGTTTTAAACATGGCTAATAGTTGCAATTTCGCTACGCTCCGATGGCTTCCAGCTGATAATTCCTGCGCCGCGCAGGAAGGCAGCGTAAAGTTGGAAAATTAGCTTTTCCCGAAAACTAACTCAACTCGAAAAATAATTAGTTTTGTAAATAAACTAGAAAATAAAGTTGATGTGATTGGAAAAGTTTGTAAATGGGCTTAACACTAACAGAGATCGTGTTTTATTTCTTGGAGTTGTCTAATAAGCCTACCAAAAAAGATTTTCTTGTGGACTACCCCATGGATTTCGACGATGTAAATCGATAGGCCACGTCCTGTTCTAGCTTTCTTCCTAATACACCAGGAAGATATTTAACTATTAACTTTAATTAGTATCTTTAATTATACATTTTGCATTTGGGGATGCGAGGGAAAGGTGCGAGCCACGAAAACTATAATTACCGGCAGTAGTTCGACAATTGGTTCCCTAGACCTTAAGGGGTTTGTATTCCTTCGTAAAATGTAGGTCTATTCGGGAGCGGACACAATTTTATTTTTGAGGGGTCGATGACAGAATTTGCCATGGTCTTGGAATAACACCCTTCATTTATCATGAAAGTTGGAATTTTTTACAGTGAAAAAATATATTGTTGGGGTAACATGACCCCAGTGACCCCCCCCCATGTACGCACTTTTGTCCATTACCCTACGGTAGTATAATTGCAACCGTTCATCTCTGTACCGTTGACCCAGGTCTGATTTCCAATGAAATTGTAAAACAAGTGCCGTTTTTTATGAACCGTAATTGGGGGTTTGGCAGAAGAGGATGGGATTGTTCTGGAAAACTATAGGTCCGGCGCAGCATGTCTATTACTGTTCTTGAGCTGTAAATAGGGCCGTACCCAGGGACGAGGAAGAGCTGGTCCGCAGCCCAAGCCGTTAAAAAAGTGTAGTATAAAAAATGTAACCAAGAAATCAGTTCTTAGCGTCCATTATATACTTTCAACAAAGTATTTGGTTAATTCACCTTTTACGTGTGACGTCATACTTCCCATAATGCTCAAACCGCTTATAAATGGTGGTCAAAACGAGTACACGTGTTATTAGTCAAAGGCGTTATCATCAGTAGACTGTGTATACAATTATTGTTTATTGTGGTGGACATATGACCACAGCAGAGCTGGTTCCGACATTTAATAGATGCACAACATTTAAAAGACAAACACAAATAACCGATTTTACAAAAAAAAAACAAAACAACCCACCGTAATGGCAACTCTGCAACTATGTGAACGGAAACACCATTCTGATTGTTGACATATTAGCATCGTGTACTTCCGAAGAAGGGTGAGTGATTTGTTCGTTCGAAATGAGTTAATTTTTATTAATAAATCATTGCAGATACGGCTTTAACGTTGATTTAGATATTTTTAGTATATTTCACGTATCGATTCGTCATTTCTTACTACGTATTTAATAGATACTTTTGCTGCTCAAAAAGCTGGAAAAATTACTTTGTAAGTTGTAATAGAAAAGTAAAATTGGCCGCATTCATTGACTTAGCTTTTCATTAATTCGTTATAATTATAATAATAAATTATAATATTTCAATTTTAATTAATCAATTTTTATCTCTTTTTTAATTTAACATCAATGTCTTCTCTGTATCTTTATCTTTAGCGTTTGGACCGATAAAGAACTTTATTTTGTAATGCTAAACTCTGGTCAGTATTTTTATCGTTGTGTGATGTTAAAACATTTTTGACGGCCGCTAAAATATATTTCTCCCAGAGCCGCTAATATCGTAAGAACGTCACTGACCATAAAAAACACAAAAACATAATTAATTTAATATTAAGAGGTTTGAAATTTTCTAAATAAAAAGACAATTTCAATGTGAGATGTGGGGTAACCAGTCTACGTTTCAAACATTTAAATTACCTCACTTTATATCAAAGCTGTTCTCTAAGTAGGGTTAATGTCCACTGTCAAGCAAAATGCTATGAGATAAGCATAATTATAATAATAATTTATATATTCTTAAAGTTAATTTGATATTCTCTCAGAGATTAATATATCGTCGTATAATAATAATATATATATAATATATAAATATCGATGTATTTTTTCCACTGAATTGATTGATTGTTCAGCGTTATTTTTCCCCAAGATCTCATTTGAAACTTTTTAGCAAATAGACAAAAGAAAAAGCATTTAGAGAGGTTTGGGGGTAAATAAAGATTCCGGCTTTAAAACTGTAATCAATATATTGTATATGAATATATTGTATATAAATATATTATATATAAACATATTGTATATAAATATATTAATATATAAATATATTGTACATAAATATGATGTACATTTTTCGATTAGGGCTCATATAATTCAGTAGGTTGTGGAAATTTGTTTTGTAAACCTCTTTCAGACTTCAAAAGTTTCTCTAATTTACGCATTTTAAAAGACACAAATTTGAAATTTAGCATTCGGCTTTACGAGAAGAGTTAATATGCAAAGTTAATAAAGGATTTTGAAATTCAAAGTGTACTTAATGTATGCAAATGCCGAAATATTTACAAGCGCTGCTCATAATTATTGACGTGGCGCTTTGCATGTTTTCAAAACTAATATTGCTGTTGCAAATTATTATTCTCATGAGATAACCATGAAAGGTTTGTTCTATGGAAATTTCATAAACTGTAAATTACGTATATAAGATTCGTTGCAGAACGTGTAAATAAAATCGACGCTAATTTGCCAACCAAAACTTTGAAAACGAATTTACAAAATAACGTCTATCTCATGTTAATCGTCGAAATTTGTCTTTTTATTTCTAACTACGCTTAATTTACGTTCTTTAATTTACCTTTAACATCGTAACCAAAATATTTTTCGTTGATTTTAAATCCTTAGAAATTTTCTTATGTAAGGCTGCATAGATCGTTGAAGTGGTGGATGCATATATACATTTGTTACTTAAATGATCTAATTTGTGTTACTTGTCGTACTGTGCAAGATGTGTATTAAATTTAGATTTCAGTTATATCTATTTTGAGATAAACATGAACATAATTTATTATTTAAGAATAAATTTTCAAATGTATTATGAAGAACATTTCGCAATTGTAAAATGCGAGCGTGAAAATAATTTCTAATTGTTTACTTACCTTCAATTTAAACAAATGTAGATTCTAGGCAAAAGCGATAAAATAAATTACAAAAAACGTATTTCCTAAAAAAGTCACCACAATTTTAACAAAACATGACGATTTTAAGACAATACACGACAATTATAACAAGCATTATAATGTAAGATATTATTACCCTTCACAGGGATAACACAATTGCCAAATAATGGTCAACACAGAAAAGCCTCCGGGGCGAGATTTTTGTGAGTTTTTCGTGGGGGAATTTATTATACAATAATTTTTGCCACCCACGTTTATGTAGCTCAAACTAGAGCTTTTTATTTATAGTTGGAGAAAAAGAAGCGCCGTCCTCATCCAGGGTTCGAACCAGGGTCCCCACGTTGAGCCCGAGGTGTCTTGACCTACTAGACGGACGAGGACAAGAACAAACGCATTTTTCTCCGTATGTGAGGATGTAAGATATTATTACCTTTCACAGGAATAACATAATTGCCAAATAATGGTCAACATAGAAAAGCTTCCGGGGCGAGATTTTTTTGAGCTTTTCGTGGGGGACTTTATTATACAATAATGTTTGCCACACACGTATATTTATCTCAAGCTAGAGCGTTTTTGTTTTGGGAGTAAAGGAGGCGCTGTCCTTATCTTGGACTCGAACCAGGCTAGGTTAAGACACCGCGGGCTCAACGCGGGGACCCTGGTTCGAGTCCAAGATGAGGACGGCGCCTCTTTTTCTCCAAAAACGAAAAAGCTCTAGCTTGAGCTAAATATACGTGGGTGGCAAAAATTATTGTATAATAAATTCCCCCACGAAAAACTCACAAAAATCTCGCCCCGGAGGCTTTTCTGTGTTGACCATTATTTGGCAATTGTGTTATCCCTGTGAAGGGTAATAATATCTTACATCCTAATATACGGAGAAAAATGCGTTTGTTCTTGTCCTCATTCGTCTAGTAGGTCAAGACACCGCGGGCTAAACGCGGGGACCCTGGTTCGAATCCAGGATGAGGACGGCGCCACTTTTTCTCCAAAAACAAAAAAGCTCTAGTTTGAGCTATATGAACGTGGGTGGCAAAAATTATTGTATAAACATCACAATTTTAAAACAATATCCGACAATTTTAATAAAAAAATTGCGATTTTTGAACAATACACGACAATTGTAAAAAAAAAACACATAAAAAAATTAATATAAATGAATTAGTACTTTCAAAATAAAATTGCAAAAATGAATGGCCCACGTAAAATTCAATAAACTTATATATGTTTTTCGATGGCCTAAGTGTGTCGTCTTCCTCAGCAAGGCCAAATTGTAACATGGACTTTGATGGGAGATGAGATAGAATTTCTGCCGCCATATGGTGTCAAAATGTTAACCGTAGAGAAAAAAATAAAATAAAAATTAAACATTAATACTGAAAGTTAATTTTAAAGAAAATGAGGACATGCTGAATGAATTTTAGCTAAGGAGGTGTCATTCACCAAACAGTCAAAGTTCTGAAGGATTGAAAAGGATCCGAAGAAATTGAGTCCTAATGCTGACATTAGCCTTAAGATAAGTTTGTGTGATCAAATTGGAATTGATGATCGTCCAATGTCCAGCAGTGGCGTTCTATGGATGGTTTAGGAAGTTCTTATTTCCTGACATATGCCTGTACTTTGATTTAGAGCCAGAGGGCTAGTCAAGCTTGGCCCACGTGGTAAAAAAGACACGAGCAAAGAATTTGGATAATTCTTCACGAATTACTATCCATAATAACGCCTTTTAGATCAGAAAAATCGACTTTATTAATCGGCGAGAAAACAGCGCTTATAAAGTTAACCTACTTATAAATAAAGTTTGATTGAAACTAGAGAAAAACTATCAATTATTCTGCTAAAATAATGCGTAAGTTTTAGTAACGCTTTCTTTTTACTTGCAAACGCATAGTTATACCCTAATTTCTCCAGTTGTTTAAAAAGATAGCACATTACTCTTCTATTTTTAATAAAAGTATCACCATTATGAGAGGAATTGGAGCCCAGTTCATATAAGGTTCGAAAGCAAGGTAATTCAGATAAACTTGATTTAAAATAATTGTAAACATATAACTTCTTCTAAATTGAATTTGAAGAGTACTCGACTTCTTATCTCCGAAAGGAAGGTAATTACTTTTACAAATTAATCAGTCTACTTTCCGTTACAAGATATATTTGGTCAAGGATCCATGGAGCTGAGATTTTCAGAACAAACACCCCCTGAGATTTCCCAAAAGTCCTGTGCTTGTATTTGCGAAAGTATTAACTGTAATATTTTTGCTGAAGCCGGCTGGAACAAAGTTAGTGATCACACTTGAGTTAGTTTGCTTTTTAGTATTTTTACTTGTTTTTTGTTTTTCCTTCAAAGCTGGTCCTTCCTTTGTTTTTTTTTCAAGCCTGCTTTTCTTTCTGGAATTGATAACAATTTCTACTTCATTTACTCCCAACTGACTTCTTGTTATAATATAGCTTTTTTGAGAGACCAATCGCAGAAAGGATTGATTCTTGTTTTTCTACGAAATCGGATCGCTGTTACTCTAACAGTTTGCTCACATGGGAAATAAAAGAGCTTTTTATGCACTTACGACGATTTTATGCATTTGCGATGATTAATATCTCTCTTAGTATTGAGAATGTTTTTTGTATCGAGGCTTATTCATAAAATTTCCATGAAATCGAGGAATAGTTTTTTCGTTATAAAACATTTTTTGCGTTACACTATTATTAATATTATATGATGATGACAAGATGTACAGGGTTTGTCCCAAAAGTTCCCGAAATGATTTTTTTTAAAATCATTTATTCAATATCAGTTTACAATCTTTTCAGAACTTTTCAAAGTATTCTCCCCCTGCTTCGATGCACCGTTGCCAACGCTTCACCCAATCATTGAAGGCGCCCTGGAAGTCGTCAACGGGAATCTCCTTCAGTGAGGTCGTCGCGGCTGCTTTTACCGCCTCCAGCGTCCCATGCCGAGTTCCTTTCAGGGTTCTTTTGATCCTTGGGAACAAAAAGAAATCCGCTGGTGCCAGATCGGGGCTGTACGGCGGCTGGGGCAGCGTTGCCACACCCATTTTGGCCAGCAACTCGGAGACAATGAGCGCGGTGTGGGTTGACGCGTTGTCATGGTGCAAGATCCAATTGTCGCGAATTTCGTTTCGGACGCGTCGAACCCTGTTGCGCAACCGTTTGAGCACTTCACAGTAAAACTCCTTGTTGACTGTTT
Organism: Dysdera silvatica; assembly: GCA_006491805.2. Classification (NCBI taxonomy): domain Eukaryota; kingdom Metazoa; phylum Arthropoda; class Arachnida; order Araneae; family Dysderidae; genus Dysdera; species Dysdera silvatica. The sequence goes on along the minus strand of QLNU02015003.1, from coordinate 126,385,725 downwards.
GTCCTTGTGGCACGAATTCACTGTGAACTACACCTTTTCTGTCAAAAAACACAATGAGCATTGCCTTGATTCGCGATTTGCTCATCCTTGCTTTTTTCGGGCGAGGAGACTCCTTGGTGTGCCACTCGCTGCTCTGGCGCTTTGATTCGGGATCGTACTGAAAAATCCACGTCTCGTCCCCTGTGATCACTCTGTCCAAAAATTCTGGGTCCGTTTCGTAGCGTTCATGCAATTCCTGGCACTTCAACAAACGCTGCTCCTTCATCTCACTCGTCAGGACTTTTGGCACCATTTTCGAGCAGACTTTCCTCATTTGAAGATCCTCCGTTAAAATGCGATGAACGATTGTTTTGGGTATTCCACACTCCTCTGCAATCACCCGAACACTTAATCGTCGGTCATTGTCCAAAACTTGACGCACTTTTTGCACCGAGTCGTCCGTTTGTGATGTCGACGGGCGTCCAGAGCGGTCGTCGTCGTTGACGGACTCCCGACCTTCCCGGAACCGCTTGTGCCACATGAAAGTTTGGCTTTTTTTCATCGCCCCGTCACCGTAGGCTTTCCGAAGCATTTCGAGTGTCTCCGCCCCGTTTTTACCCAGTTTCACACAAAATTTGATTGCATAACGCTGCTCCAAAAACTGGTCCATTTTTTGATCGACGAGGGTGCAGTAGATACCTCTGCGCGGAGCGTGACCCTGCCTCAGCGTTTCATAACCCCGTCAGCCCGGCGTTGCCAACTACAAAAAATCATTCCGGGAACTTCTGGGACAAACCCTGTATATCAACTTCTTGATTGGCTGATGTAAATTAGATGTTGATTGGTTGATGTAAATTAGATAATGATTATCTGATGTAGAATTAGATGTTGATTGGCTGATGTAAATTAGATTTTTGATGAGTTGATGTAAATTAGATGTTGATGAGCTGATGTAAATTAGATAATGATTAGCTGATGTAAATGAGATGTTGATTAGCTGATGTAAATTAGATGTTAATTAGCTGATATAAATTAGATGTTGATTAGATTATGTATGTAGGCATTAATTTGCCGTGTTACGTAAATTGGATGTAGATTAGCTGATGCATTAGTATCTGCAGGGAGAGTTGGTAGAAGTTGTAATAGACATTGCTATGAAATTTTGTACATATATCCATACATGCATGCACACACGCACATGCATACACACACACATGCATACACACACACACGCACGCACACACATAAATAAATAAATAAATAAATAAGAACTTCATTATCAGAAACATTCTGTTCCGCTAAAAGGCATAAGAGGGATGTAATACATAACATAAACGTTACCAAAATACATAAAAGTGAACATCGGAAAACACAAGCGACCTCCTAGACGACACGAAAAAAAAGATAAAAGTAAAACGAGATCCACAAGTGTCCTATAAAATGCACAAATGTTCAATAAAGGTCCATAAAAATGCAATAAAATTCTAAAAAAGTTAAAGAGCCAGAACCAACTGTCCTCATCAGAATCCTTGATGCCATCACAATACAGGATGGACGAACCGGCCGTGAAACCCGTGATGAATGTAACTTCGTCCTCAGAAGAGGCGACAAATTCACAAGTCTAAGGAGACTATTCCGAATATCCCTCGATTGAGCTATAATTCTCAAATCAAAGGTTAAGTTATCAACATGTAGGTTCTTTATTATAGAATTTTGGCACCCAGATAGCCAGTGGAGGAAGTCAGCCTCACGATCACCACAAACATATACGCAATTCAAACAACAATATCAATCAACGTTTATTGGCGTAGTGATACCAACGCCGATGGTATGGCGTGATTAGATGGTGAAACGTTCGAAAGAAAATAAATATTTCTGCCTTCGGTGGGACCTGAACCCACGACCTTCCACTTGCCGGGCGGAGGCTCTACCCACTGAGCTACGAAGGACAATATATAATCTCTTTACGAACGTATATAAAGATCAAAGAGATTAGATATTGTCATTCGTAGCTCAGTGGGTAGAGCCTCTGCCCGCATAACTACGTTGTTCCCGATACTGCTTCTTTATCAAGTTCACTATATTATTTCTCTCATCCAGTTTTCCCTCCACACTGCAATTTTTATTTTCAAATGATTAATTTGCTCATTTAGAATTTCGGGACTATCATTATGAACTCTCCCCAATTCCTGCCTTAAAACAACGTTTTCATCATGCTGTTCTGTTGTAATTTTTGCTAGACTTTTACAAAGATCTTGTAATCTAGTAGTATTTGCTATACCGATAACTCTCTTCTTATTTTCCAAAATACCATCTATTTGTTTTAGAATACCACTGGCAAACGCAATCGGATAATCCAAGTCATTAGATGTAAGAACGTTTAGGTTAATGTTGGCGATCTGTTCGCGATTATCCTCTATGTAGTCTTGGAAAATTTTCTCTAAACATCCAGATTCTCCACCTTGATCCTCGTTATTCATTATCTGAAGAAATGTATGACGCAAGCAAAAATTGTATTATAGCGGTAACATTACTATGTTTATCCTAAGATCGAAACCCCCTGAGTAAACAGACGTCGACACTGTCCATCGGTACCAAATCCGTCAAATTAGCGCAATTTCCGCTGGCGCGGCACAGACACGGAGGAAGTAAACATCTCCATAAACAAGTGGTAACACTGTTCACAAGATGGCGGCGCCCATATATTTATTTACAAATGATAAATATTGCCAAATAAATACAAATTCTTTGCCGATTTCGATGAAACTGGTCTCAATTTATAGACAATTAGTTCCGACTGGATTTTTTTTACAATTTCAGAGCCCTGTGTCGTCTAGTTCAAATAATATTTATTCCATTAGGGCCTAGCATGCTTTCAAGCGTGGTTAAGTGCATAAAAGCGAAATAATTCACCAACTATTCTTTATTTTCAGTGAACTTAGCCTCATTTTAATGAAACAAGAGTTCCGATTGAATAATTAAACAAATTTAGAGAAAACAAATCGAACATTACCGGTCAATTGACAAGAGGGAACCAGGAGCGATGACACCACGCTACCACCATCACACACACACACACATACATATATACATATAAATATATGGATTTATAATTGTAAGTTTGTAACCTCACCTTATGAACTTTCTGCGTAAGCCTATGTGTTGATGCATGTTAGGTGTTGATTATACGATGTAGATTGGATACAGATTATTATTGATATTTCAGAATATTTAGCGATTTTTGGCTTCGTGAGTTGATTTTCTTTAAAGAAAATAATGGAATTTTATGTTCATACTTTCGCCATAGCAGCATTCGAAAGTGAAAAGAAAATAATAAAATTGTATTTCAACAGTCCAACAAAAAATGTTGTGTTTTATGTTTAGATTTTTTTCATAGCAACAAGCTGGAGCGAAAAAAGAGAGCAACATTTTCAGATTTTCAATTTCATTGAAATGTTTATGGATTCCAGCCCAACAAGAGAATTTTCAATAAGAACATGCGCAAAAGGAACATTTTCAAGGTTGAAAGGTCGTCTACAGGAAATATTTCCCACATACAATTGTATAAAAAAAGGAGACATATCAAATTTAGTAGCGAGAGAGAGGAAAGAAAACGTTGCCTTTAAAATAAAAAGCTGTTGTTCAACGACGGTCCTCAGTAAGTTACGTAAGCAGTTCAGATTCACAAGATAATTTGTCATTTTCATGCTATTGATAACATTATTCAATAGGAACAGGGAAAACTTAGCCTGAATAATAAGACCTGCAGATTTTTACGTATCACTAACTCTCTATGGGTAGTGTAGATATTATTACAGATTATCTAAACAAATTTGACCTCTAAACCTGACCTCTAAATGTTACTTAAATCCAAACTTTATTTAAATGAGACACGCTTGTAAATACTCTGTTTTCTAGTATAACTATGCACACATATAACCAAACGTCGGAAAATAATTAAAAATAATATTGATATTAATATTTAATCCATTTCAAGTAGTGGTAATGCGATGGTAAGGCCTTGGCCCAACGCGCCATAATGCCGGATTCTATTTCCCGTGGTGCCAAAAAAAGCATTTTCCGACTTACTGCACACTGTTGTACAGAGATTTATAGTCTTCTTGCCCATAAGAAGTTCGGATTCGGCGCAGTAAGGCCCTTACTGTCTCTGCGCAGTAAAACTAAAAAAACAAAGCATTACGTCTAGTATTACGTAAATTTTACGCTTATTCTTATTAAGATCAACCAGCAACAATTACAGAACGCAGCGAACTAGAATCGGTTTGGCATGCCGAAGAATAGGACATGCTGGCATGCCGAAGAATGGGACATGCTGGCATAAATGTATGGCACTCTCTTCCGAAAAGGTCAAGTTCTGTCTATCTTTAAACAAATGCAAAAATGAAATGAGAAATTTATTAAAGGTATTGGGCACAATAGGGGGTGTCTTAAGGCTATTTTATCTCTACTTTGGGGTCATTGACAGGTTATTAAACAAGGTAACTTAATTTCGTCACATTTGGAATATATATTCATTATAAAGATAAAGAGGAAATAGGAGAAGAGAAGATGAGAAGGTTTAATATTGTGATGAGTGAGTGGAGAGAAAATAGATGGCAGAGCTTCCGGACTACATATTATGAGTTTGTGTTTGTTTGATAATAGTCATTTTTATATGTTGCTATGCATAATAACTTGATTTGCATCCTATATTTCTGAATGTAGTTCTTTTTTTTTATAATTTAAGTTATATGTGTTTGTATTATAATCAAAATATATTCTCTTGGGTAGCATAGGTCTTGTCAGACTTTGTGTTTTCCCATTGTTGCTCAGAATGACACGATCTTTGTATCATTAAACATAATTACACTATATCTCTGTACATATGCAAATATATATAATATACCTATATATTAATATATAAATATTCATAATCTCTTCAAAATAAAGTTGCTATTATTATTAAAATCAGATGGAGAATCATACATTTAAACAAGAAAAACATCATTCATATCTTTATAAGAGTTATGTAAACGTATTTTATTGAATTCTTCATAATTCTTTACATCATAATTATTTTCGCGACAGTGAAAAAGACATATTTTCTGCTGTCAATATATCCGTTCCGGAAACCAAAAGCTCGACCAATCCGTATTCAGAAGATCGTTAATGGCAAAAGAGAATTGAGTGCAGTTGTGGAAATTGATTGATTTGTGTATAGTTATTGTAAAAATAAATTTCACGCAATTAATTTCGCAAAAATTTCTTTATTGATCCAATTATAAAATACTGATTACGCGTTTCTGAATAGGAATTGTACAAACAAAATTTAATTATGGAAATTTTTACGGGGGCCGTAAGGTTGAAAAAATTAATTGGAATTGGGAAAAATAAATTTTTATAAAATTAGAAAAAAAAAGTAAAAAAAAAAAGCCAACTACGATGTAATGAAAGAAAATAGGTTTTAAAATTTGCTGCAAATTAATTAAAAATAATTGTAAATTAAAACGATCATTAATAATTGCAAAACACTCTCAATCTCCATCTCCTCATGAATTAAGAGTGAAAATTAGCATGTGTCTTTTCTAGAAAAAATCATTTTGCTAAAAAGAATGCTGTCATGTCATCTTTGATATTTAATTTAGTTAGTTAAATAAATAAATAAATGAATGAATGAATGAATGAATGAATGAATGAATCTATCTTTGATATTTACTTTAAATAAAAGAACAAACCCAAACGTGATGAAGTAATGTTGTTTTGAAAAATTTGGGTCAACTATGATTTTTTATTATTAATGAAATAATTTATTAATAATCGGTTATAATTTTATTATTAAATTAGGCTAGTTACCTTCTTCTGATAGATATTTTTAATGATTAACTTGATATCAGTTAATACTAAATGACACAATTTTTACAATAACTTATTAATTATTAATAAATCAATTATTATATATAAACTAATTAGTGAATAAAATCTTTCTAATTAATTACTAAATACGGGTGTAGAAAGTATTAGGCATTTTTATTGATGAGAAGAAAAAATAAGGACCTCTATAAAAAAACTACTCGAAATTTAGTTAATTAAAATTTAAAATAAATTTGGTGTACACAGCTCTAAAAGCCCTGATCAAAGCCAAACTATTTTTTTTTTAAACACGTTTATAAATCGAACGAGATTTTTTCATCGCTTCCTTCATTTTTTTTTTGGAAAGAAATTTTTAGCTTCGGCCTGTTGGATTTTTAATCAATCAACACTCTTTCTATGTCCGAAGGATCCATAGCTCTGAATAAAAGTTGTGTAAAAAAAATAATCTTTCATTTCATTTACACAGTTTTTCTTTACATACTATGATATTTATTTTATCTTGTAAGTTCCTTTATATTTTATGTACCTAGAATATTAAGGTAAGGGGGAACTCTAATGCATTTATCTTACAAGCAACTTTCTGTACATTTTGGTACATGTTTAAAAAGGTCAGTCCAAGATTTCAGAAATTATAAATATATAATTACAGAATTAATTCATTAAATTCAGGTGAATGAACCTAGCAATGTACGAAAGGGGTCTTATAGGTTCAATCTCCCCCGCACGCCCCGCTGGCTATCAAAGTACATTATTTTTTCTAAGGCCGCATCATATGATTATCTGTGACGCCCCTTAAGCCCCATAATGTTTGAATTGTTATGTTACTCATTAAAGTGTGCTTAGCATTTTTTAGATAAGCTAATTGATGCAACTAACTAATAGATAATGAACAGGTGGTAAGTATAGCTAATGGATAGTTGATATAGTTATTAAATGTAGCTAATGAATACAGCTGTAAATGAATCTTTGCTCACGGCAAAGCTGACCTGGTTTACTGACAAGGCGCAGAGCGGTATGATCCCATCAGAGCGATATAATTCGCCCTTTCTTACGTTAACGGAGTTAATAGAAGATACATTTTGTACATAAAACATTAACATACTGCTCAAATACATAAAACATAGGCATATTGGTGCAAATAAAATCTGGTATTTATTAAATTTAGGAAAAAGAATCATTATAGGAAACGCTGACGTCATTCAAGTAACTGACCACTCAGAGGACTTCGTTCGCTTGGCGGGAAATTTGGCGCCTGGAATTGAGCCGTCTACTGTTTTAATATTACTTTTTGTGGCTTGTTTTGTTCTTCAGTATTTGAGTTTTCTGTGGTCGTGTGGTATTAACTTACAGAATTCATGTCATATTTGTAAATGCTCACTGTTCACATTATTTGTTAGCTCCTTGTAATATGGTTACTCCTTGTCAAATGTACTGGAAACGTCTTGGTGCCTAAATTTGTTGTCCACATTCTGCTGTTCTTCATAGCGTCATCTACTGTCTTTATACCGTTTTGTGGCCAGTTTTTCAGTACATGTTCTTTCTGTGCTTGTGTGGTATTATCTTGCAGAAATTTGTGTCAAATTTGTAAATACTCTCTGTACATACCATTTGTTTACTACTTGTCAAAAGTACCGAAAACATTTGCTTTGTGCCAAAAACTGTTGACACTGCTCCTACTATGCAGAACTTTCAGCACATTCACCTGCATACCATTTTTTTCCTGTTCCTCAATGAACTGCTTTCTGTACTTATACTGCTTTCTACAGCCTGTTCTAGTTCAATATTTCCTGTTTTATCAATGGTGACTCTGTATTGCATCATCTTGTACTTTTGTGTAATACTCCTTTTGTTCAAAAATAAAGTCTCAGGGTCTGGGGGGTTTGGCCTTTTCCAAGGGTCACGCGTTGTCCATGTCTCCCCTCTACATACTTGCGTGTTTGGCGGGTTTTCAGGACGTTCTGTCCTTAACACACATTTTACACTTACCTCTTGAGAAACTCCCATACACACCTCCACTTCAAGTTTTCCTCCTTTTCTCTTACGGGTACTCATATTCTCTCCTGGAAACACAGAGCAGTTTGCTCGGCCTACTTTTCCAAAACACACACACACACAAAATAAGCCTGGAATTTTGACGATCGCGTTTTTCTGCATTCCAAATTAGGCGATAAATAGCCCAATAATGTTGAGGGCTATCTCATTTTTCGTTAATTTGCGAAAGAATACTTGTTGCACGGGCGTGAATAGGTCACCGTAGCCTTAATAGTGCACCAGGTTAGCATTCCCGCGAGTATAGTTGTCTAAAGCTATCTCATTTCACAAATTTACAATTTGTATGTCTCATATTTCATTGTAAATACTGATGTTTAAAATGGAAACGGTTGACCATTAGGAACTTAATTAATGAAATTAGTATAATTAACTTCCGTAAAAAAAATCATAAAGAATGACATCATTTGTCATAAATTAAAATACGATATGGCGCAGTTTTGACAGAATGGTAATGTAAGTCAACTGGGCTAACGATGCCAAATTCCATTATTTTAGAAATGGATGGATATATTTCTCCCGCGCTCTGCTCTGAATGTTCCTTGCTCTGTTCCCATTCGTCGGTTTCAAATTAATGTCTCCGCTTTCTTTGGAAATAGACGACAGACTTAAATTAGTTTCACGATATTAATTCGTTTTCTTTTCTTCGGTTTGGGGATTGCTCACTGAACCTTGGATCATTAATTCTCTTATTGATTGTCGAATCTCGACATTTTGTAAATACGCGTTCTTCTGTTTTCTAGACTTTGCAATGGACGACATATTGCAATGGTTCTCAATTATTTTCCGTCGCGGGTTACTTAGAATTTTTTTTTTCTCCGTCAAGGGGCCAGAAGATATGAAAAAGATCTAGGGAAAAAAAAAGGGAAAGAAAAGGGGGACTAGGAGGGCGCTTATCCCCCCTAAAAATTTCCCGAGCAAAAGCTTTAGCCCCCTAGAAGAAAATTAGCCCCCCCAGAAAAAAAATTCAGTTTATCTTTTGTAGCCGGGTCAGTTTTTACTGCTCAAGGGCCGAATCCGGCCTGAGGGCCGCCTATTGACAATCACTTCAGTATCGCAATCATCGGACTGTGTTGACATATTAGGATATTGGCGTTAGTATGTTCATTGATTGCAATGCTCCCTTGGGTTCGAATTCGATGACACTGTAGAACGCTTGTCTCTTTCTTACCCATCGTAGACGGAGGTTTTGTTTCCTAGGCACCCGAAGTTCGGATTCTTCGGAAATCTGTAGGTTCCAGCGCAGTACGACCCTTGTTGCACTTGCACCGTAAAACTCAAACAAACGAAGCCAATATACCGTATTTTTCATTCTTAATGTCGTCTACTTCGACCTTAATCCTGTTTCAGTAAGTTAAATTGTCTCCATCGTATGTGCATTTTAGCTATAAAAGGGAAAGTTGTTGAACATTCCCTTTATAAAATGTTATCGCTTTAATAATATTTAACTACTTTAATTTGACATTCGTCTTTTTAGGGCGCAAAGGCAGAAAAGGTCATGCTGTATCCGGATTCGAACTCTGGTTTTAATAGCGTGATAAGCGAATGCGTTAAAATTACGCCACCTCAGGGCTGCGTGCTTATACACTGAAGTGCCAGAAAAATTGGTACACCTACCTAATATCGTGTAGCCCCCCTCCGTGCGCATGCACGCAGAAGTGTCGCAACACGACGTGGCATGGACTCGACTAATGTCTGAAGGTATCCTGGAGACAATTCACACCAGGAATCCTGCAGGGCAGTCCACAAATCCATAGGAGTGCAAGGTGGTAGAGATCTCTTCTGAACAGCACGTTGCAAGGCATCCCAGATATGCTCGATAATGTTCATGTCTGGCGATTTAGGTGGCCAATGGAAGTGTCTAAAGTCAGAAGAGTGTTCCTGGAGCCACTCGGTAGCAACTCTCGATGTGTGGGGTGTCGCATTATCATGCTGAAATTGTCCAAGTCCGTCGGAATGCACAATGGACATGAATGGGTGTAGGTGATCGGACATGATGCTTACGTACCTGTCAGAGTTGTCTCTAGACGTATCAGGGGTCCCATATCACGCCAACTGCACACGCCCCATACCATCACAGAAGCTCCACCAGCTTGAACAGTCCCCTGTTGACATGTAGGGTCCATGGATTCATGAGGTTGTCTCCATACCCGTACACGTCCATCCGCCTGATGCAATTGGAAACGAGACTCGTCAGACCAGGCAACGTGTTTCCAGTCATCAACAGTCCAATGGCGGTGTTGGCGGACCCAGACGAGGCGTAAAGCTTTGTGCCGTGCAGTCAACAATGGTACACGAGTGGGCCTTCGGCTCCGAAAGCCCATATCAATGATGGTTCGTTGAACAGTTCGCACGCTGACACTTGTTGATGCCCCAGCATTGAAATCCGCGGCAATTTGAGGAAGTGTTGCACGTCTATCTCGTTTAACGATTCTCGTCGTTTAACTCGTCAGTCGTCGAATGTCCCGTTTTTTCAAGGTCTTTTTCCGGCCGCACCGCTGTCGGAGATTTGATGTTTTACCGGATTCCTGATATTCACGGTATATCCGTGAAATGGTCGTACGCGAAAATCCAAATTTTGTCGCTATCTCGGAGATGCTATGTCCCATCTCTCTTGTGCCGACTATAACGCCACGTTCAAAATCACTTAAATCTTGATAACCTGCCATTGTAGCGGCAAGAACCGATCTAACAGCTTTGCCAGACATCTCTTGTCTTATATAGGCGCTGCCGACCGCATCGCGTTACGCTGATTGGTTGCAAAGCTCCGTTATTTGCATACGCACGCCTGTACCAGTTTTTCTGGCACTTCAATGTATTTCTCCGAGGTATCCGAACCTTGCTCGCGAACTTGGGAAACTAACCCCGGACTGCCGCGAGCCGTCGGCTCGAAGGTTCTCTCAAACTCGGGATGCGATTCCGTTAAAAAAATTGTATTGGTAAAAGGTTTGAAGATGGTGTAATTCAGGCGAAAGCTTTTAAAAATCATTCTTAATTCGACAAGAATTCGCAAATGTGTGCTCCAAGGGAATTTGTATCCATTTTTCGAAGAAACGTAATCGCTTCGGGGAACCAGGAACTTCATTTCTCTTTAAAAGATTGTTTTAATTCAGGGTCCTTTAGAACCGATATTTTCGAACAAATACATCGCGAAATTTTCCCTAAAGACTTACGTTTGTACGTGAGAAAAGTGAAAGCCTCTTGCACTTTTCTCAGTGCATTACTTTCCCAACTTTTTACACATCTTTTTTACCTCTTTGGACTTTTTTTAAGAGAACTAAGACGAAGTCAGCCTTAGGGTTTGGAGTCTGCTTTTAACTTAGAGAGAGAAAGTTTATTTTTCTTTTCATTCTTCCGTTTGTTTCCCGTTCTAGAATTGTAATACTTCTTATTTCATCTATCATTGATTTTTGTTTTACTATAATAAAATTTGTATAGAGCTTTTATTTATTTATTTATACAATGCTACTTGGCTTTATTGGAAGAAAACTTACAGAAGTTAAGTATCTTTCCCCATCAGCAAAATTCTATTTATATATATGTACGTTCAACGGCAAAGAAATGATTATGAAGTCAGTGAAGTTAGTAAAATTACATTACCTTCTGCAAAACGTGAAAGGATAATGAAAATGGCGTAAAAGAAAGCTCTATATTTTAGAGTGAATCCTAAAAAACGTGACAAAATTTAAAAAAAAAAAGCAGCTCCAAATTATGGAAGGAAAAAAATTGCAGAATGTTATAAATGCTGTGGATTGCGATTACATCTGCATAACCACATCTAATCAGTCCTACATTATTCAATATACTTTCGTCTCATTACTCAAACTTTCAAGTCTGCTAAAACTTTGAAGAAAGGCTTTTAAGAAGTTGGGCTAAATCTAAAGTCAGTCATGAGACGTCGTAAAATTACATGGTGATCCCCAACACGTCTGAATACAAAAACAGGTCTTGTGACTCTGAATACAAAAACAGGTTTTGTGACTCTGAATACAAAAACAGGTCTTGTGACTCTGAATACAGAAATGAGATCTGTGGTTTTCTTCGGACTCGGTCATGTTATCACACCGGTGAATAATAGGAAAACAGAAGGCAAAATTCTCTTGTCTCGGCTTGTGTTCGCACTTATTAGTAATTAAAATGATAAAGAATTTCTAAAGCATGTGGTTTATGTTTCTTCGGGCATCCCATTAAAGATCTGGTTTTGTCATAGACCACCTGAACGACTATGGAACACAAAACTCTAGATTAATCAACATTTAGAAATATAATTGTCCTATACTTAAAAATTTAAATTTTAAAATGGTCCCTACATTTAAATATTGATTTTCTATTCACAAACCGTCATTTTCCCCAGTTAGGAATGTTTAGAAGGTAAATTGGAAAATAAAGTCCCATGTTCGGAAAAAGTCATGTAGGTTTATAGATAACGGCTTTAATTTCAATGTTCCATTTCGGAATGTTCATTCATGTACACGGCACTGGTATTTGTCAATGTTTTTAGGTAAATTTCAACGATATTACTATTAAATGACTCTCAATTTCTCGATAGCGAGTCTGTAGACTTGAAGGTTTTATTTTCGAAATTAAAAAACACGTTTTAACTTAGAAAACGTATCTTTGCCTTAAGACACGTTTTTCCAGATGCGTAAATTTTGTGGAGCAACAATATAAAACGTCGAGAACTGACACAAATAATAGAAAACCAATGGCAGTATTTTTTTAGAGCATGAAACACTCTTCCAGTGGTTTTTGTCTGAGTTTGATCTCAGCGTTTGGCTTTATTGCGGCGCCCAATCAGCGAGCCTTTAAAAAAATTTTAGAGAAAATCAATATGCCAACTAATTAGCTACAAGTATTTAGTTGCAAATTCGGCAATTGATTCTTATTAATTAGGTTGTGGCTATTGAATATTTTCGGAGATAAAGAAGAAGAAAAAGCGCCATTTAACCTCATAGAATTTAGTTAAAAACATTTCAGCCGAACTTGGCTTCAAAATTCTTTGACTGGCTCCGAATTCTCCAGAAATGTTTCTAATTGGAGCAATTTTGAGGCCATATTCTTTCTCTCGCCAATGTGGTTGGTTTTTCAATTAATTTATTTGCCTCATATAACGGGAGAATCCATTATTTCACTTGAATGTGAAATTGGATAATTTTCTTGCTTTTCTGTTTCATTTACGTAGGATTCTTCTTTTATTTATTATTATTAGCACTTCTTTTATTTATTTGCAATTTCTGCATTTAATTTTACAGTATTTATTTGCAATTTCTGCATTTAATTTTACAGTATTTATTTTGTATCCCTTATACATCAACCTTACATTCTACCCTTAACCTATTTTAAATAAAGGTAAGGAGGTATCCCTTAACCTTTACAGAAAAAAATGGTTTCACTGACGTCCGTTTGATAATTTGAGTTCTCCTGCTGCGCCAATAAATATTTTTAGACAACCTCAATAGATGATCTTGTGATTGGGTCTATCTCAGTATATCATGATTGTTTTAAGCTGCACCAGTATGCACAAATTGTTTTCGATTTCATCAAAAGCCACTGAATTTTATCATATTTTATAAGTGTTTTGTTAGTTTTGCTCAGCGGTATGTAATATTTAAACAATTGCAATAAGCATAGGTTAATGTAAGATATTATTAAACTTCTCTGAGATAACACAATTGCTCAACAGAGGGGCCCCTGGCTCGATTCTAGGGTGACGACGGCGTCTCTGTTTTTTTCTTATATATCTAAGAAAGCTCTAGCTTATACGTTGGTGTCGAAAATTATTAGATATGTTATAGTTTAAGTTTGAAAATTTAGGATGAATATAATTTGTAGCATAACGTTGTAGCAAATCATTGCAAGGAAGTATTTATTTTTTGATACAAAAGAAAAGAGAAATATACACTATTATTTCCACATTTTCTACACAAATAATTGAAACATTATATATTTAATGATAATGTGATTATTCTCTGTAGAGTGAAGACCATTGCATGTTAAAGTAATACAAAAACAGATATAAAACAATAAGATAAGGTGACAACGGATTTACAATTAAAACACATTTATTCTAGATCTAGCAGGTGGTCTAGATCTAGAATATGGTTACTAGTATTTCATAATTTAACATCGATTCTCGCTTCTAAACCTTTTCTCCGGCTTAATTATTTCCGAGAATTTACCCTAACTTAACATGGCATTTCGATCTGATTATATATTAGTATCCAGTTTTGCATGACAAATGACGGAAGACAATCAAAGGATACGGCTTGTGTTGTCCAAGCTCGTCCGAAATACCGATCAGAGCATCGGCATAGAAAAGCTGATTGTAGAAGGAGATTGATGGTAGTGAGCAGATGCAGATCTCTTACTCGAATAATAGTTATAATTAGAATAATAATTATAGCATTAAAACTTATGTCGACGGATTATGAGAAGACAGTGGAGGACTCGGCTTCCATATTTGCGATCGAATCTATCTTCACCCGCGAAAAGCACTGCTAACTCCCTTCTCACCAGTCACCCAGTACTATCGCCCGCGGTCACTGCAAAGTCTCAACTCGAACCCTTTTACTCAACCAGAGAGAGAGCACCTCCCCCCGCTCTTGCAAGGTACAGACTCTCTCTTTGTACTCAAGAACGTTCTAAAGAAAGTTTTGTCTTCCCGACCATTTTTAGAACCATCTAATCGCCCTTTTTTGGGTGGTCGCTCGTTAAGTATTCGGCGCCAAAATCCTCTCTACTTTCTTATGACTTGACGCCGCTTTTCAGCATTCCTTTGTGTCATGATCGTTCCGTTCCGCGGCAAAATCTTGGATGTGTATTCCTCACGGGTTACGTATGGCCGATACCGCCGTCAGCGTGTCACCGACATCAAATCTCTTCGTGGGAAGTCAAAATGGTAGTTCGTCTTTGTCTACATATTTCCATCGAAAAATCTAGAAATGATAATGTTATGGAACCGTAGTTCGCGGTGATCATAACAGTAGTAAAGTGGCAATGAAAAAACGAGACATGGCTCCTAAAATATCTGTATTTTCTGTTTTTTGGATTGTAAAAAGGGTAATATTTACATAGTAAATGATGACCTAACCAACATATTAGGTGTCATCTTTAATTTTAAAGGATACACTTCTAATACTTATTCTTGAATACGCTTCTAAGGCCGTGAAAGAAGGAGCATACAAAATCCTCTTATTTTCTTGGCATAAAAAAAATTATTCGTTTCATTAATGTAGAAGAATTTTTTGAGTATAAGCCATTCAATCAATGATGTTTAATATAGTTGGCTCACTAAGCCTTATGAGGTTCGAATTCCTAGGAAAAATGTAAATCCCGGTGCAGCTTGTTCCTTGCAGCCCTTGAGCCGTATAAGACACAAACTAATCTCCCCACTCTTTTATCACTTTTACTAGATGAGGCCCTGCGGTGGCGCAGTGTGGTAACGCGTTCTCCTATTGCGCGGCTAATCCGGGTTCGACTCCCAGCAGTGCAAAAAGAACGCTTACTCAGAGATCTCATAAAGATCGCACTGCTCACTGTAGTCCGGGGTTTGGTTCCCTAGGCCTTAAGAGGTTCGGATTCCTCGGAAAACAGTAGGTCCCGGCGCAGCATGACCACTGTAGTCTTTGAGCCGTAAAACCAAAAAACAAACAAACAAACTTTTACTAGATGAAAGATCCACACGAATTATAAGCTCATTCTACGTTAACATTAATTTAAATGGAACTTCTTTTAAATTGCTTTTCTGCCATTAAAATCTATATTCTTTTATAAGTATCATATTTTTTTTTGTATTTATCATTATCTATTCAATAACTAATTATTTTTTTCCCATAATTAACCTTATGGCCTAAATGCTGGCTAGTGGGATAGTGAAAATATTTATCTTGGGCGTGAATAGAAAGGGAAGGTATTAATACCACTAACTAGAAATTCTGTGATTTGGGGGGAAAACCGACACGCGAGAAATATTGCTTCAGACTTGACAAAGCAAACGACGGGCAATAGATCGCCTTACTGGGAAATTGCTCCGAAATGACAAGGAAATTGCCATAACCACCGCCATATCACGTTGTTTCCAGGAAATAATATTAACTAATTAAGTTAACGATTTAATTATCTATCTCATATTCCACCTAATGCAAAGATAGTTTATCAAACAATTCCGTCAATTCCTTTAATATAATTTGCCGGGAATTTAATGTTCTTACTTAAATTTTTTAAATTGATCTCTGTTGTATAAACTTTAGAGAATTTTCTGGAATCGTTTAGGCTAAATTAAAATCTTAATTTTTTAATCCCAATTCTCCATTCTTTTTCCTTTTAGTTGTTTTCTGAAGTAATGGAATATATACTGTAATTGCGAACTATGTTTTTATAGTAAATGCATTCTCTATTATTTGTTTGGTATCCGTGAGTTTTATATATACACCATTATTTCTTTATTACACCCTTTTTTAAGGTCTTTACTTTCTATGTCATAAATTTTTGTTCAAGTTTTCTTTCCAATGATATCTTCAGTTTACAACATTTGATTTAGGAATTTAACGTTTAACATTCTTTTTTCTTTCAGAAAAACCCACTTATACCGAGCCCGCATTTAGCGAGGAAGATATGAAGTTTGTTTGGTACGATGGTTCAATATATACAGGGTGATTCAGTTAAACGTGTACAAACTTCTGGAAGGGCTAGGTTGCTTGAAGGCAAATTGGAATCATATAGCAACACAGGGTCGGAAATGACATCTTTCTACGGTATATGGCGTTTACTCGTGCTTTGTAGTGTGCTCTGTAACGTAAACTTTATAAAGTTTACTTTACGAAGTAAAGAGCTTTTGGCGCAGTATAGCCCAGATGCTCTTGCGCCATAAAAAATCCAAACAAACAAACATTACGAAGGCTACATCTATATACAGGAAAGTAGTTTAATGCATATGCCTACAACAATTTTGCCAGTACGAATGTTTTATTTGTTACGAAACATTTTAAATTGCTACAAAATACAAACTATTTATTTCACTTCACTTAAATGGCTTCGCATCTAAGTTCAATCAAGATTAATCGTGTTTTCCTATTTTTTATGCCGCGCACTAACATTAATTAGCCCTGATAACCGGTAGTACAGTGTACATAGAAAGAAATAGACATAAAAATCTCGAAAAAGAAAATGGAGCTTTGAGAGATAATGGCCTTTTATATCCTTTCAATTGTTCGTTGCTAAAAATTTTATTTTGAGTGCAAAAATGCAATCAATTTCCCATCCCGAGAAAAACCAAGAGTTGTTCATTTATCACAAGTTTACAATTTGCTGCTAATAGAACAATACAAATTAATGAACCCAGCTGCAATTTTGGAGCAAAGCGTGAAGTGTTGTAAAGTTGTTTTCTGTTCTTGTCTAATTAATCAAGCTATGCCTGGACAAAGTGTTCGAACAAATCAATTAATTAGCAAAACGTACGAAAAATTTGTGACTGATGTGTTCGCACTTTGACAGATTAATGGCCAACATAATGTTAATTTATACCGGAAATTGTAACTTTCATTTGCACTCTGATTTTAATTTTCTAGTGGACATAGATGCGGTTTCAAATATTTCGTTCTGAGATTTCGATATCGGAGAGAAAAAATGAAAAAGGATATTTTTTTAGCACATTAATTTTTTTGAAGAGAAAGGGATAATTTTTAAACATCTTCGCTAAAAAAATGTATCGTCTTTGGTTTTGTTATTTTTATTAGTGTGCTTTGTTTTTCTTTTTGGTTGTATTTATATTAATTCAGATTTATTCGAAGATCTCCAACGAAGAACCTTGCATCATTAAATGTGCTCAGACGAGTCGACTATCGATATTTGACTTCATTTATAATGAAAACATCACTGTTTAGGGAAAATTGGTACATGAGGCAGAGTACAGGGGCCGAGACTCATGAAGGAAGACGGAGGGGGCCCCGAGACTCGTTAAACCGTTTTTATATCGCGTTTTTTCTTGGTTTCTTGCCAATCTACAATTCACGGTGTTGGTCCATTACATTATATTCCATTGTGCATAATTGTGCATCTTGGAGAAATAAATATTGATTGATTGATTAACGCAAGTTTTACAGAATAGGCATACAAAGAAAATCCTTAATGATAAATTATTCCTGAAACATTTTATGCCGGTTTCCGATTACATATAAAGAATATCACAGTTTCAAAGTTCAGGAATTTTTCTAATGTTTAAACTTATTGTATATTTCCAAGAAGTTTTCGTACAATTTTATTAATTCCTCAAGCGAATTTCGGAAACTAATTATTTTTAAAGCTATGAAAAAATCTTGTAACACTTTCCGATTATATGTGATTATATCATTTTGTCTACACAAGTGTTGCCATCATGATATTTATACGAGTGTTTCTATTATTCTGTTTACACAAGTGTTTCTATTGTTCTATCTACAGATCTACTATCTAGTGTTCCTATTATGCTGTCTACACAAGTGTTTCTCTCATTCTGTCCACACAAGTGTTTCTATCATTCTGTTTACACAAGTGTTTCTATCATTTGTTTACACAAGTGCTTATATCATTCTGTCTACACAAATGTTTCTATCATTTTGTCTACACAAGTTTCTGTCGTTTTGTCTACACAAGTGTTTCTATAATTCTGTCTACACAATTGTTTTTATCATTCTATCTACACGAGTGTTTTTATCATTCTATCTACATAAGCGTTTCTATCATTTTATCTACACAAGTGTTTCTATAATTTTGTCTACACAAGTGTTTCTATAATTTTGTCTACACAAGCGTTTTTATCATTTTGCCCATACAAGTGTTTCTATCATCTTTTTACACAAGTGTTTCTGTCATTTTGTCTACATTAGTGTTTCTGTCATTTTGTCTACATTAGTGTTTCTACCATTCTGTCTGAACAAATGTTTCTCAAACTTCGGTCGCTCGCAGATTACTTTAAATATTTCTTAACTTACCGTGAACTACCAGTGTAGAAAATTTGGGAAACTTACCTTGAAGAAACATATTATCTGAAGCTTTTTCAAACCACCGTGGCCCTATATTTGGTGACACACTGGTCCATTTATATGTTTCCATAAGTATACGCCAATTTTTCTGGCAATAAACTATCCTACAAATTTAAAACACGACTCTTCGGCTTTAAACAAAAGCCTTATCATCATCATCATGAGAAGAATAACAGTCTGATTTTCAAAGGGTTTGAAGAAATGAAAATCATACAACAGGTTTGAATGATCATTAAACAGTGTTTTTCATGATCTTTAATTCAAAAAGAAATTTCAGCCCTTATTCCCAAAGAAAAACAATTGCTGCCAAGAAAAACCTGTTACCTTTTCTTGAAATATTACTTTATATGTATACCATACATCGCACCAGTATACCACAGACAAAATTGTCGAAATAAACGATTCTAAATTTTCCCAGATCTCTGTTCGTACTGATTGAAGATTTGACCTGTTAATGTATTCTTCTTTTAAAAGTTAACCTCTTAAAATTCTTCTTCTTCTGTTAATTATATCTTTATAATCTGATAAAATTAATTTGAATATAGTTAATCTTTTAAAGTTATTCTCCTTTTAATCATAGCTTTATAATCTGCAAGGGCTAACTATGCGACTTTTTTGGGCCTTTACCGATGTTGGTTCGAATTAAGCCAGTGCTTAAATTAATTACTTCGGTTGCTTACTTCGGCGTTTTTCTTTCTTTGTATTTCCGATTTTCCAAGCGTGTTATACTTTTTCGAATTGTCAGAAATTTCATTTTCTACTCTGCCTATCGCAAACCGACCTTTAGTTCAATTACAGATTTTTGACATACCTTTCCTAAGAGTGATTGATCGTTTCATTTCAGCACAATTCGATTATTTTTTTTCTCCAACAATTCACTTACATGGCTAAACAAAATTTCTAATATATTTGCGATCGTTCAATGTAAAGAGGTTTTTTTATATATATATGCGAATATTTTCAACGGTGGCGAAGTCGTTGCGATTTGAACAACAACGTAGAATGTACCTTTAATTAAAAGTGGAGACAGTATGAAAATATTAATGAAAGAAAATTTTCTGTTTTGATTAAACCCGAGGGAAAACGCGAGAAAATTCTAAAATAAAAACAACAGTTTGTAATGCTATAAAAATAGCTTCTACTGCTAAAATTAATAGCTTCCAATGCTATATAAATAGAGACTCCTCTGTAAAATAATTAGCTTTTAATGCTAGAGAAAAATATTGTGAAGCATTGAAAAACCATTGTTTGAGATGGTATCAGGATAAGCACGTCTAAACATATCTTTATATCATAGGATGTAGCATTGTCCCAGCTTTTCGACTTTTGGGAGTGCCAAATCTCCAAGGAAAACTGAACTTTGGGGCCAGATTTCAAGATCCCATAAAACTCCACACATTTCATTCCTCCACGGAATTGCGGAATCTGGAACAAAAATTTTTATTATCTTCCGTCAAACTTAAAAAAATGATCAGCAGTAACTTCACTATAGTTCCGCAAAGCATAAAAAATTAAAAACTTCCGTAATTCTCCAATAATACTATTGGTTGGTTGGTTGTTTGGCTTTTTTATGGCGCAAGAGCATCTGGGCTATACTGCGCCACTCCGATAATACCGGAAAATGAAAAAAGGACACCAAGAAGGAAACGTTTGATATAAACAAAAATTTATACAGCATAATCATGGGATACAGAGGATTAAATGATGAAAATGTATGGAAAAATACAGTCGTATTTTCTGGTAAACTGAAAAATAATGTTATCATGTATCATGGCAAGGACGAGGTAGAACCCACATAAACTGCGACATGCAATACACGTAGCCTTGCTTCCAGTAGACGATTGTGGATTGTTTGCACGGTCATCTCAGGTACAACGGAAGCTCGAATTTGCGACGCAGTGAATGTTCTGCTTGACAACGCCGCTCTTCTTATGCGTCAATCTGTCCTCTCATCAGTCCGTCTGTGAGTCCTGGTTCCACGTCTTCTCGTGTGGGAATGTTCTTTGGACCATCTACGCCACCAATGTACCACCACCACCGATACTTCCCGTCCAATTCGCTCCGCAGTACGACGATACGATCAACCGGTCTCACTGAGTCCCAACGTACGACCTTCTCTCAAAGTGCTGAAACCGTACACGTCTTCCACGTCCAGGCATTGTAGCTTCTTTAGAGTCTTCGCAAGTGTCTATAATTCGACTACTGATTACACCAACTTCACCCTTTTCCTTAAATACCACCGACTATAATTTGCATATTACAGCGTATTTTGGCATAAGCTATCATAGATTGATCCTGAAATTAAGATCACGCCTACATGTGCTCCATCCCATTAACATATGTAAATTTCATAACCATTCAGCAATTCCTTCTTGGTGTTCTTTTTTCATTTTCTGGCAGTGTATTATCCTCTATTTTGAGCATTATTTGTAAAAACATCATGCGTGCTTGCCTATATGCAAAGAAGTAATTATCTTCACTTTAAACGTCACTTGTTACGCTGTTCGTTTAAATTAAAATTAAATTAATTTAAATTAATATAACATTAAATTAATTAAAATTAAATATAACATTTTGAAACTGTAATACAATCTAGAGAGTTTACTACACGGAAGTGAAAATATTACGTTATAATATAATTGATCTATTGCATGATGGATCTATGGTACAATAATGTTATTATAATAAACTATTTAAACACGACTACCACAGTTAAGATTTTAATTGTGGTAGCCGTGTTTAAATAGTTTATTATAGTTTTAGCACAGTGTTTCACGTTACTAATTAATAATGTTATTGTACAAGTTGTGTAGGACAGAGGTTTCAGGACGTTGAAGCCCTCCCACAAAGCGTAATTTTCTATTTAACCAAAAATACATAATTTTTTTTAAAGGTCCTTACCCTTCACTCCATAACTTCTGAATTGCTATGTCCTTGTTCCATACTGGTATAATATTGACAACATATACTGGTATAGTATTGTAAACGTATATCAGTATCATCTTGACTCCGTATATTGATTAAATATCGGTATAATGTTGGCATGATACTTTTATATAACACTGGTATAGAGCTCTCCCCCTATCTTTTACAAGTAGCATGATATGTAGAAAGACAGAGAACCATAGATCTGAAATTGTGTGGAATTATTTATTATGGAATCATAAGATAAATCACACACACACACACGCACATAAAGAATTTAGGGCTATTAAGGGGACAATACCCCTTAAGTGTTACGAAATGCCTTCTGATAGGCTGAAGTTCAACATTCTATAACTTTTAAAATAACACATATCCAAAAATAAAAATTTGCACATAGGATTACTATATTATGCACATACTAAAATTATCAATAAAATGTATTTATGTATTATTATTTTTATAATAAATCAAAATATTATACTAGATTTTGCTCGTTAAAATTTTTAATACCATTTTGCGCGCATAATATAATTGGTTGTTATTATCTAATTACCAAAAGTAATGTGCTAAATGATAAATAATGAGTATAGCATTCAACTAACGAAAAATCTTAAGAAAATAATGATACTTAATATTTTTTAAAACAATAAAAAATAAAACTTTTAAAATTTGCCATTTTTTCAATATTAAAATGCATCTAGATAAAAATATTATTATTTAATCTCTTATCTTTTTCGTCATTTTATTAATTATGCATGGCTACAAGAGTGTGCTAATTTTTATTATACTAGTGTAAAAAGTTTTTTAAATATCTTGCGCGCAAGGATAAAATTTACTGTTTTGAGAAAAACGCGTTTAAAGAAAAATATTTGTTAACATTGCAGTTATTGTTTATTAGCATCAACCTACCTTAATAAACCTGTTTAGAATACAACAGAAGGGTATGAGGAACCTTCTTTGGATGTTATAATTTTAATTTTTTGCAACTTCTGTTAGCTTTTCACCTAATTACAAGTTTACGCAAAAGTCTTGGCGCGGCGATCAAAATATGATATTTGTTCTTTGTCCATTATTTTTTAATATATGTAAAAATGTTTAATTTCTTATATTTTTCATCGTTCTGTTGATCATGTATCATTATAAGAGCATGACAAGTTTCATTGCAATAGCACAAATGATTCTGTAAATATCTTGTGCGCAAGGCTAAAATATAGTCTTCAGGAAAACACGTTTAACGAAAAATTCTTCGCCAACTTCGAAGTTATTATCTATATGGAATAACACGCCTTCATAAATCCATATATAATGCCCCACAGGGTATGTGGGACCACTTTTAGATGCTGTAGTCTTATTCTTCTGTAATTTTTGTTGACTTTTCACCTGACGACAAGTTTTTATAGCACTTTTGGTACGATGAACAGAATATGATATTCACTTTTCGTCCATTATTTTCGTGGCATGTGCAGCATATAAGCCAGGATTAATTCCACATGCTTCCATGGTGAACGAACGCTATTTTCCACCCTCATTAAATTGTACTACTGCTTCATTGGTAGCAGTGTTTACGATTTGCCTACTTCAGGCAGAACTTCCAAATTAATAAATTCAACGGTTCATTTGGATATTATATTTCCCCACCCCTAAACAACAAGATAACAATTTGGGACGAGAACGGTCATTTAAAATTGGTTTTATTCTCTTCATGACTGATTTAAGTAAAAAATTCTGATCATACGAAGATGGATTATTTTCCGCAATAGCACATTAGTAACCACACCATGATTTGTTTCCATGTGGACAAAATTTACGTGTTAGGTTGTTGTCATCAGCACCTGTATGGAAAAACATAGCCTATATTGATTTGAGTATGCCATTTAAATTATCGCTGTGTTCTGTTCTGGCATTACCATAATATAAGCCACGTTTGTTTCTCTATCGGTTAATCTACCTTTACCATCAAAAGTTTTGGCGCCCTCCAATTTCTTGCCCATAATATTTTGCTTGATTTTTAGTAACCTAGCTCCTGTTCGTTTTTGAATATGGTCAACATATTCGTTTTTTTTTTTAATATTCACACACGTGGAGTAATTCCTTTATCGACAAAAATGTTTTTGCATCACCATGTCCGATATATCTGACATATATTTAGCTTCTTGAAATTTCTCTGCACACTTGAATATTCCACACATTACCTCCATACTCTCAGATGAGGCACTGTGAATTTTTCGCATTCTTTTTCGTACGAAGTTTTCGAGCCTTGATGAACTTCCGCACACGAATTTCGCTTTTTACAAAATGAGAACGTAACTTCTTTGTCGATTACTTTTACACTTTAGTCTCCAATCGCTATACATATTTGATAAGAAAGTATACTTCTAAGTTCCTTCCTCTCTATCATATCCAAGAATCCAGTAAGAGCAACTTCATCTCTTGCAGATTTCTTCGCTGAATTTTGCACAACCTCAGACTTGGAAATATCAAGACATTTTACATGTTTGTCGTAAGAAGCTTCTGTATTTGAAGGTAGTAAATCCATGACTGCACAAAACGTGTTCATCCCAGATAATCCCTGGCCCACGAATCTTATGGCATACAAGAAACGAAGGTTTATTTCTGCTACATTGTTTTTAAAACCAATAGATTTTAACTTTGGATACAAGCTATAGGTCCACAAGCACAACAGTTCAATATAAATTTCAGTGACAATCCACTTACGTTTTCTTCAGTAAAAATATATCCACCTCATGTTTTACGCGAATTGAATTGTTCAAAGGTTTCAAATATCGAATCTTTATAATTCGATATCCTTGGAAGTTTTCATCGGCAGAAGATTTAATTTTCTCTTAGACCATTTCCCATTTTTTACTGGACGGCATTTCAACATTTCTTATGTACATATTGCCTTGGAATTTCCACATTTTAGGTCGAACACTAGAAACTCATTTCTTTATTATTAATATTATTTTTTAACATATTCATAATGATTTAAAAAAAAATATTAAATTGGTTGAAAAACAAACGTAAAATAAAACTTGAAATAGCACAGCATGCAAACACGCCTGCACTCAAAACGATAAAAAGTATTTGTTTACAAAATATAAGACAAGTAAAGTAGTTTACTTCTTTCGCCGTGCTGCCATTCCTAAATTAGCATGTGTGAGTGAGTACGTGCAGCCACTTTTCCCATTTAAAATTCTTTATTTTTTTAAGTGCTAAACATGAAAACACTAAAACACGAAATGTAAACATTGCGTTTCAGCATCCTTTTAACAGCGATTTTCGAAATTACTATTTCCGTAATTTATTTATAACTGGGGTTCTACTTCGATTTTAAGTACGAGGTTGGTATCAACATTTTTAGAAATGGTTGGTCTTTCATTTAAAAAAATAAAACAAAATTGTTTTTTTTTTTAATCCAGAAGGAGGTATGTGCTCCCTTAATGAAAAATATTTTGTCCTGTTAAGAGGCCGAGAAATATAGTTTATGTGACATTAAATTACTAAAACGCCCTGGATTCAAAGTACATTAATAGTTAAGTCCAGTCAGAGTCATGCCTCACTGACTATATTTTCGTTCCAGTTTTTCGACTTCAGTAGTGTCAAGTCTCCCACAGAAACAGGAAGAACACGTCTGTCCAAACGTATGACCACATCTCAAGATCTCAGAAAACCTATCACAAATGGCCTGGGTAAGTGCAAATTAGTAGAATTATGTGAGATATTATTACCCTTCTCAGGGCTAACACAATTGCCAAATAATGGTCAACACACAAAGCCTCCGGGACGAATTTTTGGTGATTTTTCGTGAGGGGGGATTTATTATACTTAATAGTTTTGGCACCTATATTTGTGCTCAACTAGAGCCATTTTTGGTACAAGAGAAAAAGAGACATCGTTCGTGATTTAGATTCGTTTAAGTTGTATTTAAAGCTTCGGGCTGGGGCTCAAATTCCGACAGTATTTCGGGCTCGGGCCGCCAAAATTGAACCCGAACTCATCCCTATCAGGTAATAAATGTTCGAGTTCTTGGGGAAAACTCTAGGCTCTAGAGCAATATGACCCTAACTATCCTTGTGTCGTAATATCGTGTCGTCAATAATAATATTGTGTACAACAACAATATAATATAATTGTAATTGTGTCAACAATAATATCGTGTCGTCATTAACAGAGATCAGGCTTCATTAACAGTACTCTTCTATTGTAATTCGGCTTAATTACCATGTTTGGCGCAGTATAGCCCAGATGCTCTTGCGCCATAAAAAAGCCAAACAATCAATCAATCAATTTATTGTAATTCGGAATTTATTGATGTTATATCTCATAGCCCAAGTGGACAGAGTCATTTTGTCATCAGTGTCTTGTTATCGCATTTTATATCTATGTTGTGTTATTTGATTTTAAATATCTGCTAATGACTAACATCATTAGTAGATATTTAAACGTCCTTTTCCCTTCTTAAGAAAGTTCTTCACCCTCAGGCGCAAATGCAGCTTAATGGTTAAGTTAACGCAACTCTGTCCTCTTTAAAACTACACCAGACCTAAGTCTAGCACCCCCCAGGAGAAGAATAATTAACAAACCGGCTTCCAATCATTCGATCTTTTTTTTTTTTGTGTGGCAGCCGGTAACTCACTAAATAAGGAAATACAAGGCATTGAGAATTAAGAGAATTTTCTGAGGAAAAAAAATAGGATAAAGCACAAAGAAGAACAACAATAAAAGTGTGAAGGGTAAGGAAAAGAGCAAAAAGGAAATAAAAAAAAGCGTGATGAGAAGAGCAAATAGACAAGTAAAAGAAATCTGTATAAAACTACTCACAAGATGCAACAAAAAAATTCGGAGGAGAGCTTTATTGGCGATGGTGGCCACAACTGGCAGCAGGTTTGGCAAGTGATCAGATTTGGCGACATATGGTCCATAACTTTCAATTCAAATCAGAGTTACGCAATTAACAGTTTCGACGAGGTATGGTTTCTCATACTTATATATTCGTGTTCAAAATAGTTTAGAATTGTTTTCATAATACCATTTTGGTCTTTTTAAAATATTGTAGTTCTCAATTCTAGTTTTTCAAAATTGCAAAAAGACGAAAAGCTGAGGTACTACAAATGACTAAATACTGTCTAAACACACACAACAGCGACATTATTATTATCCGACTTCCTTTAATTTAAGAGGAGTTATAGCTGGAAAATGAATTTTCTTATATTCTTAACCAATTTCTCTGAAAATTGCACCCAATATTAACAACTATAAAAGAAAACTTTTCGAACAGTTTCAACCTTTATAATGCAATACGTTTTTAGTATATGTTGTTTACATCATTTTTAAGTACCATCTTTAAAAAGTTACGCGTGGTGTATTTTTAAAGTGGATTTTGTTTATTTTTTTTTCTAAATAATAATTGAAACCATGCTCATAAAAGTTAATGAACAATTATACTCCATTTTCAATAGTTTCGTTTAAAAAAATAACTTACCTATTCTTCAAAAATTGGCAATTTTGCCCATTCGATTATAATAATTGCCTTCAAAAAACATACAAGATACCATTCCTCATTTAAACTGCAAGTAACTTTCATTCATAATTAATGAGTGAATATGTGCAGAAAAAATTAAAATTATTCGCTGAAAATTGAATCACAAGGAATGTTTTGCGTAGTGCAAAATTTTTCAAAAATTCGTTTTGAGAATAACGTAGTTAAAGCTAATCATTTACATGTCTAAATCTGTGACATGACAATATTCAAAATGATTTTTAAATATGATGGCCTCATCGCATTGAAATAACAAAACCGTTTTTAAAAAGATGAAGATTTTAGATGTTAAATTACTCGTAAAGAAAAGAATGATTTTCCGGCGCCTGGTGGGACCCGAACCCACGACCTCCTGATTGCCGGTCAGGTGCTCTACCTACTAAGCTACAGGCGCAACCACTCTCTCCCTTACGAGTATATATATATAACTTTGCATGGACAAGTTCGCTATTGGTGTGGCAGTACTGTGACTACCGTTGCCAAAGCGACAAGTTAAAGAAGCAAGAATGTCCGATATGACGAACTAGATTTTAATATTATTAAGGTAACAGTTTTTTCATATTAGCCGATGATGTGGCAACAGTAGATGTTAAATTAATCGTAAAGAAAAGAATGATTTTCCGGTCGTGGGTTCGGGTCCCACCAGGCGCCGGAAAATCATTCTTTTCTTTACGAGTAATTTAACATCTACTGTTGCCACATCATCGGCTAATATGAAAAAACTGTTACCTTAATTAATAAAGATGAAGATTTGCTTTATTTTTTAGCATGTAAATAAAAAAATTGACATTTTCTTACTTCACTACTTTTTAGGTATAGCCCCACTTAAACTCCCCAAGTTTATTTAAATAAATAATTTATTATAATGACTTTAGTAAACTCAATTAAGTAAATAATTTTTTAAAG
Source organism: Dysdera silvatica (assembly GCA_006491805.2). Lineage (NCBI taxonomy): Eukaryota > Metazoa > Arthropoda > Arachnida > Araneae > Dysderidae > Dysdera > Dysdera silvatica. The sequence goes on along the minus strand of QLNU02015003.1, from coordinate 126,357,438 downwards.
TAAAAAAGTAAAACATTATTTATCTTCTAAATAACACTCCTTTCCTGTTAAATACATATACCCAGGGTCAAACTCCATGTTAATACTATAATTATTAATGATATTATTTAATAAAAGCTATTATTCATATTATTAATTATACCCCAAAATTATTATTAATTATATGCTGTTATCTATATTATTTATTATACCCTAAAATTATTATTAATTATATGCTGTTATCAATATTATTTATTATATGCTATTATTTATATTATTTAATCTTTGTTATTATTTATATTATTTAATCTTTGTTATTATTTATATTATTTAATCTTTGTTATTATTTATATTATTTATATTATTTATCATATGCTATATATTATTTATTAAATGCTATATATTATTTATATTATTTAATCTTTGTTATTATTTATATTATTATAAGCACTAAAATTATTAATTATGAATATCTCTGAACTGCTGCAATTTCAATTGTTCGAAACTATCGATTTTCTGACGTAGTCTTGGCTCTAAGTCGTACAACAGAGGTAATATAATATTTTCGTTTCTGCGTAAATATTCTGGGATCCAAATGTATTAGCGGAGTACAATGTTTTTTAAAAAAAATCTGGGAAGGTATCGCATTACTGGATTTTATTTTAAGCATTCTGTCATTGATCCTTTTTTTGTTTTTTTTTGGTAAAAACAAGAACTCCACGGCATCCAATTTATTTTTCAATCCACGTTTAAAATTACTTGTTTACTTTTCTCCTTTAGGCAAGAAGGAAACCTCTCTTGAGGATATCCGAAATCAGTGAAAGAATAGTGATAGTGAATTGTAAATTAAAAATTGATGAAACGCTGTGCAGAAAAGAAAAAAACCCCTTCGACTAAAGAATATTAAAACTTTTAGTTTTTAAAGACGAGTTCGAAAAGGAAGGAAGAACACAAATGTTTATTTCACCATAGGATAAACAATTCTTTATTGTGTTCATCGGATTAGATTTTTTTAAGAAATTCGTGAAAAACTCGGAAGCCACTGATGTCGACCGGAAAAAAATTTATAGAACATGACATTAACATAATATATGAATATGAAAATATGGTTTTATTGATATCGTGTCGACCCTGCTATCTTACAGTGGTGAGGCATTCACCTAGGGTGCTGCTAATCTGGGTTCGACCCCCCACCCCATAGTTCCAAGGAGAATGTAAAAACAGTTACCCACTGATTGCTCAACGTAGCCCGTGGGTAAGTAACCCTACGCCTTAAGGGGTTTCGATTTCTCAGAAAATATAATTTCTCTATCCTACCGTAGTATAGTGGCATCGCACTTGTTTAATGCGCCATCAACCCGGGTTCGACTCTTGATGTTAGCATGAGGCGTGTGTTATTTTGCTTCCCAAAGGAGTCTTGCGTTTGGTTTCACTTGGCTTCTTCGGATGCTTCGGAAAATCGGTGCAGACATGACCTTTGTTGTTTTTAAGCTGTAGATACTAACGACATCGTTCCTTGAAGCGCTGAGTTATTTTTAAATTGATCGTTATTTTTAAATTGATCGTTATTTTTAAATTGATGAGCCATGGAGATTGAAACTTTTGCTATAAGGCATTACCAATTTTTCTATATTAAATATGCAGAAGTCGATATTTTTTTGCTGTCAGCTTGCTGCAGCATGTTAAATATCTTGATCGCATGTGAAGCTGTGATTTGACGTGCTATTTTAAGACGGGGAAGAGGAGAAGTTACTGGGGGAGCAAAATTTGGAATGTATGGTGGATGTTCCATAATTTCTTAGTGAAAAAATTTTAGAGCAAGTTTTGTGTATTCCATGCAATGTGTGGTAAGTTATTATTGTGAGGGAAATAGATGGATTAGTGCTCAGATCACCAAGACCTCGAGAAGTTTTTGATGAATTAGGACTAGTGGTATTCTTTATGTGGAAAAAAAATGCATATTGTATATATAAGACATAACTTTACGAAATAAACAACCTTGTAATTAGATAGATCATGAATATCAACTTCTAAGCCCTTACTAATTACTAAATTGTTAACCTCTATTAATAGAGAACCTAAATTACTGATTTTGCACAATGAATCCCAGGTCCCTAAGGGAAATTTCTTTTATAACTAATTAAATTTATTAGGTCTCAAAATTACCCTTGCTGTCTGTGCGCCATAAAAGTTCAATCAATTAGCCAAATTCATACATTTTTCCTCCCTGTGCATTTTAATCCCCTCAGATGAGGTCCAACAAGTCCTAAAAATAGCATCGACATATATCATCCTTCGACATTTAAAAATTACTTTCAAAGTTACTTTTAAAATTCAGCCGCCATGCTGTTGTCTGAATACCTTCACTGGACAATCCGTAAAGTATAATTGAAAAGTTATTCTTCGGACCATATAATCCGTTTCCCATCACACACCACAGAATTTCAGCAATATTGAGCAAGTTGGAGGCGCGTCACTCTATTTGCAGCAGACAGCAGTGACGTACAGAAAACATTCTGTAGTCTATAAGATGTAATGTGCGGCCCACTGCTAATTGAGATGACATCTAGATTCTTTCTTGATTATAGATCATCTATAATTTATTGGACGGTTTTGTATTGGTTGGACTGAACGGATATACGTATTCATCCTCATTTCTGTTCAACACGTTCAACGTGTTTACAGACACAGGATTTTGTCTGATGCTCCATGCTGTGCACATTTTGACAACTGTCACCTTAGAACAATTCATTAACACGGCTACAAAACTTGTAATGCTCTATTACTTCTCCGAGCGTTCACAATTGCTTCACCTTCAAAATATATTAGATCATGTCATTTGCTCATTAGTTTGTGAGTAGTGAACTTCACTAGCTTCTGACATCTATGCCCTTCCTAGCTTATAGGTTACGCTTATAAGTTACGCTTATAGGTTACACTTCCTAGACTCAATAGGTTACACCAGCCGTATCTGCAGAATACTTGCTTTGTATAAAATCGCCGGTTGGCGATAAAAATTTGGCGACTCAGTGTGTATCTCCAATTTCAATTGGCAATCGAATCTAGGGTTGGCTGGTAAAAATAACCTTTTTTGGCGCAAGTCAGCATGATTGGTTTCTTCGACCGTCATTGTAGTTCGGGTGTTGGTGACATTGGCCATAAGACGCTTGGATTTTTCTGAAAACTATAGACCCCGGCGCACCCTGATCTTTGTTCTCCTTATGTAATCATACAAACAAATCTTTCCAATTGTTCCTTTTCTACTAAATAGAGCTTTTATATTTTCTATCATGTAAAATGTAACAGAATGGTAATGGCTTGATTCTTACATTTTGCTGACAGGTTGGCAAGTTACTTTCACTTTCATCATTTTTTATCCGCAATTCAAATATATATTTGGCATATATATATTTGAATTGAGAAAAAATATAAACTATTTGTTTATAGTTAGCGTGGGTTTTATTTATACAATTTGAACACTGTTTTCTGAATACTAGTTAAGTACTTAATCCAGTGTGCTTTTATGCTTGAAAAAGAGTATGTTACACATACACGCAAAAATACTGTAACGTCACATGTTTATTTTTAGTACATTGGCATATTAGTTTAGTGAAATATTATATTAGTGTAGAAATGCATATGTGTGCACCTTCGCCCTTATCACTACCATAGCTAATTTAAGAATTAGCTAATACAAAAATGTGGTGGCTTAAATTAGCTAATTTGGGGAAGTTTAAGCCAATACAACTAATTTAATTGAAAAAAAGTTTGACTATCATGTTTTAGAAACATCAAATTTCGAACCGAGGTAACATGCTAAGTAAAAAGAACTGCAGTCATCAAATGAAACCAAACCTTATTTCTAAATATAACTAAATTTTAAAAGTTAAAAACTAGACTTCTCTTGTCGCAACTACATAAATAGAAATAAGTGGTTTTAAGTCCTACAAAGCAGCAAAAATGTAATCGTATGACATCTACGGCAAGTAAAATAAATTTAGCTTAAAACGCTAGAAAATATAGCGTTATATACCGTTATTTGTGCTCTACCTGGGTGCTTTGGCCACCGTTATTCCTTTTTGGATCCGTATGTTGACCCCGGGAAGGGCCATAATATCCAACCTTTCTTTAAGTAGGAATTCGACGATGAATTCCCTCTTGTAAATGTGGTACTTAAACACAGTAATTTATCTCTTATTTAAATTAACATATTAGTCGCAATTCAGGCTAGATTTACTAGTTCATTACTTTAAGATTGTATGCAACGACTAATGTAATATTAGTCTAGAGCTTTTTAGAAATTTATATTTGCCTGCAGAATTTTCAACTGTGACTTATTCAAAGGTTTTCTCGAGTTTTAACTTTTGTCCATTCAGAAACAGAAAGCTCTTTTCTGAAAATTTATTTTGGATTCTAAGCTTTTCAAAACACGAACATTTTTACTATTTCTGCATTGGAAACGACTTGAAACTGTGGTGGATAAATTCATAAAAGGAAATCTACCCACTTTCAAATACACCCAATGAATAGGCATAAATTTGATTTTGCATATTAGATTTTACTTAGTAATCATTATAAAATGAATTTAACTTTTCTGAAATATATACTTTTATATATACTTTTATTTATATACTAAATTTATATTATTTAACTTATATTAAATATATACTTTTATATGTACTTTTATGTCGGTTTGGTTAATCGCTGGCTATATTTTACTAAAAACGTTAGGTTTGAGCAGACGAAATAAGAATTACTGCAATTTAAGAAACTAAAATGTAACTGAAAGAGCAATATACGAAAGGAAAGTAAAAAAAAAAAAAGGTAAAGAAACTTAAAGGCAAAATTAAGCATTGTCCTTAAAACCAATTTTCTCAACGTTGCCTTCAGCAAAAGACTGGAATAGTAGTATGTTTGTCACTTTGAGCGCCGGTCTACAGGGATGGGTTTGCTCCGAAATGATGGATTTAGGATGAAAATTGTATTTTAAAGATAAATGAAGTGGCAGGTTCCTGGGAGCAGTTAAATTTTCTTTCGAAGGAGGAAAAGTTAAATAGTCTCAGAATTCATTTGAATAGAATTCAAATTTATAATCGCCTTGAAAGCTTTTGTCTAATTTACGAATTCTTCGAATCCATCAGGAATAAACTCAATTCTTTTTTTGCGATGATACTGCTTTCATCGAAACTGAATGCATTTCAATCTACTCGAGGTCTCTGGAGCAGAAAGTCACAATAGATGACCCTGGGGGGGGATGTAAAAAGAGAAGGTAAATGGAATCATTTCTACATTAGTTCCAATGGGCATCTATTGTACATTTTTCTATATAATTTTCAAAGTACTCTATATATATGATATTGCTGAGGGATCAAATCGGTTCAGAATGTGCCAGCGTTTACTTTCTGATATAATATTTATCCTTTTAAATAAATAAAGACCAAAAAAAAATTATATTAGGCCAGTGGTTCTCAAACTTTATATCGTAAGGAATCCCTTTCTTACTACGTAGCTAGCCACAGAACCATTTTCTTACCACATGCCTAGCCACGGAATCACTTTCTTACCACATGCCTAGACACGGAACCCCCTTTTTTACCACATGCCTAGGCACGGAATCCATTTCTTACCACATGCCTAGACACAGAACCCCCTTTTTACCACATGCCTAGACACGGAACTCCTTTCTTACCACATGCCTAGACACGGAACCCCCTTTTTTACCACATGTCTAGCCACGGAATCCTTTTCCTACCATATGCCTAGCCACGGAATCACTTTCTTACCACATGCCTAGACACGGAACCCCCTTTTTACCACATACCCAGCCACGAAACCCCTTTATTAACACATGCTTAGACACGGAACCCTTTTCTTACCATATGCCTAGCCAAAGAACCCTTTTTTTTACCACATGCCTAGCCACATGGAATCCTTTTCTCACCACATGTCTAGCCACAGAACCAATTTCTTACTACATATCTAGCCACGAAATGCCTCACCACATGAGTAGCCACAGAACCCCTCCATGAATATTGAAGTTAAACCCGAAGAGCTATTATTTGTCACTACTTGGACATAAATATAAAAATGAGCGATAAATATAATAGTACGAGATGCAAGCACTATTTATATCGTTGCTGGATATTGGTAATAGTTAATTCCAAATGGTTGTCACGGGTAAAGTTACAGAATTTACGGGTTTTTCGGAATTGTCGGCGATGTTTTACAACTTGCTTGCGGAACCACAAGAGGGCCATCTCCGTACTCTGCGGCTTCGCGGGACGAACTTGTATAACTTAACTTGTGTAACGCGGAAAGCACTGTATTCGAGTATACATCACAATTTTTACTTTAATCTTATAGGAGCGAAATAATATTCGCAAAAAGTTGTAAGATAGAAAAATAAACGAGTATGAAGGTATGAATTATAGTCGATTGAATTTTATTTTGGCGAGACGAGAATTATGGGGATAAATAAATTCGCTGAAAATGAAAATATTTCAGAAAAAGTAAACTTTGGTAAATATTTTTAAGGTCAAGTGCTCCTAAATTTTTCGATGTCTAAAATTTGTCAACAGTTATTATATCAGGAGCTTTCATAATTTATCGACAATTTATAAATTAACACTCGAAATTGATTAGTCAATGGATCAATCTACTAATATTTATCAAACGGACACTATATCGTCGAAATAAAAGCTTTTCTTAGCTTTGGAATAAACTTTTCAATTTAAAAAAAAATCAATGTAAGATATTTCAATTTCCGAAAAATTTTAAATTAAAAATGTCGCTTCAGTAAACTGATTTTCATTCACCTTGTTGTGTAACGAGAGTAGAAATTGCATAATAATATCCATGCGAATTTCTTCAAAGCAATATTTAACATGTAATCACGCTCTCAAGCTAATATATTTTAACTTAAATGTTGAAGTTACGCCTTTGTTTATGAAGTAAAAGGAATTGTTTCAAAGAAGCATACTCTATAATTTTTCAATTTATATTCTAAGTAGCCTTATTTGATAATAAAACTGAGCAGAGGTACGCAACTAAAGGTAACTGCTTTGACTAGAAGATTATTTCCAAAATTCCTCCCTAAAGATGGCCCATTTTTATTTTTGGAACTTGATTAATTTACTACTGTAAACCCCAAGTCTTCGATCATAATATTAGCAAACATCCGTTGCTGATTGTTTGGTATTTCTTCTTTCCGGCTACAATAACACCGTGGATTTGAGGAAAACTTATTGCTATTACTGTTTAAATATGCATTGTTTATTTTTAGGCCTTAGTTTCATTATTGTCATGAACGCTCATATAAAATGATCGTATTAATTGTTGGCATGGAGATGCGTGGGATTCTGACCCCTCTAGGCAAACAGAAACATTGAACAACTAAGACCATGCCATATAAATGCCCATCTTACTGGAAAAAATATACAAAAGGGCTATTATTGGGGTGGGGGACAGTATGACGCTTTTACTTTTTTGTTCCTGCAGTTAAAAATAAATCGCTGCATAATGTCATATAACCAAATAGCAATATTAAAAACAGAAACACTCAGTCTTCAACACATCCATTATTTTTAAAGATAAATCTCTCTCTCTGTATTTTAATAAAAGGAAAATTAAAGGCGGCTTATTTTGGAATTGTCTTGTGCTCTCAGATTTTCAGTATTTGCAGCTGGCAAAATTTTCCACTAGAAATAGTTTTGGATTCAGAGATTTGGCTGTTGAAATTCTGGGGCGAGAGTATATTCAGCGATACAAAGCTTTCGTTGAACGTGACTGTACTGATGTAACCTCAATCCAGAGACCTTCAATACCGGCACTTTTTCTTCCAGCTTTGTAAGATATAGCTTGACAAGCCATAGCGTCTTTTATATTTTCCCATTGCCAATCAAGTTTACACCTTAACAGAAATTATTTTTTGTTTTAATTTCTTTTTACATCTTCTCAAGTTTTTTAAAAGTGGAATGTTTTAGATTGCTGCCGAATTCGGTATTTCTTCTGAAATATATATAAAAAATCCTCATACTCTCTAACCATTCTAAATCCATATGCAATTTTACATTTCCCGCATAAATGCATGTAGAAAAAATAATAATCCTATGATATATTTAAGTATAGTAATTAATTATCTTTGAAGATACCAAGTTGTGTTCTGAGAAAAATTCAGCTGGAGGTACATAAAGTGCGACCTACCACAGCTCAAGAAAGATAACGACAAGCACGATGCAAGGATTGCAGAAAAACTCTAAATAATATTGTAACCATGACCTTGTAGGGTAGTCATGATCAGTGACTCCAAAGAAATCAGAAGGATTTGTGGAATGATAACTCCATACAAAAAAACGTCCTAAAGAACTTGATTAGCATAATAAAAATTCACATAGCAAATCGAAAAGAACACTAACTTGAGACAAGAAAAAAATATTTTTTTGCTCAACAACAAAGACCTCTCCAAAACAATCATGAACTGCGTTTTCTTTCTTTTCCTTTTAAATTCAAACGTACGTCTTATCATCCTAAGATAACGTAAATAACTAATACATGAATACTTATACACAAATATGATAAATAATATTTTAACGACAAATTAATAAAACTGCATTAAACAAACGACGAATTATTAAGTAAGTCAAGTCAATGATAATGTCCCTATAATCTTAAAGCTGCATCAGTTCCCGCTGACATAAACAAAGGCATACACAAGTAGCATGGTTAGTACTTTTGCACTTAAGCATGGAGGATTTTAGGAAAATTTCGATGAGTGTATTTGCTTCCAAATTCTCTTTTCGTTTGGTTCTTGGAAAAAAACATCCATTAAAGAAAAATGGAGTGATTATTTCCTGAGAACAATTCTTCTTCTTTGAGAATATCAAATACTCTTTAGATTTATTTAAATAAAAGGTTAATTTTTAACGATTGCTAAAAGCTTCTGCTTTATTATCTCCTTCCTCGAATCATTTAGGATTGAGGAATGATTCAACTTGTGATATTCTGGCTTTTTAAACGAGTTCTATGATTTGTAGAACAGAATAGTTTGTGGAGATCGTCGGAATCGCCGTGAAGGATTCAAATTACTATACAGAATGGTAACATAGTTGCTACAAAACTTGAAGAATTGGGAACACTGGTGCAATTATCCAATATCTTTACCTAATAATGTCCTAGGATCGTATATCGGACATAGCCACCTCTTCGGAAATAAATAGGAGGCAGAATGATTAATACATCGGGCAGTAAGACGATAGGCAAATAATTTTCATGATTTTCCAAAGGTTGATCATGTGAATGGGATGAATGTTTTAATGTGATATTATAGATAAATGCTAGATTGATGAGTATGAGGATGACGCTTTCCGCCTGACGTTTTGTTCGTTGTTTGTTTGTAAGTAAGGAAAAAAGCATGGCAAGACTTCGAAATAGGTTAGAATTAATGATTAAAATTGATTTATTACAGTCCTGTTTAATTCGTAAAAGTAAAAATAAATGAACGACCACGTTGTAGGCTGTACAAGAACCGGTAAGCTTCCTCTTGCTGGAGCGATTTTTTAAACATTGGGCCAGCTTGACGACCACCGTTGATAATCTTGTCTTTGTACGGCATTTTGTCATATAACTCTCTATTGTAACGAAAAGTAAAGTGTGGAATTAAATGTTAAAGTAACTGATGATATGAACTGTTTTAGACAAACACATTAGAAAATGAAACCTTGCGCTATCCGAAGAGGGTCAAAAATATCCATCCCCGAACCACATGATACAAAATATCCGCTTATTCTGTGCAGTAAAATGGTAGTCTGACATCTTTTAATACATGTTTATGCAAAAGAAGTTACATTTTCCCGAATGGTTCAAAATCTGGCATCACATGTATACCAACTCCGTCTTGGAATGGATCAGTGAACGATTTTTCCTCATCTATCATCAACGAAAAGATTCGTTCAGTAATTCGGTCGTTGAACAATTTGCCACAGTGCCAATGTGGATATGCCTAGACCTTTGTATAAATAAAGTAGATTAAATATAATAAAACCTCCCTAAAACGACCACTAAAAAAACTACCTTAAAAGGCACTGCCGGTTCCGTGACAAAGTCGTCGCTTAGAGAGGTGGTCTCTGAATTGTGGTATATTAGCGTTGGGTCTACGGGGGCAGGAAATCTGTTTCCAGAAAAAGTGGTCGATGAATGGAGGTGGTCACTGAGTAGGGTTGATTAATAGAGGTATTGATGTATATACCGTTTAATGATATAATTATACATAAAGTAAAACCCTATCTTGACCACCACCTCCCTTAATGAGGACTTTTTCTGGAAACGGACTTAGACCCTCCATATACAAGCTAGCCTGCATTCAGAGACCACCTCTCTAAGCAACTGCTTTTTCATGGAACCGACAGTGGTCGCCTTAGGGAGATTTTACTGTATTATTAGGGGAAAGAGTCGGTACACATTGGTCAGTACGTGTGGATTTTATTTACGATAGCTCGACTCATATATCACACAATGTACAGCGTACTGTCTCTTTCTTTTATCTGATTCCTGGTACCAATCATCATCCACATGCATTAACTATGCACACTATGCAAGACCACACACTATGCAAGAATAATAATGGGTGTAGAGTTGTGAATGCATGTTATATAACTAATAATGTATCTAGACTATTCTTTTGTACGGATGTGACACAAGTAATAAAGTGGACGTAAGAATAAAGGAGAAGTTTGTAGAATGTGCATATCGAGAAGGCTGTCGAAAACAAAGTGCATTGAAACAAGAAGTCCTGAGTAAACCGGGATCAAAAGAAAAAAAAAATATCAGCCAAGGTTCAGGAGTAAATTAGCATATATAGCGAATACATGAAAAAAGCTGAAAAACACAAAATAGCGGAATTAGAAATAGAAGAAAACCTTATGAAGCAGAGACGTAGAGTCAGGAAAGGAAGGAGATGGGTAGAGGATTTAAAGACTTGAATGGGGCTGAGTATAGTAAAAGTTATCCATGAGGTTATTGATAGAAAACCATAGACAACGTTGTCCGCTAACCCCAGAATCGAATAAGGTAATTAAAGCAGATGACTCAATAACTTGTACGTTATTTTCGCCATAATAAAATTACAAATTCTTTAATATTAACAATAATTGTTTATTCAAAACAATGTACATATGTACATATTTTGTGATACATGATGTAGCAATAATGTAGCATTTTGTGATACATAATGTTAAGCAGTGCATGAGTATAGAGTTTACAAAATTATTTTAAGCTGTGGGTTAGAAATGGAAGGGGATATAAAGCTGTTGTTTGTTACAAGATCTTTTTCCAGATTGCGACGGCACTAACATGAACAAAAAGTAGATTTTCCGATTGTTCTGAACTCTGATTTTGTTTAAAGAGTTGAGTTGTTGTATTTCTTTGAGGGGAGACGTAGAAATGTTATATTTCTTTAAGTGATTGAACGTCGTTTTTACGAATTAATGAATAAAAAACGTTCACGCTGTTTAGGAATTGACGGGCCACGTTTAAGTAAACGGTGATATATCCTTTGCTAAAATATGTAAATATAACTGCTTACCAAAAGTCATTTCAGAAGAATATATCGAAATAAGCACATGTGAAATCAGTAATTTTGATACAATAGCGATGAAATTTAACAGTTTAGCTATAGTATTAAAAATTGTAGATATGAAATTACACGCAATCATAAAAAATAACTTAACTTGAACCGTACAAAACTCAATAACTGTACTTCGCAAATTAATCTACTTCATTTTATTCAAAAAAATAAATAAATAGCAGTGTTTAATAATTTACAAATTAGCGCGCAACGTGTTTTAAATTAAAGTGTGTATTCTTTTAAACTGAAATATTATTAAAATTAGCTATTAATAAAAAAATAATCAAAATTTACAGCATTTTATTATCTCGTGGTTAGAAATATTGGATGAAAGTATTGTATTTTAGTAAAAATTGCCGTTGGCAACGTTTTTCATCCCTGAACTTAAGAAGAGAGAACGAAGCATCAAACTGTTGGTTGAGCTTTTGTAATCCTGTACAAATGTCACATATATCGGATTTTATGGCGCCTTAAAATCTGGTTTTGGTTTTCCAGTGGAGTCTTCGCTTTCTTTGAGAGCTTTAAAAGCAAAAAATCTGGACTGGAGTGTATCCTGTAAAGTAAAGCTCTGATTGGACGTGACTATTGACGTAATCTCAATCTAGAATTTTCCAGCTCGTTGTCATTTTTTTTATCTTTCAACATTAGATGCTTCGACTTATTTCTGAATTCTTTCACGATTTCGGACTTGTTCAGCCAGGGAAGTCCTTCCGTTTTTCTTTTCTGATTTTTCCATGCATTTTCATTTTTTCCAGAAAGGGACGTGTTGTATAGTTGAAGAATTTGAAATGATTTCTCCCCGTTTTAAATATATACAGGGTGTTTATGAACTCTTTGTTCGCATTTTAAGGTTAATGTATTTTTAAATAAAAATCATAAAATTAAAACGTGTATAGCGTTGGATGGTGTAAGTATTATATAAAAATTAAAATTCTGATCTAAATAAAAATTATTCTACCTGTGCCTTCTATCTTTGTCAATACAACTTACAATGCATTTTCCAAAATAATTAAGTTGACATTTTTTTATTAAATAATTTGAGATATATAATTAAATAATTTAGATATATAATTAAATAATTTGAGATATATAATCAAATAATTTGAGATATATAATCAAATAATTTAAAACATTTATATAATTAAAATAATTTGAGACATATTAAATAATTTTGAATGCTATATTAAATAATTTGGAGACATGATAAATAATTTAAGATGTATGTTAAATAATTTGAGATATATTATTAGTAATTTGATATATATATATATATATATATATTATTGCAATATATACTGAGGACTTTTCCAAAGAATTTTACTGTGAGGTTTTTCAGTTTGGACACCTCAAGCCTATGTAACTCATTTTGAATAATAACCTGGCAGGAAAAGGGAATAACTCAAGTTCAATAAATTTCAATCAAAAATCGGAAATTGTAATAATTCAATATAGAAAATATGTTTTATATTTTACTAATCGTGTAAAGGTGATCGTGTAAAAATATAAATTATTCAAGATATCATATCACTTATAACTGCATATTAAACACAATGTATAATATATCTAATCTTATACTTATTTTAACGTCATGACTTTCGTTTGAAAAGTAATTAACCTTTAAACAGTGTAAAATAATTTTATAAACATTTTGTATATAAGTAAAAATTTATTCGCATTCCAGGATAATAAACATATAAACAACTGCTGAATTTCGTTTTGTTGAATGTGTGGTTAACAAGATTTGATTTTGTAACTAATTGGAAATCCGATTCATCCGATTTAAAATAATATTTGATTGAAGCTTCAAGTGTTTATGATAATTTATTAATCCTCCAAAAGACAAAATAATTTGTTTCTTTATGGTTTTACTACTCAAGGACTATCATCATCGTATAGCTCTCAAAATTATTGGGGGGGGGGAGCAAGCATATTTTATGTACATATATCATCATCATCATATTCAACCATTATCTATCCACTGCTGGATGAAGGTCTCTCCAAATGCTTTCCACACAAGTCTATCCTGAGCAATTCGCTTCCACGTCACCCCAACCTGTTTTCTTATTTCATCCACCCATCTAGTTTGAGGACGTTTTCTAGGTCTTCGGTGGTCTCTTGGAATCCAGTTCAGAATTTCTGTTGTCCATCGTTGATCAGTTCTTCTTGCAATATGCCCAGCCCATCGCCATTTCAGCCCTTTTACTTTAACAATGATGTCCTCTACTCTAGTTTGCTCTCTCACCCAAGTGTTTCTTTTTCGATCTCTCCTAGTTATTCCAAGCATGCACCTCTCCATGCTCCTTTGCGTTGTCTGTAACTTTCGTATTGCTCCAACTGTTAGACTCCATGTCTCTGATCCATAAGAGAGGACTGGCAATACACACTGGTTGAAGACCTTTCTTTTTAGACACAAAGGCAATTTCCCCTTCAGGATAAAACTGTTTCTTCCAAATGCACTCCAGCCAAGTTTAATACGTCTGTTGAGTTCTTTCTATGATATCTATATATCTAATTGATATCTATATCTCTTAATTGATATCCACTGGAGGCTTGAGCCCTAGACTACACCAATGATTCGCAGCTTGGGATCTGTTGAACATTGAATTTACTATAACGGTTACCGCAACGAGTGAATTTCCAGCAACGGTAGGGTGGATTTGGCACTACTCCTTAGTAAGTACATGCTTAATGCAGGATTTGTAATTAATTCCCCTTTTTTCCCATTTTCAAATTCAGAAAATGTCCTGTATTCTTTAGAGGGCTTATATCTGAAGATTGTGGAGGGATGGCGAGTTTTTCTCGGACGTAATACCGTCAAACTTGGTTAAGACCAAGGGGAACAGAAAGTCTGTTCGTATTAACAGTAATTCGTTTTATCCAGAAAGCATAGTATGCTATACAATCTGACGGGACTTCAGAAAACGATTTGTATCAAAAATAATTCGTCTTAAGCGTGCTCGTCTTAACGAGGTTCGACCGCATACCAACTTCATTTGCATAATGATGGCGGTGTACTTGAGATCATTGTGCTGCTGGAAATGGTACTTACTCATCTCTGAGATATAAATTTGCAGTTCACTGTGGCAAATTACCTCTCAGCACCCTATTATAGACAAGAGATGTCATATTCCCTTTTAATAAAAGAAAATTTACCAACTTCATTGTAAGGCATACAATTCCAAACTAAGTAACATGACATCCTCTGTATGTAATGGTAGTCTTTACATTCTTAGAGAGAATATAGGCAGTATGGGGCTTTCTCCGAACAAATCCTTTACCACTTAATTTGATGATACTGAATTTGTCCTCATCAACATACATTACATTTTATCAGAATTATCCATTGGTTTGTTGATGTGAATCTTGGGAATCTTGAACTTAGTTCATCTGTTTCACTTCTTGATGAAGGGATTTTTTGCTTGGGGCTCCATCATAATTCTACGCGTCGTGCAGAATGTTTTTCACAATTTAGGCAATCACCCTTAATGTTGACGCGACATCAACGGCTAATGCCACTGCACTGGTAATTCAGTGCTTCAAGGCTTCTCTTGTGACTTGACTTTTCAATCGTGCTGAAGAACGCTTCTTCGACAGAAACGTGAGATATTTGCAGTCAGTAGTGTGTCAAAGGGAGGGACTAGGGGTTCAAGCCCCCTATTGGATGATAAAGTACACTATTCTTCTTAACTCCGAATCACTTGATCTAATTTTACATTTGCTACCCACCCCTGTTTTATAGTAGTTCTTCTTTCTGTATACTACATTGAAACAAAACGGATGGTCCAGAAACAAACATCGTTTTCATTTACATTATCACTTTGACCACTGTTTCGCAGAAAAACCATAAAATCGAAAATTCGTGCTTCTTCGGTGCCGTCCTCACCGAAAAATCTAAATTTAATGTGTATTTATATATTTAATCTAAATCTTAAACTAAATTTAATCCTATTTTAATGTGAGCCCTTTGAAATTAATTCATAGATCTCGTATATAAGTAGTGTATAAGCGAATACTTTTTCTGGCTCCAAATTCCTCCTTATTTCTGAATTATATCTTTGCATTTAACTCATGCTAATTCCCGCAGGTCATATTGAGATAATATAATAACACGTCAAATATTTAGTCATCGCGTGCACGCATTTCGTGCAAACTCTTAAGTCAAAAGCCAAGTGCAAAGACTTTTTGCAGACATCTAAGAAATTATTTTCCCATTCCTCAAAAGATAAAACTGTTTTAATTTCAAAGAAATAAAATGAAAAAAGATTCAATCGATTTTATGTAAAGATGATTATCAAGTTTCTGTTGAGTTTTTATCAGCCAATTAAGAAAATTGCCACCTTAGGCGAGATTGCGATTGGGAAAGAAAGCAAAAAGAAAAAAAAATCTAATTAAATTTCAAATACTTTACTTTAAGATTCTTATACTTAAGTTTAAGTTAAATATTTTGAAAAAAAAAAGGAAAATTCTGATCAGCGCGGAGTGATTGGAAATTGACATTATTTAGCAATTAAGCAAAATTAAAAACTACTAGATCAGAGAGGGTTGGAGGTATTTTAGCGTTCCACACATTTCGTCAATTGTTCGTATTATCGTTCACGAATTATATATTGTCAGACATTGGATATTTTAATTATTTAAAATAAATAAAAAATTTAAAACACCAGATTAAAAAATTTACCTCTTTTACCGATTGTTTTATGCTTGGTACCATAGCATGGCCATTCGTATCATTGCATAGGCATTAGTTTAACTAGACGGAGGGTTAGCGTCTCCTCCTAAAAATTTAGTTCCCTTAAGGGACAAAAAATAGGTGGGGAGAGGGGGCTATAGACCCTCCTAGACCACATGGCTAGCTACAGAGATGCGTATGGGTGTGCTTTCTTAAACGGAATTTATGAACTGGTTTGAGCAATCGTGGCTCGACCTCCCTTCGGCGAAAACAGGAGATTTTCACAGATGCACAGTAAGCCATATACCCTATAAAAGTGGCCAAAAGTCTCTGAAAGAATTTCTCTAAAATGTCTCTAAAATTTTCCCTTTTTAGAGAGATTTTCTACTGTTGGGTCAATTAAAAAAAATTTGAACTTGACTTCAGTTCGGTGTCCTCATCCAAACGGGGCTCCGGGAGGCCGCCCGAGTGACCTGTCCCTTAAGCCACCTCTGGGTATGAGACTTTCCAACATCCTTTAACATACCCAATGACGTACCTAGTCGTGGGGGAGGGGATAGAGCTGGCTTGGCCCCTCCCATAAAAATTCAACCCCCTAAAACGAACATTAAGAATGGATACCATGCGCGGGACCATGACCCCTCCCCTAGACCTCAAGGCAAGTTATGCCAATGGCTATCCCTGCGCCAGATC
>QLNU02015003.1:126293065-126325947 GCA_006491805.2 Dysdera silvatica | reverse complement strand
TGAATCCACCAGTGGCAGGTACGTATTACATACTGTATACAGTGTGTACAATACGTACTGCGGCAGCAGGCTCTCTAGGGGTTTGTCCCCATACCTATGGTTTACAATAGGATTTGAAACACACGAATCTAAATTTATCACAAATATATGTTATAAATCAGGGGTCTCCAATCTTTTCAGTTCAAGGGCCAATTTTGCTTATTATTTTTGGCCCGCGGGCCGCACTGATCTTATTTTCCTATGTTGGTCAATGTTAATTTTTGCTTATCGGGGCTGTCCGGCCAGCGGTAGCGGGCCGGATTGATGGCGCTCGCGGGCCGTAGTTTGGCGACCGCTGTTTTAAATGGTCAGTTGCCTAACAAGGAAACAATTTTTGTAGAAGCTCGCACTTTGAGACAAGTCTTATCACAAATGATAGTCCCTAAGTTCCTTATTAAAAATATGAGTTTTTTGTGAATAGCATATAATTTTTTTATTAATATTTAAAGTCCAAAAATCGCACTTTTTAGATGAAGTTTGATATTTTTTATTCGTATTGTATATGAAGATAAGAACTTTTTAATTCAATTCGAATAAAGAGGGTAATTGCATTTAAGGGATAAAATTATAAAATTACACGAAAGGTCATTCAGAGTATTTTAAAAAATTGTATAAAAACTAAGTTTTTTCATTCAGATATTTGGTGCATTTGGCTATGATTTAGAAGAATTGGCGATATCGGTATGAAGCATTTATTATTCTATAATTAAGCTCATATTTCAAACTTAATTTACACTATTTTTAGGAAATATAATGGCATAATAAATGTGAAAAGATATTCTTAACGTCAAAATACGTTACATAATCTTTTTAATGAAGAAAAATATTTTTAATGGAGCTTGCATTTCAAAATTTTATAGGTAAATAAAATAATTTGTTTTAAAAGTAGACAAGCATTATATCATATTGATTATTTACTATTTTTTTGCGGTTTCAACCTGGTTCTCGTAAAAATTTAACGTGGAAAGTTTGACTGCTATAAATCAGTCAAAGACTTTCAATATGAGAAAATTATAAAAATGTCTCAAAATATCGGATTCCGGAACTATTTTTATAAATTGTGATGATGATACTTTTCATAAAAACGTTCAAAACGTAATTGTTCTTCACAATGGCTGCACTTTAAAAAGGATGTAAATTACATTCATTATCATTGATAATCGTATTAATTAAGCGAAGAGATATTTCGTCAATACTTTTGAATTGAATAATTTCATTTGAAGAGTAATTACATATATACCAAGAATATATCGTGCATAGGACGATATTGTTCTCCAATTAGTTATATATCAAAGAATGAATTTTTATAATTTCATTTTGATGTGTTACATCAATTTTGATTTCATCCAGAGCAATTGTTTGCAATTTTTTTGACGAAATGTTTATACCGATATCGCCAATTGTTCTTAACCATTGCCAAATACGTCAAATGTCGGTATTAAAAAGCTTAGTTTTATATAATTTTTTAAAACACTCTAAACGATCCTTCTTGTAATTTTATTCGTTAAATTTAATCACCCTCTTCATTCAAATTGAGTTCAAAAGTTATTATCTTCATATACAGTGCGAATAAAAAATATCACACTTTACTTAAAAAGTGTGATTTTTGGAATTTGAATATTAATAAAAAAATTTATATGCTATTCACAAAAAACTGATTTCATATTCTTAATAAGGAACTTGGGTACTATCATTTGTGATATGTCTTGTCTCAAAGTACGAGCTTCCACAAAAGTGGTTCCCTTGTAAGTTCCATGTACTTTTCACCATGCTGGACGTGCTACTTTGTTCGGTTTTGCCAGGTTTGCCCGATGCTATTCTCGCACAAAAATGAAGTAATGGGTGTTTCTTCCGAATCTTATTATTACTCCCAGTTATGGTAGTGCTGCTTCTGAACCCTTCACGAGTGATCTGAACTGATCAAAGCTTGTTTTTCTAAGATACCTGTTGTTGCAAATGCCTGTTACTTCCTTCATTTTCGGGGTCAAATCTGGCTGCTTTTTTTTGCATCAGTAATACCAGAACGTATTCATTTGTTTATCACATCATCAACCTTTGATTGTTCATACTCCAACTGAGTGTTAATTGAACTTACGGGCATGCCAATTATGTGGTACCTCTTGATGACATCACTCTCAGTGTCACCCATTTGCCGAGGATTTGTCGTCATGCCATTTTCATTCGGCTGCCACATCAATCCATCAGTGGCGTGTAGGAAGGATAAGGGGGGGGGCTTAAGCTCTCATTGGATATCAAAATACATTATTTTCTCCAAAGCCGCACCACATAATCATTTTTAAAGCCATTTGAGACCCCCCCCATGAGTTTTGAATTGTTACGCTACTGATCATTACATTCTGACACCAAATACTGGTTGTTCGTCTAGTGGCGATTGTAAACTATGTTAATTACGCAGTTTATAGGGGGTCCAGACAGTTGTTGATGGGCAGTGTATGTCTGTCTGTCCACGGAACGAGGTACCGAGCAGCACCATCATAGCATCTAGTCGTCGTAACGTTGAATAATAATAAACTTTTTTTTCCATTTGTACCCATTCACACTATATATCACCGTCAATATCTTTGCACTTCTTGAACGTCGAGTATTCAACATAGAATAAAACGTTGTTTTACAAGAGTTTGGATAAAACCATTATTAAAAAGATTGCCAAATTCTTCTCGGAAGCTCCGAAAAATTAGCAAATTAAAAATAGCTCTTTAAAGAACAGCTCTTTAAAAAATAGCAATTTAAAATAGCTCTTTAAAGTTGTTATGAACCTAATACTCATTCAAATGAGTATGAATATTATATGACTCATTCTCAAGGGAAAGCAATTGCTTTAAGAACAACATATCGCTACTTATTTCCTTAAAAAATAATTTTAGCCCAAACTATACCAAGGGAAAAATACGCTCTGCAATTTTCCCCTAATCTTCCTTAGTTTCTACATAAGGTAATGCTAACTATAAAAAATTTTATGCGTTTTCTGAAGACAGTTGGTTCGAAGCCAACTAAAAATAAATAGCGTTGGCATTTACGTTTCAGTTACTTTCTTTAGCGTTTCTCCAAGAGTGCTTTTCGTTTAGTTGCAATTGTTCTTGCTTCATCCACTTCAGCAGTTCCTAGCTTTTTTTTTGTCTCTCATACCCATTGATTAGACTTTTTTGTTTGTAAATACCCACTCCTTTCATAAATCTCTAAGTAAAAAATTGTTTTTTTTTGATAGAAATGTTTTTCGATTAGTTAAATAATAAAATGACCCAAATCAGTGATAATTATAGGCTTTTTTTAAAGGCTAGGTCGTTGAAGGGATTTGAAATGCAGTTATCATCACTATTTGGAATCATGACTATTTTGTCATCAATATTTAGAATCATGACTATTTTATCATCAATGTTCGGAATCATGACTACTTTATCATCAATGTTTGGAATCATGACTATTTTATCATCAATGTTTGGAATCATGACTATTTTATCATCAATATTTGGAATCATGAATATTTTGTCATCAATATTTGGAATCATGAATATTTTGTCATCAATATTTGGAATCATGACTATTTTATCATCAATATTTGGAATCATGACTACTTTATCATCAATGTTTGGAATCATGACTATTTTATCATCAATATTTGGAATCATGGCTATTTTATCATCAATATTTGAAATCATGACTACTTTATCATCAATATTTGGAATCATGACTATTTTATCATCAATGTTTGGAATCATGACTACTTTATCATCAATATTTGGAATCATGACTATTTTATCATCAATATTTGACTACTGTCTGAACGACAATTTATAAGTTCTTTAAAGTGAGCTATTGTACTACATGTTACATTTTCACAATTTCATCTCTTTCTTAGATAAGAAATCATGAAGTGTCTCAAAAACTTCACACTGTTCTTCTCTGTTACAAAATTTCCATATATCCAATTTCTTGATCATAGGTTCAACTTTGCCAAATGCCTTAAAGATGGTTGTGGAACTGTTCCGTAATCCCAGGTTAAGTTTATTTATTTTTGGAAAAATATCAGATAAGCATGTAAGCTGTTAAAGCCGTTCGGAATTGATGAAACTTGGAGCTCAACTCAAAAGGGTGATCTTCAAAAAAGCTTGGACTTCATATCTCAGTTCAAACGATTTTGTAAGTTCTTTTCCTCGTGAAAGCTACCTTATCTCTGCATGCAAAAGTAATGTAGAATGGAGGCCGTCCATCACCTCGCACAAAGATTTGAATACTCTAAAATTTGCTGAATTGGCATTAATAATATTAACAATTGTCACAGAATGATTTTCCACTTTCTTCAATGAATGTGTTCCTCATTTCGCGAGAAAGCCATTGGATTTTCACATAAATTTCTCTTTGTAAAACAAAACCTTATAATTTTGTTTTAGTGTTTTCATTTTAACCTATTATTTTCAGTGTTTTTATTTTAATCTATTATTTTCTGTGTTTTACGTAATTAGCAATATTACTTTTACACATCCTAAACGGTTGGCCACGTACCCCAGGTTGGGAATGGTTGATCTGCTCCAAGCGAGGTTTTCTGCTACAGTACAGTTCATTTTGATAAAAAGGGGGAGCGTCCTAAGAAACTAAGGAAGGATAACTAAAATAGTGTTAAGCTTTTAACACTGCACTTTCAGGTGTGGTTCACACTAAAGCCTGTGTTTCAGGCATAGAAAAAAGATACCACGTAACAAATTGGATTTGAATCAGCGGACTTTGGATTGCCCTCTTAATAACTTGACCGCTGGGCTACTGAGTACAACAATACTGGCTCCCAATTTCTTGAAATTAAGAAGGTAATCGAAAGCTCACAGGTTCAAATCCAGAATGAACGTGTGGCATGACCCCTTCCCCTCACGCCTAAAAAGTTGGGGCGTCAAAAACACAATACTATCATAGTTCGTTTTATTAATTTAAAGTTATATATTACATAGTGTTGAGAGGGGAAAAATGTTTCTTCTAGAAGTAATTAATTTTGGTATATTGAAAAAAATCGATTGATGTATTTTTACCTAGTAATTTTCTTACATTGAAAGCCCGTGACTTGTTTATGTATATATATTCACTGGATATGCAAATATACCTTTTTTTTGCGTATGTTTTCGACAGAATATGAAATCATCTTCAATCAACTGCGAGGAAAAATGTTTGCATCTTTAAAAAATAAAAAAAAATAACATTGCAGAAAGGAAGGAACTTTCTATATTTGAAGGGATTGGGAAAGAAATGCGCGAAAAATTCCAATTCATCCACAGTTTAAAAAATTAGTACGAAATGGATGAAATAATGGAAATTGATACGCAAATTAATAAAATTAGCGCAAATGAGAAATAAATGACAAGAGAAATAGATAATATGAAGTAATGAATTAATGTTAATTTAAATAATAAATTAAGTTTATGAAAGTCTAAATTAAGTCTATGATAAACTAAATAAATTAAGTCTGTAAGAATATAAAAAAAATTTAAATTTAGGAAAATCAAGACTAATGAGGTTGACGAAAATTTGATATAAATTCAAGTTGAAGGAAATTTAAATTAATGAAGTTGAAGAAAAATAAACGAACTCGAAGAGATTCAATTAATTAAGAATAATTAATAGAATACAAATAAAATTTACTGTGAAGCCAACTAAATTACATAGAGACGACAATTGATATCAATTTAAATAAGAAGTAACTATAAAACATAACGCCAATGTGAAATGACAAAGTAAATGCAATTAATGATTCTTTATTTGTAAATTGCAAACATGTTAGTAACAAAACGTTCTGAGAAATTATGACGCAGCACCGAATGTGAATAAACCGAAACCATGATGGAATATAACAAAACAGCTCACAAATAAATATTTTTAATATTAGGGGTTGAATATCCATGAATATAATGGGACTGTTATTTCAATTTAGCAACAGAAGCTGTAAAATTATGATTATTAAGAATCAGCGGTGCTGCGAAATGCGTTAAAACAATAGTAATAATCTCTTGGGAAATTGCAACTATGACGTCCACACTCTGAGACAATGCCGTGTTATTGATAAAATCCACTTTTTACATAATTGTACAGAGTTTATGCGAATTGATCTAATATTATTACAACCCGTAAAAAAATGTAATTCCTGAGGGATTTAATTTCAAAGGATGAGATTGGAAGGCATTCCGAAAAAGATCTTCGGAAGAGCAAAATGAGGAAGGAAACTCTCATGATAGGAAACCGGGGCGGGGAGAGGGCAAGTATAGGTATAATTTATAAAATAAAGGTGTATTTGATCTTCTGGGAAAATGGGACGAAACGGAAGGTTACGTTTTAAAAACACAAAGCGTGTTAGTTGACACATAATGAAAATTTGTGCTTGTCAGTTTCTGAAAATAGAAAATGATTTAATGAAAGGAAAGCACTTTTTTACTTGGAGCTTTCGTGTAAGATTTGTTACGTGAAGAGGCAGCATACTGTAACCAGATAATATATTTATATATATTAAGCATTACACAACAAGATGGTTTTTTCTAAATAATTAAGAAATGAACGGAAATTGTTAATTATATGCAAATACATTTTTAGATATCATCTATTCATGAAACATGTGTGTTAACGTACGTATAATTTTTTTTAGTTTCAATTTAAGTTATTTTTAGTACAGGATATGTTTTATACACTGTGGAAACCCAGTTATTTGAGATAACGTAGATTGACTTGACTTCGGATAAGCAATAACTCACATAATGTGGACAGTTACGGTTTTTAAATACTTGTTTCGTTTTGTGGTTCAAAACACATTTATTTGAGAAGGCATGCGTATAATATTAACAATATGCACAGTGTCTTTTTAGATTAATGTACAATTTGACATGAAGTACTGTTGTCTTACATATTGAATTTTAAAATAATCATTAAAAAATACACACATATATGGAATATTTTATTTTTTTAAAGATTCGTTTATATTATTTTGTTTAATAAAGGTGCTTGCGTTCAGAAAATTATACAAACTTAAAAAGAAACATATATTAGCGGAAGACATTGAAAATTAGATAATCCCACTGGCATATTCAGAGGAGTTGATGGAGGTTGTGACCTCCCATTGCGATAAGATTTTTTATATACACATATGGGAATACGGAGTTGAATCTATGTAATCCTCCATTGTAAGCCTGTAACCCCCACTTACGAACTTCCTGCCTACGCCTATGGATAATTTGATATATCTGGATAATCGAGATAATAATTTGGAATATCGAGATAATAATCTGGATAATCGAGATAATAATTTTTATAATCGAGATAATAATCTGGGGGTTCTATTTAGTGTGCGACCGATACTGAATACCATGGCCTCGACTGCTTACTTTGTTTCTGATTTTTGGAAAAAAAAAAGGGATCATTTTTAGTTAGTCATGTTAATATTATAATGTAGTTCATGTATATATAATGTAGTTCATGTAATATATAATGTGGTTTCATGTATATATAATGTAGTTCATGTAATATATAATGTAGTTCATGTATATATATATGTATTCATGTAATATATAATGTAGTTTCATGTAATATAAATGTAGTTCATGTAATATATAATGTAGTTCAGTAATAGTCTAATGTCACGAAAGTAAAATGGAATGGGAAAAAAAAGGCAATCAGTTCGCTAATTTTATAAATAATATAACTTGATTTCTGATATGAAGTCCAAAGGGAAATAAAATAAAGTTCTGTTAATAAAACAAAGTTATTAACAATTAATATTTTGCGGCTAATGTTACATCACAATTGTAAATATATCTGCATTATTCTTTGAATATACTTAAGTAATTTTTTTCAATCTTTTGTTTTCAAATTTTTTTTTTTAATATATGCTTTGTACATTCATTTATTAAAGTATAGAAATTTCCAGTTTAATGTTCAAATGAACGCTTTCAGTTGATAATATTTTTTCTGTTGTTATACATCGTGCTGTTGAGTTAACATTTTCAGAGTTTAAATTGCAATTAAAGCGCCTATTTTAGATTTAATTGTGGAGTTTATTATATTGAGTTTATATTATGGGTAAGCAAAAGCAAGTTTGTGCAATAGGGTCTTTTTCCACCTATTACTAAAACGGATTTTTTGTGAAACAGGCCTGGCCATTGTAAAATTGTGTAAACGAATCTACATTGCTATTTCTAATTATTTAAGTATTTTGCTTTGTAGTAATTTTACTAGTAATTAGTAATGATAAAATGAAATTGTAATTGATTGGCTCCTGGAAATTTTTTCAACCAAAATTTCCTTGCACAAGTGCCCCTTCCCCTTGGGAATTAACTGAGTGCGCTATTGGCGCAAAATATGCGCATCTAGGAAAATGCGCCTTTAAAGGCAACTGTTTGCAGGAGAAAAAAAAAGAAGCAAATAGAAAATGCACAAAGGATATAAAATAATGAAAAAAGTATTTATAACAACGCTATTTAAGTTCTCTTTAAACAACTAATAAATTTAAGATTGCGTTGCAAGATTAAGTTTGTAATGAAAAAAAGACATCAAAAATATTTTATATTGAATTTTATTTTAAATATTTGTAAACACTTTTGAGATTTCTAAATGAAAATACAATGTTTTTGTTACTTTATTGGAAGGGAGAACCAATTTTTCATATTTCTGGAAACTTCCTACCAAGCCATTAATAAATAAAAAATAAATAGAAACATCCGCAAATCCAAAAAATTTATTTGTTGTTTTATTTTGATATTGTATTATATTAGCTTTTTACTTGAATATGTATGAACAGAGCTTGATAAGCTTATATAAAAGCGCTTTTAACTTAACAGAAAGAAAAAACGATCTTGAAGAATTTTTTGAGAAAATTTCATCGATAATGACAATATTCTTTAGATTTGTATCAGAGATGGAGAAAATAGAAAATAATTTTTCAAATTTTAAGCAAAAGCGTGAAATCTTTTTTTTAAAATACAGTATTTGCCTTTTTGCCACAAGATATTTGTTAAATCTTTTCGTATAAATTGCGAAATATATTGTTTTGGTCAGATTCGATATTAGAAAAATAATAATTAAAATTTCACAAAACATTTGCAAAACAATTTCAAATTTCTCCATATCGGAGGATTTAATTATTTCAGCTGTGTTTTTGTAAAGCGCGCTTTTATTGAAATTATTTTTTAAACCTAATACAAGCACAAATTTAATTAAATAAGAAAAAAATCTTTGTTTAGTCTCGACGAAAGAGTTTCTAAAATTTAAACTTTCATAAAATAAACAAATGTATAAAATTTAGCCAATTTGCAGGAATAGCATTGTATCATCGATAAAAGGTATTGCTTTTATCCTCTCTATTTTTTGTAAAATGTACAACTTTTAGAATCACCCACTTCCATTTATTAATCAAACGAGCGTGGAAATAAACATTCACAAACAGGAATCATCAATCTTATTTGCTGAAAAAATATTGGAATATCGATTGAAATAGCCATATTCCCATATACAGAATGAGAACAGAATTGACATTATATTTTTTTCTGTGAGAATATCTTATCATTTTTTCGAAGCATGTGATCTTTCTTGTTTTTTCTACTTTTTACTTTGAGGTAATCAGAATTCTATTATAATTTTTTGTGAAGTTCCCGAAATATGCGAAAATTCAGTTGTCAAATTTGCAGAAACTAAAATGTAAATTTTCTTGATAGGAAGAATGTGGACTCGGCGGAATATTATGTCATCAATATTCCATTAGGCCGATACGTAAAATGTCGATATCCAAAATATAGTTCATCACCTCCTCACTTCTCAAAATTTATTGATCTTTTCGATGTCTTGAAACTTTTTCTGAAGTGTGCATAAAGAGTTAAACATATCAAAGCTATTCTTACTAAACATTTAACTAAGGTACGAATGACGTCAGACATGTTCCAACCATAATTATCGATGTCATTTTTCATTAAGCAGACATATTAACGGAATCAAATCAGTTTTAATTAGGTACTTTAGACGTACTGCATATATATTAGAAAAATAATAGTAATTATATAATATACGGAAATTATGGTATAACGATTCTCAGGAAGAAAAGGGGTTTTTGGAAACCTGGTCGGATACGATTCCACATCTCTTTATTGCCGGTTAAGTGCTCTAACCGGCTCTAACTATTAAGCTACGGGTGACCAGTTAGTCTTCTCTCCACGAACGTATAAAAGCTTTTTATCTGAGAGTTGTTATACTGTAATGTACAAATCGCCACTGAGATTACTTGACCCTAACCTTATCGAACACATCTGGAATGTTGCCGAGAAGGATAGTAATGGTAGTAGTAGTAGATTGCTTAGAAAATGAAATGGGGAAGGGTGGCAGCAGAAAGGCGGCGCTGTAATCCCAGACTGGTATTAACGTCAAATAACTTGACAGCCAATGGGCTAAGGGGGAGATTTTCGATCTGTACTGGCGTACAGAGACGCACCGCTCGCACTGGTACCGTCATTTAACGTCCACTGAAAGCTATCCACCATCAATCCACCCCAAGGAGTGGCTGAAATAGATGGATGACATGGAGGAATACCCTGGGCCGGCCGATGCTCCTACAGGACACTGTTGTACGGGTGCAAGTGCCGCGAAGCGGCAGGGAAAGGGCACGAAGCATGTGGCCTAGCAACCCGGAGCAGAACAAAGAACGCCCGCACGACTCCAGAGACGAAGACCGATCTGCAAGGAAAAGGTGGAGCCCGGACCCAGAATAGCACGCACGAACATCAATCCTCCATCAATGCCACCAGAGCTGAGACCGAACTCCGTCGAGAGGGATATGCGTGCTGTTGACCTTGCCATAACCAATCGTCGTTCATTGTGTCTGTGCACCGGCCATGAGTGAGCATGGCTCCTGATCACTGCCGGCGAATTATGGAGTCTATACATACACTAGTCTATACTATACATAGTCTATACCGCATCACCGCCATCATCAGTGTGAAAGAGGGTGCTATACACTACTAAGTATATCTGTAATTTAATTGCTCATGAGTAAATGCATATCTGTTGTTGATCATAAGAAGCTGAGCATTTCCTAAAGAGCGAAGCAATCATGGAATGAAGTGTGGATATAATTGAGAAGCGCTAAATGAACGGAACGTCAAAAGAACGGACACAAAGAATTTTGTAGTCAACGAAATATGAAATTCTATGCAAGCATAAAATATTTTAGTGTTCAATGTTAATAATAACATTAACGGAAATTATTATTGTTTTTACAACATTTTTTAAAGTGCAAAAATAAAATGGGTTAAAAGAATGATGTAAGATTATTTTCATTTGGAAGAAAAGTTCACCGTTTCTTTAACAGTGTTTGTTCACTTTAAGTGCAGGAGAAAACTCTATAAAAACTTAAATTTTTAAGTCTCGCTATTTGCTTTGCAGCAAATACAGTCCCAAAAAAAAAATTGCAAGCCCTTTCTTGACAGGGATGCAATTTAAACTGGTAGTCAGAATAATCTTTTATTTCGTGAAGAAAATGTGCGGTTTCGGGTTGAAAAATAGCGTTTAAGAGCAGTTTGTAAATTAAGACGAAGATCGTTGAGGCAGTTTATCCGATGACTCAGCGGAGCTTGAAAGAGCAGTTTGTTTCTCTAAATTCAAATTGCTAATTATTCAGGACATAATTATTAAACGGAGTATTATTCTTTAGATAACAGACCTCAAACATGTAATGGGCATTGCGCAATTATTTATAGATGATTCATTTGGAGCACTTTGAGTTTTGAATCTATCTTTTCGGAGAGGATAAATTGCGATTTAAATATATGATGTACCATGGTAAATTATCATTTAGAAAAGCACGTGATAATGACGTTTGTTTGTTTGGATTTTTTATGGCGCAAGAGCATCTGGGCTATACTGCGCCACGTGATGATGATAATGGTGGTAATAATTATGATAATGATTGCGATCATAATGGTGATGATTTTAGCGGTAATTTATAATGACATCACATTTACAAGAAATCAAATTCATTGCTTTATATATATTTTGTGATGGATAATATGATTACGTGTATCTTTTTACAAATAAAAAAAATAGTTTAAGGTTATTTGTTGGCAAATGTGAGATTAACATCGGAATTATTTGGAAACAATTTTTTTTTGGAAAAGCTTCTTCGACATTTAATTTTGATAATTGAGTTAAAATGCACGTTGTTCAAACTTGACTGATTTTAACATTCCAAAATAAAGAAAAAAAAAATATTTTGATGATAATTTTCCCTCAGGAAAATAAAGAGAACTTTTCAATATTTCGGATTTTATAATATTTTCACCAATCTGATGAAATTTTATTTTTAATTTTTTAAAACATATTAAAACTCTTCTTAACGGGCACCCTCAGATATGAACACCCCGTTTTTAAGGGTAAGGCAAGACTTTCCCCGCAGAAACTGATTTACAATAATGTATTTCAAACCCTTGCTTAGCGGTCACCCTCAGATAGAGACGCGGACATTATTTTCATGATTCACTCCAGTAGGTTACCCTGTTCAGACACAATATGTTGGAACTTCGGCTATTCACTGGAGTTGTTTTTAACAACAAGCAACCATAATGAAAATACGAAAATGAGAACTAAGGAGACTTTCTCCACTTCCCATGGGAGAATTTCTCTTCTTGTTAACAAAGAGTAGTAATTGACAGATTTAATGATGCAAACGAATAATGCTTTACAAAGACTTTGAACTCTTTAAGGAAAAATTAGGCTAACATTATATAGGCGGTGTAAGTTAGTGCAAACAGCCGTTAAAACTACTCGGTTAGAGATTTGTGTATTATTATTTGTATTATTATTTGTATCATCATTTGCATATTATTTCTGCATTATTATTATTTGTGGTTTAGAGAATTTGATGTTACATCGATATTTAAAGTTCGTAGCTCAGTGGGTAGAGCCTCCGCCCGGCAAGTGGAAGGTCGTGGGTTCAGGTCCCACCGAAGGCAGAAATATTTATTTTCTTTCGAACGTTTCACCATCTAATCACGCCATACCATCGGCGTTGGTATCACTACGCCAATAAACGTTGATTGATTGACATTGTTGTTTGATTTAATCTGCGTAGTGTTCGATTTATATAAATACATCGATGTTTGTTTTAGCTAAGGCCGTAGAGTCCATGTAGTTACTCTTTCCTCGAAATGACTAGCATTATTCATCGTTGAGCTGGGCTGGGGGGCAAAATCCACTAAACATCAATCAATAATTTTTTTTCAAGGTAAATAAATTTTTATATTGAATATTTTGAAATAAATTTGCTTGTTTTATCCAACAAATCCTCACCCGTAGCCTTAAATTTGTCCTTTGTGCAAAAATATGCATATTTCTAAATGAAATATTTAGATGAGAGAATTATAATTTTCTATTAATTAATATTATTATACATAATTATATTCTTTCATACTTTGTCTCAAAAGTATTTCTTAATTTTGGAAATAAGTTTTTCTTGTACCATTTTCTGTTATTAATAATAATTCGAAAAGACGGCTAGAGAGAGAGAGAGTAAAAGATCTTCGAAATTTTTTATGTGGTGTTAATAATCAATAGAAATTTACTATCGTCTTATATAAGCCTCACATCGAGCTGGTGTGGATAAGTATACTGAAAAATCGCTAACTTCTGTTAATCTCTAACAGAAATATATATGAAGTATAGACCCAGGTGGTGATGTTTTTATGATCCTCATAATCCGAAGCAGGATCTCTTTCTGGTTTTTGCTAGCTTTCGCTGCTGGTGGTAGGCGAGTCAAAGAGCATGCTATCTGTCTTCTACAGACAACGGACAGAAATAAATGCTGTCACCACTGCACAGCTGTAGACGATTGGCCCAGTTCTGAAGATGCCAGGAAAAAAAATTCCCGTCATATCAGAGTTTTCTGCGCACTGGGACCCCATTATGGGGGGTTAACAAAATAAAAATAACAATATTAGCAAAAACAGGATGACAAAGAAATATTTTATTTACTACATTCTGTTAAAATCTATGAGTATTTACACGCATTTATAAAATTTTGGAGGGTTTAAATAAAATTTCTGTTAAATTAAGAACTTGCTGTTGAGTAGTTAACAATTTTTTATTTTCTGTTAACATTATTGAAAAAGTCAGGTGTTCCACTATTTAGTCATTAACATTCGATATTCCTAATATTTGTGAACGACATTTTGAGAATTTTTAGTGAATTACACACAAAATGATCTGCTGTCAGAAATTGACAGCTTTTGTACCAATTACATTCAGGGATTTTTTCGAGTCAAAATATCAGTAAGTATATCTGCAGGCAATCGTGCCCTGTTAACTCACGATTTTTTTCCACATTAATGCAGCATTTAATTCTAATTTGATTAGCAAAATTATACAAATTTGTAATACATACGCATACATATAATGTGATAAATATATCCTTATATAAAAAATACGCCAATTTTTTCCCAAAAAGACAAAATGAGAATAAAGTGAAGAATTTTGGGGTTTGCGAAATTGGCAGATTTATTTTTGTTTTACATGATTGCGATGAAAACATCATCAAATCTCGGCAAAATTGTTCAGAGCAGCGGATAGCAAAACATTACGTTCATTTTTCAAACGCAGCACCATTCCAAACACACGTTCTCTAAATTGTTGTGGTCCAGTATTTTTTATCAGAGATTATTCGGAAACCATTGCCGAGATATTTTTCTCAGCGTATACGATTTTTAGACGACAATAAATTTATTCGTAGTCCGTAATAAAAATACTAAAATTAAATGACGTTCTCCCCTCTCCCCAATATATGTAACGAAATCCAATTAACTGAATCCACGGAATTTTAATAATTGAAACATTTCCTGAAAATTTAATTTAAAAATGCGAATAAAGCAAATAACTTCCACATTTCAAGCGAAATTGCTTTTTTTTTCGAATTTAAATATTTAATAAGATAGCGTTTTTCATCCAGTTTTTTACCAGATGGTTCGAATTAAAAATTATTCTTTTTTAAAAGGGATTACGAATAGGAAAATTATAAGCAGAACGCATATTTTAAGCCAATTATCTCATTTTTTAAAATATGCATGAATTACTTATTGTATTGCTCAATAATTTACATAAATTATTATGTAAATGGATGTGTTTTTGAGGAAAAATTTAGTTAGGTTTCATATTTGTTTGTGATATAAATCAAAATGAAAGAAATGCCAGAAGGAAAATGTAGATACAAAATATATATTTTTCAGGAATTAAGACGAAAAGCGGCATGTTGTACCCAGAGGTACCCCGAGTCCTCTCAAAGGGCGGATACCTTGGATTATGGGGAAAGGGCGAGTCCTTGCCCATTCAGAGGGGCGGCTTCTCTCTTCCATGAGGGCGCACCGCCCCGGGGGCCAATTGGCTAGCTTCTCAGTCCGCCCCTGGTTGTAGCTGTTATAATATCGCATAATGCGCGCTTTTTTCTGATAAAGCGATATCAAATACTTAGTAGAAATTGACAACAACACTCCATTTGAAGGTACTTGGAGCAGAAATCAAAGAAAAGGAAACAAACGCTGCTAATATCTTCCATTCAATAAAGACACAGATCTTATGCTAGGAATATTATAGTATTTTTACGAACAAAGACTGGTCAGTGGGTCATCCGTGACGAAGAGATGATTCAATAAGCCCGAATTAGACTCACTGATTCAGTGAAATCTGTGATGCTATGATAGACAAATCATGCTGCGTCAATTTCGAAATTGAGCTAAATAGTTTTCGTTGTGATATGAGTTGTCACATCACAAGAGACGTCATCGTCACTTATCATGACATGTCATTATCACTCGTCATCACAAGAGATGTCGCACATAATAAGTTTGACACTCACGTTTGAGCTCAAACTAGAGCTTTTAGGCCTAGGAGAAGAAGAGACATCGTCCCCGACCTAGATTCGAACTAGGGTCCCTCCATTGATCTCAGAGTGCCCTAACCACTAGACTACCGAAGACAGGAAGAACCCTCCTTTACTGTAAGGTTGTAAGATATTATTACCCTTCTCAGGGATAACACAATTGCCAAATAATGGTCAACACACAAAGCCAGTGGGGAGAGTTTTGTGATTTTTTCGTGGGTAATTTACTATACTCAATAATTTTGACACGATATATATACGAAGGAAAGGAGCGTTGCTGCTCTCCTCGGTGGTCTAGGGGTTAAGGCGCTCCGGGCTCAACGGAGGGAATCTAGATCGACGACGATGTTTCTTTTTTCTCGTATACCTAAAAGTTTCATTTTAGTTCATAGATGGGAGGCAAAATTATTAAGTACAATAAATTCCCCGTGGAAAATCACAAAAACTCGCCTCGGTGGCTTTGTGTGTTGACCATTATTTGGCAATTGTGTTATCCCTATGAAGGGTAATAATATCTTATACAAGAGATCTTTTCGTCATTCACCGTCGCAAGAGATATTGAAACAAAATAAATATAAAATAAATTAGATTATGTTTAAAAATTGCGTTTTAAAAAATGTATTATTTATAATTATGGTTTGTAAAGAGAAATAACTTTACGGTAAGAAAATAATCAAATCACTAACATATTAAAATAAAAGCTTTAAGAAAAAAAAATGTTGTTAAATAAAATGTAAGTTTAAAATACCATAGATACCGTATCAGGAAATATTTTATCATTTTCTTGCTCTGGATTTACAGTGCTTGAATGTCTTGTCGTCTACTCTCCGCTATCTAAAGGTTTAGATATCCAACATCTCGATATATGCATTATGTTCTAACATCATCTAAGGCTGAATTGGGTAAAAGACGAATCTCATCACTTTCACCAGCATTATGCATATACTTCCTGAGGAAGTTAATCTTTCTTGTTCATTAAAGGTGTTTAAGGTTAGATGGACTGCCTATTTGTTTGACCGCTTATCCTGTGCTTGAAAGTTTTCAATCAGTTTATTTAATTTGATGTATGACTTAGCGGCAATGGCTCCGTTCTATGGGGTGGAATACATTTATGCTACAGGCATATTATATTTGGATCAGAACTGATGGTTTCATTATTTATATGTATTTTATGTCGTTATGTCAATGTATGTTACATGTTTTGTACTCGTTTTAATTATTTGTATAATAGTTGGGTGGCATGGGCTTTGTCAAACCTCTAGTTTCTTTCCATGTCACCCTGACAAGAAGCATTTTATGTTTACTGTTAATTTTGTCCCTTACTCTGTGTATTCTTATCAAAATTTGTTCTGAAATAAATGAGAAACATGGTTTTATTCACTATTTTTCTGTCCTCATGGGTGAGGCCTTCCTGCAATTCATACATACATATTTTTGTGGCGTGTTCTAGGTTCTTCTTTCTTCCAGGTTGTTTCTCATAATTTTTATAACAATCTTAGCTTATCAAATTATTTCTACATGCCTCTATAGCAGTGGCGTACACAGTGGCTGTTGATGGGGGTTTGTAACTAACATTGGAGCAAAATTTTGTATATATATATATATATATATGAATATAGGGAGTTGTAGCTTTGTAACCCCCCTCCCCATTATAAACTTTGCGTTCACGTCTATGCTCTATGGGCCATCATACAGGTCTATATTATTAAA
This sequence comes from Dysdera silvatica, assembly GCA_006491805.2. Taxonomy (NCBI): domain Eukaryota; kingdom Metazoa; phylum Arthropoda; class Arachnida; order Araneae; family Dysderidae; genus Dysdera; species Dysdera silvatica. The sequence goes on along the minus strand of QLNU02015003.1, from coordinate 126,308,306 downwards.
TAAAAACATACAAATGTTAGGATATATTTTCATTATGCCAAGTATTTAAAACGTTTGCAACAGTAATCATAAATATTAAAATTTCATCAAAATTAATGTTTTATCGACGAACGTAACTTCCATTACGTAACTTCCATTAACAAATTCATGATTGATGGTATCTGGAAATTTTTTTAATCCGTCAATTTCTATTATTATTTTACACATAAATCATATTTTTTGATGCAACATATTAGAATCTTGAGCGCAAGTGAAGATTCTAGCAATTAATTGCTGAAATTACTACAGTGAGATCAAAAACTTTCATGTAATGCATAGTATAAAAAATTCACATAGCTAGTACAGAAATTACATTTCATGTCATTTTCACACTATGCACTAACGTTAAGTCACAACGTCCAAGCACAACGTTCAATGCTAAAAAATAATAGTTACAGCATGTGTTCAAAATGGCCAGCTGCTTCCTGTATAGATATTCGTGCTCATTTCACGTGTGGTCAACACAGGCATATTTTCAATTGTAATATTAACTGTAAGATCATCTACAGTGTGGAGGTTATCGCGGTATATCGCGTCTTTAAAATCACCTCACAGAAAAAAAAAATGCACAGATCTGGTTTTGCAAATTTTAGATCGTACTGAAGAATTTTGGTTAAGTGGTGTATTCAATTAAAATAAAAAGAAAACCATACATATGCAGAGCTATCAGTTAAAATCGAAACTATTCCATGATAATTAAAAATGATTTAAACAGGATGGATGAGAGATTTTTAACTTTCTAAGTGTTATGGGAGGAATCAGCCGGTTCAAATGGGACAGATGGTTGGATGAGACGTATAAATTCTTTCAACTATAACACACAGATATGAACTCAGCCCTAATGAATAGAAAGTCGAGCCTAAATCATTATTGAACAGATAGTTCAATGTACTGAAGGTCCAAATTGCTGGATACGAAAGATCTGGCCATCTTGAATATTCAATGTTTTAAAATCGTCGAACACCTATGAGCAAGACAACGGACCCTAACTCTACTTGTGCATAGAAACTATCTCTACTTGTGCATACTCGCACTATCTCTACTTGTGCATAGAAACAACATGGATTTAATTTCAAAGTATTTGATATCTACTTTGATGACCGGAGCATTCTGTGTTTGTAAAAGAATGAGCAAACGAAATTTGGAGAATCCTCTTTTCCCCATTCTTACTTAAATTTAAACTCCCAAAGCACCGCCCGAGCACTTGGAAAATTCGAAAACTGAGAACATATTAACTCAGTCCTGATTAGTGGATTTTAAATATAATACGATTGATTCTGATGCCTTTGTGAAATGTTCCGTTTCATAGTTTGTAGAATCTTTCATAAAAGTTACACTATTAAGCATGCACTAACAGAGTTTTGTGTAGGTCCCTTATCTTTCATTAGTTTTCAAATTGCCGCAGCTCTTTTGCAAATTTCACGTATCATATAATTTGGGAATTGTGAATGGAGATTATTACATAGTTTTTGGCACATTTTAGCAACATTATTTCGGCCTGAATGAGGTAAATCATTCAAGAGGATGAAGAATAGGAGGACATTAATTAAGAAATACAATGCATCGGTGATTTCCTTTCACAGAGCTCTTTTTGTTTTCCCGTCTTTGGTTCGGTTTATTGCATCTCTACATTCACCCGTATTTAATCACGATGTAAACAGAAATGAGAGGACAAGTCAATAAACAGTGGCGAATCTACCGGGGGGGGGGATTAGGGAAAAATTTCCTCCCTGGTTCTTAAAAGTTTGGCAGAATTGTTTTATACGAGCGTCGATTATAACGATCAACCGTGTATAACTACGGATTTTTCTACAAAAAGTTCAATTTCCTATTCTATTTTTTCAAATTTCTCGTTAAATTCGAGTCGGAAAAGTCTTATTCGCTAAATTTGCTTATCAATAAGTTTCGCTTTTGTCAGAACTTACTCCTATACAATAATGACTATTTTGGCAATCAATTGCGAACTAAAGTGTAAGATGCTTTTATGGTTAAAAAAGAAAAATGGAGAATTTAGGTTATTTCTCAAAAGAAATTAATTTCGGTCTTTCAATTTATATATAACTTGTTCAAAATTATGCAAAACGGATAAAATTAAAACGAATGAATGGGCTAATAATTGTATACTTGAAAGCTTAAATTCTACTTCAATATTATTACTAGATCCTTGACAGATTCCAGTGCATGAAACGATGTTCCTAGATACTACGTTAGGATATAAATACCTAAAAAAAAGGAACCTTCACTTATTCTACCGTTAGATATTTACCGTTTTAGACGATATAAAATATTCGTTAAGTAGATTATAAATAGGATCACAATTTGTGAAATAAACATACACATGACAAAGCGAAATGAAATTATTAATATGCAGTCATTAGGTTCTAACCTTTTGCGGAGAAACGGCTTTTACAACAGTCTTTGATTTTACCATGTTTGGCGCAGTATAGCCCAGATGCTCTTGCGCCATAAAAATCCAAACAAACAAACAGACAAGACCTTTGTATATAATCAGTTTCAATCGGAGATATATCGCTCAATGCTATAATATCTTTGGTTCCAATGTAATTACATAGACAACCGAGAAGATTTACAGGCGTTTATGAAACATCTTTCTATGTTAGTGGTGATATCAATGGCGAAATCGGTAATTGTACAGAATGGTCATTTTTGAAGTTCACACATTCTCAAAAACTATTATGTTTTAACCATTTTTAGATTCAATATCACTTCCATTATCAATCTGCTTGAAAAATTTCCAGCTTTTATATGTTTGGATTTTTCAAGTTGAGCATTTTTTATTTCCATTATTTTCCGATTTCATCTAAATGTCGCCAAATATGGCGCTTTTTTAAAAATTCTGAGTGCTTATAAAAAATCAAGTTACGAGTTTAGCAGAAATTTGATTTCATATTTCTGATAAGGAGGCCAAGACTTTTAAATGTACTAGGTTTCTATTCAAAGTATAGGGGACACCAAAAGTAGTTCCCTTATAAGAAAGAAAAATCCGACAGAAAGAAGCAGAAATGGAAAAAAAAGAATGACAATAAAAATAGCAAAGTTAAAGAAAGGAAAATTATAAATTAGAAAAAGTTAAAGTAAAAAGAGAAAGGATGAATGAATGCTAAATAATAAAGTAAGGAGAAAATAAAACAAAACGAATAAAAATAATTACTACGATAAAACTTACCAATGGCATAAGAAAAAGTTTCGCAAAGTTTCTCTACCTACTGTTCTCTTTATCAAGCCAAGTGCCGGGAAAGTAAGGATGTCCTGTATTTATACGTCCTTCTGGGTTTTGCACCCAGAATTTCCGAAGGTTAGTTCCGCAATTGAAATTCCCAAGGTTAGTCCCGCAACTGATATCTTAAAGGTTTGTCCCTCAACTGGAATTTCCAAAGGTTAGTCCAGCAATTGAAATTTCCAAGGTTAGTCCCGCAACTGACATCTTAAAGGTTTGTCCCGCAGTTGAAATTGCCAAGGTTAGTCTCGCATTTAAAATTGCTAAGGTTAGACCCACAATTGAAATTGCCAAGGTTAGTCCCACAATTGAAATTGCCAAGGTTAGTCCCGTAAAGGGAATTTCTAAATATAGTTCCGCAACAGGGTTCCCACTGAACTTATGCTCTGGTTTCCTCTCTCCCCTTCGAACAAATTTTCAGAATTTAGGCAATCGTTTTATGATATTATCTGCTTAATTCCTCAATCAAAATCTCTCGAGTCTGAAAAATGCCCACAATGGCGAGAAGTCACATTTTTACGACGAAATTTTAATCATTCCAACGCGACGCAGCTCTTCTCTTCCAAGCATATTCCGCCAGAAAATCATTCGTCCTTCTATGTACCATAATATTTTTCCTCCGCTTACAAACAATTTTTTCTCCTTTGCAAGTGTATACATTTTTATAGTTTGTATACTTATAGTTTGTATACAGTACTTGGTAAAGTATTTCCCAAGAAACGTGCATTTTATTCTAGTCCACTTACAACTTTTCGTGTTTTTGTTTTTTATTATTATCATCATGTACATATATTTCTCCTTCTCTCTCTGTCTCTCTACGTGTGCGAGTGTGTATATATATAATTTTTGTCATAATTTAATATTTTTGAATTGATAATTTCTAAAAACGAGGGAATTACTTTAACTGGAATGTGCTTTATTGTGTTTTGTATGAAAATTTGACACAATTAGGCAAAACACAGAAAAACCACGTTCAACGCAAAACTCGGAGGGCTATACGCGCACAATAATTTGATTCAATTAGGGATATGCTATTTCACGAAAATATTATTCATAAAAATAATGGAAAGTGGGGAAAGTAATACCTCAGAGACACATAACGAACAAAGTGAAATAAAAACAAAATTAAGGAAACCGAATCAATTTCCATTTGTGAGTTTCGTTGCATAGATAAATAGGAACAAATTGGATAATTTGATTACCAAATTATAATATCTACGCGTTTTTCGTGCTATTAGTTCACTGTTCCTTCTTTTCGCGCAAGATTTTTTTCCCAATCTGGTGGCGGTGAAAAAAATTCTTTTAATGTATGTTTTTAATATTGGGGATTAATTAAATTTATCGGCACAATTAGAGTAAAGTTTTTGATTTTAAGTTCAAAACAGAAAAAACATAAACAGCCATCTTCAAATTCATTACATTTATAACGGTAATTTGTATTGGTAGTTTAATCATATATATGATAAAGATATATATAATAATGCTATTAATAATATATACCTAGAATATATTTTAATCCCTATATAGGGATTAAAATATATTATCAGTATTAAAATCATAATAAATATCAAGAACCTTTTGATATTATCTACTAAGCGTCTAATATATCTACTCGGTTCATATACCTCGTCATTATACCGTCACTAACAATGTAGATTGATATTATCATACCCATAGGCGTGACTTGGGGGTTAAATATGTCGTAAACTGGGGGGTAAAGAAACAAAAAATCCAAAATCCTCTTTTCTAAAAAACCGGGGGGGATGTTCCCCCTTGCCCCTGCCAGATTACGCCTATGATCATGTCATCACCAACCACAACACGCAGTGGCATTGTTATACTGTCATTAACGACATACATAGTGGTTATACTACTGTCATTACTCTGGCAGAATTCGCGCCGAATTTCCGAACGTGAATGCTCGCATCTTGTCTGTGAGACCCGACACTACTTTCTTTTGTTTCTATGGAAAATTCTGGGAATTGAATATATTTTAATATCTACCATCCATCTACCAGAGGAATTTCGGTAGATGGACATCCACTTGAGGAACACTGAACAAATTGGTCAGGGTCTCTGAGACCTAGCGCGAGTTCTGCCGGGTAAACAACATCCATAGGTACTTTTTCTTAATATATATTTACAGATTTTGATTGTAACATCATTATGAGTATTGAGCGGGTCATACCATTGTTACGTAGTCCTAATATGCTACTGAATAGTGCTATTTGTTACTGAGTAGTATTAATATGGTCCTGAATAGTCCTAATATAGTACTGAATATCCCTAATATAGTACTGAATAATCCTAATAGAGTACTGAATGGTCCCAATATAGTACTGGATAGTCTTAATTTAGTACTCAATAGTTCTAATATAGTACTCAATAGTCCTAATATAGTATCGAATAATTCTAATATAGCACCAAATAATACTAAGAGACACTAGGTTCGTAAGTTCTTTTTTTAGGAACATAATACTAATGGGCATTACGTTGCTAAAAAGATTTATCCCGGGATTCGAACTTAATCCTACAGGAAGCTCAGAAATTTTCATACGAAAATTTCTGTAGGCAAAGCTCGATGTTTTACATGATTCTGTTTAAACTTCCCTATGCTGTTCGATATTGTGAAAAAATATGAAAGCGAAACATGCATAAAAATGAAACTTGTTAGTCAGCTTTGCGTGGAGAAAACTTTAGAAGTAGTAGCTTAATGCTTTTCGATAAAGCAATAAGAGGGACAAGAAAACAAAATATTCATAAACTATGTTTTTCCCCCGAATGAAAAGTTGTAAATTTTTATATGTTTAAAAAAGAAATACTTTTTAAAAATGTATTCTAAATTAGCCAAAGTAACAGAAAACTGTACGTTTAATTTTTATTTTTGGAAAGGCACGCGAACACAAAAATAAAGTTACTTAGATGGAGGGAATTGCTACTCTGACGCATTTCGAGTTGTTTGCCTGGGGATTTAGATGCAGTTTTTCCTAATAGTACAACACCACCATCAACAAAGCTAACAAAAGCAATTCCCAAGGGATATCGGAAAGGAAAATAGCATGGTGTATACGGTGTGGGACTAGGAAAATGTTATTATATGGCTTCTGAACCTAATCAGGATTGATTTCCTATGCTGCTGAAAAAGAACAGAAGGATAACAGTTTTGCTTGGTGCTGAATACGTGGGCGGATGATATGATGGTAATGAGGAAGATGTAAATAAATAAATAAATAAATAGATAGATAGATAGATAAATGGATAGATAGATAGATAGATAGATAGATAAATAGATAGATAGATAAATAGATAGATAGATAGATAGATAGATAGATAGATAGATAGATAGATAGATAGATAGAATAGATAGATAGATAGATAGATAGATAGATAGATAGATAGATAGATAGATAGATAGATAGATAGATAGATAGATAGATAGATAGATAGATAGATAGATAGATAGATAGATAGATAGATAGATAGATAGATAGATAGATAGATAGATAGATAGATAGATAGATAGATAGATAGATAGATAGATAGATAGATAGATAGATAGATAGATAGATAGATAGATAGATAGATAGATTAAAAAAAAGGGCATATTTAGAATTGATGCTATGATTTTGGATGTCAGAAACAACGTCGAAAATAATGTCTTTTATAGAAGATGTTTCTTAGTCAAGAATGTTTTCAAGCCGTAAGGTAGATGTTATTAAAAAATGTTTCATTCTTGTGTACCTTCCATTTAAGACTCTGCGATAGTGTGCAAACAATGCCCTCGGCTTTTGTGCGGATATATCTGGGTTTCTCGACAGATCATTAGTCTGAGGTTTGATTCCCTAGAATGAAGACGTAGGATCTCCGGAAACATGTAGATCCTGCTCCAGCATGTCCTTGGTAGTCTTTGGCCCCGGAAACAGAAAAAAGATATGCACACATATTTTGTTGCTTTATTTAGAGGCTACTCAAATTGGATAAATACCTATGAATATACAGAACTACTTTTTAGCTAACAGATGATTTTCATATGATACATGATCCACGCATTTACCTTCAAAATATTGCCCCACGTTTCATTAGTTCTAGTGTCATGAATAAATAGTTTGCTCTTAATTACAGAGTTCGGTCTCATCTCTTTTGACGGGCGGACGTCTTTCTGCTGCGGTCCGGATCTGGCGGGCGTTGGTTCCTGCTCGCATGATTTTGTCGCGTGTGGTGGGGCTTGACTATGTTGGAGTCTACGGGACATTGGCCAGGCCGCTGGATTGCGGTTTTTGATGTTTGTGTCCGCTATTCTGGGCCCAGGTACCCCCTATCTTCGCGGACCAGTCTTTGTCTCCTGGGTCATACAGACGTCCTTTGTTCCGTTCCGGGCTGTTTGGCCACAGTTTCAGCCAGTGTGCGGCGTCGATAGCCTTGGAGAAATTTTCGTTTGCCCACGGATGGGACACCGGCTAGACGCTTGGATGGGATGGATAGCGTCATTCGCTGTGGTTGCAGGGCCGGCTCGCTCCCCTTCCCTGCCGCCTTGAGACGCTCCACACCAGTTCAACGACGTCCGGTGGGCTCCTGTAGGAGCATCAGCTGTCCCGGGGTGTTCTTCCGTGTCATCCATTTATTTCATCTGCTCTCCGAGACGGATTGATCGTGGATTGGTTTTCGGTTGACGATAAAATGACGACACCAGTGCGAGCAGTGCGTCCGTGTACGCCAGCACGGATCGACAATCTCCCCTTCGCCCATTGGCAGTCAAGATCTCTTGACTTTAAAACCTGTCTGGGATTACACAGCGGCCTCCGGCGGACACCTGTTTCAATTCCCGCCCTCCCTGCCCAATGCGTCGTCTTCCTAATTACATTACACGGGGATTACTTCATTTCAACTTTAATCTGCTGTGCGGGGAGAGTTGAGATGTGCTGTAAAGTTTGGTGTTGGGAGTAATACCACTTCTACGCTCTATTACGTTTTACAAACTTGTAGTCTATTAGACAATAATTTATGACGCCAACGCTTAAGCTCAAACTCCTTATTAAGCTCTAACTAACCTTTTCTCCTATACGATTTCTTTGCCTATGAGAAAAAAAAGAATCGCCTGGCACGGACTCGAACCTGAGACCCACCGTGTGACCCGGGGTGCTTTAACGCACTCAGCTACCAAAACACAGGAAAAATGCTCTTTTTCTTTGTATATAAGGATTTGTAGGGTATTATTATACTCCTCAGGATTAAAACAATTGCCAAATGGTCAACACAGAAAGCTACTTGGGCAAGTCTTTTGTAACTTTCGTGGTGAATTAGAAGCATCCTCCTTGTGCCTCGGTAGTCGAGCAGGTTAAGGCACACTGGTTGATGCATACGTTAGGTCCCGGGTTCGACTCCGAGCTAGGATGTGGTATTTCTGTTTCTCTTGTACGTAGAAAGCTCTTGTTTGAGCTTAATCATGAGCATCAGCAATTATTCCTCATAAAAATTCTCTACGAAAATTACAAAAACCTGCTCCGGGGGCTTTGTATGTTAATTCTGAGAAGGGCAATAATATCTTACAAATCCTTATAGTCAGAGACATAGCCAGACTGGATCTAGAAGAGCCGAGCCCATCGAAAATGTGGTCAGCCCACCCCCCGTGCAAAATACTTTTTCAAAACAAATTATCTTAGACTTTTATTTTACGTGTTTTTGGTTTTGCATACAATTTTACATGACAATGGAAATTGCTTATTGACGTTAAAAATATATTCAGAATAGATTTCTACGATAGATTTTATTTATGATCATGATTTATCATGTGTTTATTATCATGATTTATCATGTATTTATGATCATGATTTATCATGTATTTATTATCATGATTTATCATGTATTTATTATCATGATTTATCATGTATTTATTATCATGATTTATCATGTATTTATTATCATGATTTATCATGTATTTATTATCATGATTTATCATGTATTTTACAGAAGTTGGAGTATTCGTGTAATTTATAATCCCCTCTTGAAACAAGCGTCTAGCTAGGAGTCTATTTATGGTACCTTCTAGTACAGATTAGTAACAAATTTCCCCAGTGTATCACATTAGCCAGTACGAAAAACTGGATTAGTACAGAGCGTATACCCCCACTAATATTAATCGAAAGTCTCTAATTTCACCATCAAATCAGTGGTAGTGGAAATAGTTCCTCCAAAAATTTATTTGTTAGTGTTGCGTATGGGATTTGTCCAAACAGATAATTTTTTATGACTGATTACAACGCGTATTGCACCTTTTAAAAAATGTAGTGTATACTTCTAATTAGTGACAATTGATGCAAAAAACGCTTTAATTAAAATGATGCTCCCATTATTGCAAAAATGCCTTTAACTTTGCATTAAAATAAAATATATCTGAATAAAATTTAAATCTGTTCACCACCTTCATTTTCTATCGAGTTTGAAAAAATACATGACGGGAAAAAAAAACTCCGCTGAAATGAAAAAAATGAGTAATCAACGGGAGTTTCTTAATATAATGAATCACGTCTCCGCTGAGCTCATTTTTAAATAAAAAAGCAGCGTTGTTGCTCATGATAGATTTTGATGTCGAGGGGGGGACATAATTTTTTTTGCGGATGTTTTTTTGCAGGTATGTCGTATCTCGCAAGCTTATTATCCATATTAATTTTTTTGTGTTTGTAATTAGAATTTTCGGGAAATCCATTTCTAAATTATTTCATATGTTTTGCAATTTCATCAAAGCTATTTAGTTTTTCATTTTATTTTTTACAAAGAGCTGTCTAAAAAATTCCCAATATAGTAGAAATAATCAAAAGGCTGCAATTCTGAATCAGATAATATTGTCTGCCTCAAATTTACTGTATTTGTTTTTCTAAATTACAATCATGATTTTATATATTTTCTTCCCTTCTCAATTTATTTTTATACAGTATAATCTCGATATATCTATAGCAGGTATTAATCAAATTTATTAACATTATTTATTAATTTATTTATAATTTTCAAAATTTGGTGAACTTTTGAATCTAAGACATCTAAGACACATGCTGAGTAATAACGGGGATATCTTAACGTATTCATATCCATGCCGATAATTTGATAATTTTCTAAACTTTTCTTGAGAGAACATTTAAATTTCCAAAATTTTTAAATGAGAAAAATATATATAATGAAAAATTTTTAATTCGGAGACCCCTGCTTAGATCGAGATTTTGGGCCCTGGTGTAATGGATATATATACGGTATATATAAATATATTCCTTAAGGCATTTTTCGCACATCTAGTTGGCGAAATTGATGTTAATTTTGGCGTTACCTATTTTTCCGGGAAAGAATCGTTATAACAAAAAGTTATTTCGACACTGGCGTAAGGTTTAAAAACACGACGCGTTTCGGAGCCAACCGTTCTTTGTCAATGTGAAGGCAATTAATCGTTATGGCTGCCAATGACATATTTTTTAAATGTAAGTCATTGAATGGGTTAGTAGAGAATGGACAATTTAAAAGATTAAGTGAAGTTTATGATTTTCTTTTAAATAGATGGACGAAAAACAATTTGTTTGTGTGTTTGATTATTTTATGGCGCAAGATATCTGGGCTATACTGCGCCAGAAAAAACAATTTTAGAAGGACATTTTAATCTTTATCCGCTGATTACTTATTTGCGTATGTTTCAAAATATTTAAGATCTAAGCTTCTTTCAGTTCACATTCTTACATATCTGAAAGATCATATACTAGACTTTATTAGAATATGGCCTTTAAACTGAAACCTTTATATATTTAATATTTCTTTCCACGAAAGGTTTCATCAAAATAGCCCAAACTGTCATCACTCTTATGGAGTAGGTTCTCCAAATATTGAAATTGACGGCTCCATGTAAAAATTTCGATATGTATTAACTTCGATATATAAAATTTATTTTATATATATGCATTTTGTAGTATATTGTATTTAATGACACATTTTCTGTTCATGGTACTTTTCATTACAAATAAATGAATATGAATCGTATTATATACATATTATGTTCATATACACATTGCTAGAATTAACGAAAAAAAAATGTTCTGAAATGCATACCTTGAAAAATATAATATTTATATAGTATTCATATGCATTTAAATTTGTGCAATAAATCTTTTAATGTCTTTTTAGGACAGTTCGACGTAGCATTATGCCTATTAGATTTCTACGTCGCAGCCAACGTCATTAGAGAGAAATAAATTTATATTCAACCTACGAGTGTATACTGTAATTGTTGATATATTATTGTTCTGAGACACAATTGAAAGTTGTTTAGATTTATAGAATATTGGCAAGAATAGGTGACAATGGAGTTGAAGAAAGCAAAAGCTTGTGGCGAGGCTCTCTATCAATTAGATAAAGTATTTCATGAATCATAATTTTCCAGATTTGGGATAATCTCCATTTTCTTGATTTGTAGTTTGCTTATAACGTCGACTCAAAAATTTTTAATGTCTTGCTGCAAAATAGATTTCAATAATGATTTACCAGAAAAATGTTTCCAAGCTATCGTATCTGTAGAATATATTATTAGGCGATTCATTTTAGATTGATTGATTGGAAACCAAGACGCTTGAAAACATTAAAAAAAGAAGATGTGTCGGTCATGACAAGAAATTGTCAGTAACATTCTTCATACAACGTTGCTAACTGACAGAGACAGGATTTATAAGAGCCTGACCGTATCCAAAGGGGAAACTTAGGGACCGGCCCCCGAAACTAAATTTTTAATGGGACTTGGCTACGGCCTTGCATGCTTTGATTGTATCGATACATGCTGTAAAAAATTTTAACCCACCCAAAAATTAAATCTTGGCTACGGTCTTGCATAAGACCCCTTTGTAAAACTAAGAGCAGGGAGGGTTCTTAGCGAGAGTGTCCCCTCTTTCGGCGACCCATTCAAATTGAGATCTCTACAACCATGCCCCCCCCCCCCCGAGAGAGGATGAGGAGCCTGGGACAGTTTCTTTGCGAGGCAGCCTGCCTTTGATAGGCTGGAGACAAGAGTTATAGAACCTTGGACGGTTAAGCAGATCAGACCCTCCCCCTCCCCAAACACTGTCCATTCCCCCCGGATAATATTTGTATTTTTTCATTTATATATAATTAATATAATAATAATTTTAAAAAATAAAAAGTTTTCAGCTGGGCATTTGCTCCCCCCTTTTCCATGGCGCTGCGCTTTGAGATAAAAATGAGAAAGAATTACTAATGACAAATGTCAATAATATACAAGTACTGTAATTTGAACATATAGGGTAATGGCTGAAAATGTATATGATGAAAATATAATAAATGAGAAAAACATAATTTGAAACACAAGCCAGTATCGACTGTTCTCAATTTTTTGAAGAAGTAGAAGCTTTTCTAGTTTTGTTTCATGAAAACGCATTGATAATTGAAGAAAAGTTGAGCTTTCGTGCTACATCATAATTTATGTTGAGCATAGCCAGTCCATTCAATTTTTATTAACCCATTGTTGAGCGATGAAAATTTTTAACCTGTTTCTGCACATTAAATGTTTTTTCACCTAAAGCTACTGACACTGAAAGGGTAAGAAAAATCCGCAATGCAAGAGTTACATTGGGGAACAAGACGGCAAGGCTAAGTTCCAAGTATTTTTTAAAAATTTCTTTCGGGTTACAATTTGATTTTAAATTAACCGAATGGATTCTCTTCCAAAAAACATTGCATCGCCTAGGTTATTTAAAATTTTATTTGAATCTTTTTTTTATGTTCTTTACATGAAAATATATCGATGTTTCAGAACGAGGGTTTTTGTTAAATTTTATTATTATATAAGAAAGATGCTGTACCTTTTTTTAATAAAAAAAAAACCAACCTAATTTTTTTAAAGGCAAAATTTGGAGCCCTTCGATAAAGCGAGGCCCGGGTCAAATGGCCCCGCTGACCCCTCCCTTCTCGGAGGCCCTGTCTACAACGGGCGGCAAGTTTTTGGTGTTCAATGAATGCCAGAAACCTACCGCCTGTTATAAAGATCTCAACTTGGCGGGTTGGCAAAGAGTGAGAGCGGATATTCTCTCTCTCTCTCGCTAAGGATTCTCCATTCTCTGAGGTTTACTAAGAGTCTTGTCTCTGTCCATTAGTCTCATAAAGAATGTAGAAAGACATAATATGTCTTAAAAAATTCGGTATGTCGAATTTGTTTTCGACATATGGAAACAGTTTTTCTCTCTAATGATCAAGTAGAGACATAAAAACTTCGATATACAGAATTTCGATATAAGGGTGTCCAATTGTATACGAAGTACAATCATTCTCAATCTCAATTAAACAATTATGGTAGCATGGTCTGTGCTTTAGACAGCAGGATATAACTAGCCAATCAACGATGTATAAACTTTCTAGAAAATATATGTATGTACGTATGCATTTACAATTAACCAATCACATACCACTTAAATGTATTTAAGTCGAAGCATAACTAGTCTAACCTTAATGTATTACAATTGCCCATTGCGTAGAGTTCCGGATTAAGGTTTATATAGGGCCTAGGCTGACAGGATAGAATAGGTTCGTAAAGAAAGTGGACCATCTGTCCACTTGAGTTTTGGCAAATATTTTAAAAATATAAATTGGGGCCTTTCTAGTACTTTTCTAAGCTTTGGGTAGAGCCATCTGATGTTGCAAATCGCCAGTAAGTTAGGAGAAAAAAAATCAATTAGAAAGCTTTTGTTTAATTACTGTGTCTTTAGACACTCATGCATGTGACATGCAGGTGACTGTATTATGTGTAAGAACGCCCGTTTCCAGAGGGGGATCTTAGGGACCGACCCCCCCCCTCCGAAACTGAATTTTAAATGGGACTTGGCTACGGCCTTGCATGCTGTGATTGTATCTATACATGCTGTAAAAATTTTTGAATCCACCCTCTAGAAATTAAATCCTTTCTACGTCCTCGTCGGTAAGTATATAGTTTACGTAAGTAGGGGACTAAACGCTGAAATTGTAACCTTTATAAAGCTGAGGACTTCAATATGGCATAATGACTGGTAAACCAACAATAGATATTCAAATACAGGAAATTGCGAAAGTTTCGGACTCAAACTGAAGTTAAAATAGCGCTTGAACACCAGGTCCTGGGGGACAATAAACTAGCAAGGGACTCTACCTACTTGGCCTATACGTAAATTTGGCACTGATTACATATACTCGTACCATCGAAACTTTCAAAATAAGAGTTACGTACCACTACAAATGAGATTTTAAGTCTGAGTTTTATAGCGTAAGTATTGACTTCGTGCAAATAGAACATTGGGTTTCGTAAGTCAAGGGCGTCGTTCTTACGAAATTAAAGAACAAAACCATTAGCTTACAGACCTAAAGAACAAAATCAACAGCTTACGATTATTGAGGAAAACGCCAGTAGTCTACGAATCTGGGAAAATAGAGCATGCATAGTTTACACTACATAGAAAAATATAGAGAAAACGAAAAGCAGGTAAAGATTTCTAGAGGGAACTTTTAGTGCTCAAAGATTTGGGCCCGACAGCGAAACTGACACCATGGGGGAAAATAAGCGAAGCAGAAATTCCCAGACTCAATAATTACCTTAAAGGCATAATCGAAAAACTACATTACCAATTTGAACTATGATTTAGAACAAGGTTGCAGTGGTTTAAAAATTCTTTAGCAGAATACAAAAATGTTTTCGACCATTCAAAACAATGGTAATCATCAGAGGTACAAATACGAAATAGAACGTTTCATTAAAAAACTAAACAATAACAATATTCCTGGTAAATTAAAGTTGATAATATTTCACCTGACTTCCATGCAATATTGAAAGGTAAAATCTTAAAGTCTTAACACTGAATGTCAGGTAAATGTTAGCAATGCATGCTCCTTCCCGATTAACAGTACATATTAAAATTTTCATTGTGTAATTTATTTATTTTATTTTAAGATTTTATCTTT
>QLNU02015003.1:126268142-126281874 GCA_006491805.2 Dysdera silvatica | reverse complement strand
AAAACGCGGACATCCAATTGTATCACAGAATGCGACACGTTTTTTCTCCACCGGGACTTGCTTTCACAGGCAGTAGAGATTCGGAAACACTTAGTTCCCGATGAAGCATGGTTTCTTCTTTCCTTTCGCAGTAAAAACACAAGCAAACAAGCCACTTCCTCATAGCGTTTTGCTGTACACGTGAAATGGTAGTTATGTAAACAGCTGAGACAAACTAGCTAGAAGTTGGAGAATTAGGGAGGTTCACATTCGTACATTGGTAAACGTGAGAGAAAGTGCAAAACTCGTTTAAAAATGATGATACAGCCAAAAACATATGTAGATTCCTATCATTATTATATGTGTATACATACGTACGTGAAAGCATACACTAAATTAATAATAAAAAATCAATACACAGTAGAACCCGCACAGGGGCGGACTTGGTCTTCTCAAAGGGCGGGAATCCTTGCCCATTCGGAGGCGAGAGTTCTGTCTGAGTGTGTTCTGAGGGTGTACTGGCTCAGTTTGCTCCTGGACTCGCATATAACGTGAAGCTTGGGACCAACGAAAATGTTCGCTGTATATGGTTCCCTCTATATCCGCTTCGTAATTTAAAGCTTCAAACGTTTGAAAGAAAATCTGTATAGTTAATATAGATGGATATAATATGTATACAATAATATCCGGTTTTGGTTTTACACAATTTAATAAACAACGCATGGGGTAATAACCCGGTGGTGGATTTATGCAATTACATTCCCTAGGATTCCTATCGGAGGGCGCGTGTCCTATAGCTCATGAGGGCGCACTGGCCGAGGAGCCGATTGGTCGGCGGCCAAGTCAGCTCCCTCTATAGGCACAGTCTGTATAGACGCCCCGTGTTTCCTTTACAAAGAAAGGAAGGAAAACTTCTAAAAAAATTGTACTCTTGACTTTTTATACATGGTGGTTTTCAATGTAATTATTAAAACGAATAATTTAAATGATAATTTCATATGATTACTAATAGTTTATTTTTGTGTTACCGCCTGCCCCATCCAAAAAATGTTCCTATAGGTTAGTGTCTTGTGTACGGGGCCGTCCTCTGATTGTTGCCCCCCCCCTCCCCTTGGTGTAAAAACGGTATAACCGCCCTTATTAATTTAATATTATTTAATTAAGACTTTTATATGTACAATGTCTACTTTTATATCTACAAAGGTTTAATCAGTTATCACGTAAAAGAGAAATACACTTTAATTTTTATAAAATAAAACAAACATATCCGTCCAGTGACGTCTATCAATTTTTAGCATTTCAAATATCGCCATTACGGATTGCCCTTCTTCCTCAAGTCAAGGACACACGCGCGGAGAAAAAAAAATATACATTAATCAGGAAAATCTCTAATTGGCCGACAGTTCGCGCCAAATCTGTAGGTAGCCGTTGGATGTGACGTAACGAGGGTTCTCGCGGGAGAAAGTATAAAGAAGCGTCGGAGCTTTCAGGGAGGCCAGACGTCAAAATGGCCAACCTCTAAATTAATATTCCTCTCACTATTACGTTGCCATTGTAACCAAGATTCGTATCAAGTTAGCAGTACGCTAATATTGAAGCAAAGTGCTTTAAATAAATATATTAAATAAGATGAGAAGTAATTATTTCTATACGAATAATTTCCATTGGCGACATACTGGCAAGCCGCCATTCGAAGTCTTTAACTGCCTAATATAACAGCCAAGCAAGCCCACAGAGCCTTGCCGCCGTACAGTATCCTATTTGACCAACGGATCAAAGATAACATAATAAACGCCCACCTTGGATTTGGCGCCCAAGATAGGTGGGCACCTTCTACGCCCCGTGTTAATAACGGCCCCGCTTGTATGGGTATTTAGAAATTCGCCAGTGATACAACCACGTGGATTTTAGTGTACGAAAGGATTAACATCGAGAAAAGTATACATGCTGAAGTAAAAAACTTTGAACTGCTGGATGCATTCTACAAACATAGGCGTAGAGTTATATGGGCCCGTGGGGCCCGAGCTCCCCCCCCAATAAAAATTTCAGTTTACTAAAAGGCTTTTGATTAATTTTCCTACTTTTTTTTTTAATCCTGATCACTTACTGGCGTTCTTTCTTCCAATCCAAACACTTACATAATTACTTCCCGTTGATGGCCAGCTGCAATACTCATTCTGCATCTTATGAGGGTTCAAACGAATTCACCTCCTGAGGAAATTCTAAGGAAAAGGGGTTGGGTTTTGACCGCCGAAACAAGAAACAGTCGTCCAGATATACCTAAGGCGAGTGTGGACATGTGCGCATAGGCTTAGAGTTATAAGGGCCCATAGAGCTCAAACCTCCACCACCACCACCACGGGGAGATGCGGAAAAGTGAAAAATCACCATATGATTTTGGATATTCCTGTGGTTGTATCTCTTGAACTTCTCACACTCTCTATTTCTCTTTCTCTTCCCCCGTTCTCTACACATAAAGGAATGGGTATTTCCCTTGAAGTAAGATATTACAGGTTTGTCCTAATATTTCAATTTTGCTGAAAATCAGGCTCTACTTAACATTAGGTGGCTACATATCTCGATTGAACACATAATATTAAGTAGGGCCAAATTTTTAGCAGAGTACATGCATCAACGTACAGTTTTTCAAAATTTTTGAGGAGGATGTCCCAAGCGCATATTATGTACATGTATATATATTACAATATATGTAAAATTTCAATTTATTTCAAATTACGGGAGGCGGGGCTCGGGACCCACGGACCCATATAACTCAGCACTTATAAGCATATGTTCAATCAGGCTGTATATTCATCTTATGGCTCTATAGGTTGATGCAAAAGTAGTGTACCATTTTCAGATATATATGCATATACAAGTAAAGTATTTCATTCTCTTCAAGTGATACGTTTTTTTAAATCATTAGAGTCCTACTTGAATAGTGAGGCATATTTTATTTGCAGGAAACAATCATGACACCAAAATTAGATCCTGTTATAAAGAGAGAAATTCTACATCTTTTGAAAGAAGATTGCTCAAATTCTGTTGTAAATAAAGCTTTCAAAGATCGGGAAAGGCTCTTTTCTAATGGGATATTGTCCAAACTACGACAAGAAATAAAAAATGGTCCTTCTCTAAAAGTATTAGGAAAGAAATCTGGACGACCTAAAGTACACAATAACGATAAAAGAAAAACAAGCTCAAAAAACTCGTCGGTGTAGAGAATTCACTGCCTCAAAGAGAAATTGCTAATAGGCTTAAAGTATCTCAATCAACAAGAAGTTGGTACATCAATAAGATTGGTTTCAAAAAGGATAACAAACCACTGTGCCATTACATGTCTGCAAAGACTATTGAAAATCTTAGTAAACGCTCTTGGACATTGTATTTAATCCTGCGTAAAGGTAGGCACAAAAGATGGATCACATCAGATGAGGCACTCTTTCATATATATCACATGATAATGGCAAAAGAAAAATTCAATACATTTCTCGCCAACACTGGCCTAAAGGTGCAGCTGTTTTGACGAAAGCAAGTTGGCCAGTAGGCGTTATGGTCTGGATTGGGATGTCTTCTGAAGGCCTAACAAAGCCATACTTTGTGGAACTCATAGCTAAAATTGATGCTAAATGCTACCAAGAGAAAGTTCTGACGCATATGGTTAATGAAGCTAAACGTCTTTATCCTGGTGGAACTTTAACTTTCACCAAGATTCAGCACCAGCCCACTCGGCAAAATCGACGATTAAGTGGCTAAAAAACAGACGTATTGACTTCCTCCTTCCTACTAATAAATGGCTACCATTATCACCCCATATGACTATTTTTTGTGGGAGAGATAAAAGAATAAAATAAATAAGCGTAAAATGCGAACAATTAAGGGCCTTCGAAAGGTAATCAAAGAGTAGGTTTGGGAAAATACCTCAGAAAATGGTTGTAAAATCTCTTTTGGGTTGGCTAAGACGTTTAAGCCAAATCTATTGTGCTAAGGGAGGACACATTGCAAACCTCATGTAAAAATCTTATGTTAATAAAGTTCTGTATTTAATTGAATTTGGTCACATTACTTTCGAATCAAACTGTATAAGGAATTTATATCACTTAGTTTATTTAAGTAAGTACTTAGAAACAAAATGTGCATGTTTATCCAAATCTCTCTTTTTCATGGCATCTGTATAAAAAAATTGTCCAATGAAGACGTGTTATGGCCGCCGATTATAATTTTTTTTTTCAATGTGTTTTTCTTCTCTCTCTCTCTCTCTCTCTCTCTTTTTTGTATCTTTTTTTATATCCTTTTAAATAATTACTGATTTAATTAAGATTATATCCTGTCTCATATCCTATTTATAATCCTGTTCGTCCCTTTCCTGTGGCTACAGCTGCCTTTGGATTATTGGCCTCTCAGTTTCAAAAACAGTATATCGCCACCTATATTAATATTATATATAATATAAATTTATTCAGGTGGGATTATGTTATATTATGGGGTTTACACATGGTTTAAACACAGATATACATATTGCAAATTGCAAATTGATATTCGTCACGGCAACATTGGGTAAAAAGACTTCATATAAAATATTAATTTATAGAAATATTTATTTAAAACTTTTATGTGTGCAATGTTTATATATATATTTTTTAAAACAATTATTTTACGAAAGAGAAGTATTTTTTATTTTTTATTTTAATCAAATAAAACAAAAATCCTTGATATTGTCTTTGATACAAAGATAAAGACGATATAATAATATAATGAATGATTTGGGGAGGTACCTTAAAAAAAGGTACCTCCTTTTTTTTTGTGCCCTACAGCATTTTTATTTTTTTTTGTACCCCTCCCCCCCAGGACGACCTTGCTGGTAGTTATCATTGCAGTTTTTTTAATTTATACTTTCAGTTAAATTCTAATAAATCAGAACGTGATCTAAACTATACTATTCCCAAGATTAAAAGTTATGAGGCTCTGTGGTGGTGTATTAATAACGCGCTTGTCCCTAGCATTCGATTCACAGGTTCGAGTCCCAACTGCGTAAAAAAAGGACTTTTACCGACTAACTGCTCACCGTAGTCCGAGGGTTGGTTCCCTAGGCTGTAAAACGTTCGAATTTCTCGAAAAATTGTAGGTCCTGGTGCAGCATGACCTTCGCTGTCCTTGCACCACAAAATTAAAACAATTAAAAGAAATTAAAAATTACGGAATAATTAAGTACAAAATGACTTGAAGAATTCGGATAATTAAAACTGGTGACAATTCATCGGTAAATCAATAACTAATAAGGCATCTACTTTCTCTCGGGTCTTCTCACTCGATCAGAATCGTTCATTTCGTACGTTAATTTACTTTGCGGTGTGGGGGAATGATTTTTTAGTGGTTGTTTCTTTTAAGTGTTTTGACTTACTCGCCCGATTATATGAATGATTTTCTTGAGGACTTGTTCCGGTTTTTTTTTTGCGCATTTCCCGAAAGGAAAGTCATCAGCAAATTTGAACATTTGTACTTTTGTTGTTTTGTATCCTCTTATCTACATTTTATGGAAATCTAAAATGGTTTGGGTGGGTGTTCGTTGTTTAGAATGTTCTACTCTGTATGTCTGGTGGGCTATATATATATATGGAGAGGGTGACAAATTGACCAACCGAGGTAAGGTGGTTAGCCTTTAAAGGAATAACTAGATATATGTGTATGAAGGCTTTTTTTTTTTTTGCTATTTTCGTTCTAATTGTTGCTCTGTCTGTAATTTTTTTTTCTTTTAAGATACTATCATCTTCCAATTCGCTATCCTAATTCCTTAAGTTGCATTTAGTAGAGACTTGATTGATATAATTTTTTCAAATAACCTTGTTTTGAAAGTTGGATAAGGGCAGTTTTTTTCGATGTGGAATATTATTCCAAATTTGCATTGCCCCATGGGAAATATTTTTAAATTATAGTTTGTGTGGGTATGTGGCATAGCTATATAATTAGATGATTTAAATCTTGTTGAATTTACATGTGTTTGGTATGTCAGTGATATGATGTCATTTGCCAGTTTCGCTTAGAAATTCCATACATTAGAAGGGCTAATTTATTATCTACGAGTAGCGGGAATTGCAGAATGTGATTTATGGACAAAAAGGCGACGGATAAAATGGCGAAACTTTCCGTATTTGGGGCGGAAGAAATGGCGAGATTTTGCGGAGGATACAAAGCAAAGAAACATTGGTGGATGCAGACTTTATTGGTGGGGGGATGTATGGGCCACAAAAATCAGTGTGGGTTACAGTCTTCATTATAATGCAATGAAGAGGGCATTCCGCACCACACGAGACAGTTGGGGTGGGAGGGGAATGAAAGCTTTAACGAAACGGACACTAACGGCGCGCGGATACATTATTAAAGGGGACACAAAGTAACAAAAATAGTGGAAGATACATTTATTTGAGGAGCAATTGACCACAAAAAGCAGTGGCGATCATAGGCGTAGCCAAGGGGGAGATTTTGGTGTTGTAACCCTCATCGCAATGAAATTGTGTATATATATAATATAGGAATATAGGAATTGTAGCCCTGTAATACCCCCCATTGAGCCTATAACCCCCCTTTATGAACTTTCTGCCCACGCGTATGGTGGCGGTTAAAGTATTTATAATAATATTTGATCCTTTATATATCATATTAAATACTGTAACCCCCCCCCCAGTATTCTTTGAGGCCCCCAACGAAGTTCGCCCCTAACCAGTTATATTTAATGATAAACTATGTTTGTTTCATAAAATTTTGAGCCTAGTACATCAGGATCCCGCGACATTTGGTAATTTATTATCTTATGGCCCGCAGTCTTCAGTAAGTTTATTAAGTGAAAATTATAGATCAATTGCCTATCCGATGTGATAGTGTACACCCCTATGGTACTTACAATATGGGGGGGGGTGCAAAGATTAATGTTTATATAGGAAAAGGAGGTACGCAGAACACTACCATATGCTAAGTACTTACACGAACATTTCCGTTATCACAACGACTAAGAGTATTTAAAAAAATACGGCATATTAAATGAATTTACACTATGTTGAAAGAGTAAACTTACATTGAGAAATTTTGATTTCTTTTACAGATTTCGGAGAGCTTAAACTTGCATTAAAAACTTCTAATTTTTTACAGCATATGGAGTGGATAAACTTGCAGCATTAGGAACTCTGGATCGGCAATCACTTTCATCTTTTCTAAATTAAAATTCAGACTCATGGTGATTTCTAAAGCTTCCTAAAATGCTGAAGTTCTCTTTCTAGAGCCTTCCTCCCACCTCTCTCTCTTTCTCACTCTCTCTTTTTCTCTAGGATATAACCATGGAGTTTTGTAAAAGCTTATACTTAATAGATCATATTCAAATAGGTTAAAAGGAATAAATTCCGATTATAAACATCGTTAACACCCTGTACATTAGAATTAATTCGGTAATCGCTTTCAGAAACTTACATTCCTCTTGAATAAGTGTTTATTTTATTTTAGTATTTTCGTTTGTATACATTTGAGATTCACGAAATAAAGTTTGGTAGCCAAGTTACGGTCGTATTATGACGGGAATAAATTACATTTCATTTTCTTGTGACTTACAAAACCGAAACGGGAGCTTTGATGCAATTCTTTGATTAACGTCACGAATTTTTAATGTAATTACTCACGACATCCAATTAATTAGAATCACGATTATCAAGTTAATGAGATGCCGCACTTAATCTGGCGTGCTATGTAAATCCTTAACTAATTTAAAACTCCTAATGTGAACACCATGCCTTGAACTGGATAGGGAATTTTTAAAAAGCTGTTTTTCCCAGGGACGCGGAAAATACTGGGCATAATTTTAAACTTTAATTTGAAGTTTACTTGAATTTTTAAAAAGTTAAGTTTTATGATGAACGGGTCATGGGAAAAATTTATGGCATTCAAATTTTAAAACTGGAACAACATTCTTCAAGGGTCTAATACTTACATAAGGATTTCTTTAGTAAATAGGGTTGGTTCAAAAATATAATTTCAAAGGGAGGTATTCCTAACTTCTTTCGTTTTCTTATTGTATCAGTCACTTTCAGCTAGATCAATTTCATTTTAAAAGGCCAAATCTCAGAATCGTATATTTCTAATAGTGTATTTCAAATAAACATGACATTTTCAAAGATATTATGTCAGTATATTCCATGAACTATCCAATATTGGCGTCCCCTGATTGGGAACATCAAAATCAATTATCAATCACCAGGAGAGAAGGTGGTATAAACGTAGGCGGCTCCACGGAGGGGATTTTGTTTTTGGAGGGGATGTAAAATGCAGTGGGGTTTAGTCATAGCGAGCCCGCGCTGAGCGAGTTTCCGAATATAGCGAGGAAAATATGGATTTTGTTTGGTACAATGATTAAGTCCAATACAATTTAACCCCCTTTGGCAAACAAATAACAATTTTAAAAGAGTAAAATAGAAAATTAAACTTTTTGTAAAAATTTTGTCGTTATATACGATTGGTCGTTATAAAAGGCGCTCGTTATAACCGATTTTCACCGCATTTTATTTGAATTTGGGGATGAAAATTTCCTTAATGAACCCCAGTGGATCTGCCACTGATATAAATGATCCAAACGGTGACTGAAGCTAAGATCCCAACCCCCGCCACCACTGCCAGTTCGTTGTTTTAGGCATATTAAACCTACTCTTTCACCGGACAGATTCTGCCATAATAGCTTATTCATTCATAGACGACATGGCTCTGCTGTGAAAAACGCATTCCTATTTTATAATAAAACAAACATGTTTCATCATGAATCAACTAAATTTTTTGCATTTTACTGCCATTTTTAGCAAATACATCAAGGGGCGGGAGTGTGTTCGGAAGTGGGGGGGGGCGAAGTTGGGAAATGTGGTCGCCGTCTGCGGCGCTGTATTTCGGGAAAATACGTAATTAAAAAATAGCGAGCTAAAATATTAGCCAATGGCGCTTATTTTACTTCGTAAATGGATATTTTTAGTAAAATTTCAGAAAAAGAACCAACTTTTAAAAATTGAGTTTTAGAAGAGTGAAATGAAGAAAGTTATTGGAGTAAATTTTACTAGATGTACTCCACGTTAAACTGACACACAAGTATCTTCTTCAGAACTTCGTCAAGGGAAAAGGCATAATTTAATTTTCCTGTAATACACTTCGTATGTTATTAATTGTTTTTCCAGCTATGCGAATAAATTTAATTAAAAACATTCTTAGTAATAACTGAAGAAGAATTATTAATAAAGGCCGTAAAAATAGGCAGTGCAAGATTTATTAAAATAAAAATTCACTTACTTACATTTACAGACGTTTAGGTAGTTAAATAGTTCGCCATCATCAGAACAAAATACGGTCTTCTTCGGTTGCCATTGATGAAAAATTTAAAATTAAAACTTAAGCAGAAAAATGAAAATTTTGTGAGCAAAATTCGACTAATGAAAGTAAAATAAAATATTTAAATATAAAAACAAAGAA
The DNA here is from genome assembly GCA_006491805.2 of Dysdera silvatica. Classification (NCBI taxonomy): domain Eukaryota; kingdom Metazoa; phylum Arthropoda; class Arachnida; order Araneae; family Dysderidae; genus Dysdera; species Dysdera silvatica. The sequence goes on along the minus strand of QLNU02015003.1, from coordinate 126,272,406 downwards.
GAATCTGATTCCAAAATTCTGTTCTTATGCGTTTTCATTGCATATACAGCTACAATTTTTGGAATTTGTTTACAGAAAGCCGAATTCCGTGTGGTTACTACCTCATGCTCGCTCCGCACATCCGCATTTCGAAAAGACGAGTGCTTTGCACTCACTTACCTCTCATGCATTGACATTGTCCTCTTCATAACAAGCCCTGGATAGGGAACTGTTATTCCATCACTATATTGCTTTCAACCGGGATTTTTGCCTTTCTGTCCCCAACGAAGTTGTTCGAAATGTGTTAAGATTTTTGTTTGCATCCAACAACTATTCTGTCATCTGCTTCTTCTTTAACCAAAGAAGAAATTTATATTGCGTTTGCTCTTGGAATCACATCAGGTCTTGTTTGCATAATGCGGAGATTCAACTTCTACATTATTTTTACTCCATTACTAAGATTGGTTTTCTAAAATTAAAGGACCAGATGCCCGAAACTAACAATTGGGGAGTGTATAAAATAAAACGCGAGGGTGGGCCCTTCTATATTGGACAAACGCATCTTGAACTCCTTTCCTTACTTAAAGAATACCAGATTACTATCCACAAATAAAATTATACAAACTAACTTACTCCAAACATTCATTGAAATTCGACAATAAATTCCATTTATGTTTTCCGATGGTCACCTCTTTAATAAATGTTGATCATCTTCTGATCTAAATTTTCTAACATTTTATATTTCTTGTGGTCGCAATTTAGTCGTTATCGACCCGAATGGAACCATATATTTTCCATCGTGCTTAAAAAGAATTGTTCTTCTCAATCTAATAGACGCCATTGTAGCTTCTCTGCTTTTCTATTTATATATCTGGATAACTTTACCATGTCTTTACTTTTCTACTTTACCTTTCGTTTTCTAAACCTTCGATTTTCTACTGAATGTACTATTTTATTTCTATATACTTAGTTTTTATTTAGTTGGTACATACTTACTTTAATTTTATTTTTACACGCTTAGTTTTCATTTTATTTTTATATGCATAGTTTTTATTTTATTTTTATGATGTATTTATTATTTTATTATTTTACATTATTTTCAATATTTGGCTACATTTGCTCATGAAAATTTCAGTTTATTTGATTTAATTATTATTCTAATTTTTTGATCGATTAAACAACAATTTCACAACAATTTTTTTCAACGATTAGACAACAATCGATTAGAAAACAATGAAATTTTATTTTGTTCAGATACTATCAAACTCTTTTTTTGTGGTTTTACGGCTCAAAGACTAAAATGGTCATGCTGCGCCGGGACCTACTGTTTTCCGAGGAATCCGAACCTTTTAAGGCCTAGGGAACTAAACCCCGGACTACAGTATGTAGTGAGATCTTCATGAGATCTTTGAGTAAGCATTTTTTGCACCATTAGGAGTCGAATCCAAGTTAACGGCGCACTAGGCGAACGCGTTACCACACTGCGCCACCGCAGGGCAGCAGACCATTTTCCGGCGAACCAATTGTAAGTAACTCAGCTATAACAGTGGCTGTCTGTGAATTTTTATCCAAATTAACTGAAAAGGGCTCCGGCCTGGCTACCTCAGGGAGGAGCTCCTTCTCGCCCGCCGCCGTTTAGGCCTCGCCTCGCCACCAGGTCTGTCCGACCTCCTGGATCCCACCGGATCCCCCCGCCTTCGCGCTGCCTCCGTGGCTGTGCTAAACACCTTCCTTTCCGGTCTTGGCCGGTTCCTGTAGGTTACTCGGCTGGCCCATGGGGGTGTCTCCGGTCCTGCTGCCTGGGCCGTGGCCGTTCCCCGTGACGGTTCCAACGGCTGCTGGTTTCGGTGTGCGTTGAATGACGACTTTACGTGAACGTGCATCTATGAATGCCGTGTTGATCGGCAATCCATCTCCCCCTCAGCCGCCTCGGCGGCTGATTACGCTGTTCAAGCGTCCTGTCTGGGATTACAGCGCCGCCCCCGGCGGCCACCCTTCCCAATGAAACCCTTGCAAAAAAGAAGAAGAAGAACTGAAAAGGGCGGGAAAATTTTCGCATCATAGTTAATGATGTGGTTGATAATTTTTTTATATATGACATATTATTGCCCTGTGCTAACCCCGTGACGGGTGGTAATATCTCATATATATATATATAAAAAACAATTCATCATCTAACTGAAATGTAGTTGGAGAATTATTAATTAGTGCGGAAAGTCGAAATTTGTCGCTTGATATTGTTCTGGGTTTGTTCTCGCCCCTGCAAATCAACTCTTTTTTCCCTTGACAACGGAGACAATCTACCATAAAAAGTCTGAAGAAAGTTAAATAACAAAAAATTCTGTGTAATTTCCGCATAAATTTAAGCCTTCTCAATATAGGCCTATATGGTTTGTGATTCGATCCAAGCAATGCTTCCATTTTTTTTTAAATCGGTTTTGTTCTCACAATCAGACTACTGTTGTACTTCTTATTTTTTATTTTTAATATTATAAACTTGGTTAAATTTCGAATAATTGTTTATCAAAATAACTCGTGGTATGTGTTATTTAATGATCATACTAAGGACATTTGTGAAAAACGCACCCTAAATTTGAGTGTTTTCTATGGCACACCTAAATCTTGACTCAAGGTTTTTTTGCATCGCTTGAACTCCTGCTTGCCGCGGTACTGAATCTGATTACGCATTCACATATTACTTTTCTCAAATGAATTTTTAAAATAAAGCTCTTATTTTCTACAACATAGCCTTATTGCCTTCATAGTATAAAAAAATCCTTAGCTAAGATAAAGGCCCCCTCTGATGTAAGGCGTTCAAGTCTATTTGGTCCTCGAAAGCTTTGCTTTCTGCTGGAACACCCAGAAGAAATAGCCTTGTCTAATGAATGGATGGAAATCAGAAAGGAACTCATTAGAAATGCTTCAAGCATCACTGATGAAGAAGTCTCCAGACTTTTAGCATCTGAAAACAGTTTCGGTCTGTTTGTCTGGAATGACAAAAAGCGGTTAACCGCAGGCTAGCCAATAAAATAAATGAGATGGATGGTCCTTCCTTTATTCCCTCGGTTTTCTTTACTGTAGAAATATCACTGTACCATTGAATGTAATGTAAAGTATATATACACAATGAAATCCACTATAACCTGCCCGCATGTAACGAATTTCTCTATGTAAAGAGGAAAATATTGATTTTATTATAATGTTAAAATGCAATAGAATTTAATCGTTTTGAGGGAGCAAAACACTTGCGCTCTCTGAATCGAACGAGAAAATACAGTCAATTAGCTGAAGTCTGAAAAAATAGCGGTCTGTTATCGCATAAAAATTCTGTAAAAATATTTTTGCTGCAAAATTGATAAGAATTCATTTTGCGTCAAAACTGACAGAAAGATGCCTCATACGTAAAATGACTTGAAAATGACGTGAAAAGAAGGGACCCGCCAATCCTGGCGGCTAAATCCAGGGGCGGCCGTTTATTACCTTTGACCATTTGATCAAAGAGAATGCTAAGGATATATTTGCTTTATTTTATAAAATTTAAAAAATATTTCTATTTCACGTGATAACTGTTTAAAACTTTGTAAAAAGTAGACACTGCACATATAAAAGTCTTAATTATATAATATTAAATTAATAGGAGCGGTGATATTTTTTTTCACCTAGAGGGTCAATAATCCAGGAACGGTCTTGCACACAAGACACATACCCATAGGCGCCATTCTTTTAGACAGGGGATGTGGAGGAGCCAGAAATAGATTATTAGTTAGTGTAAATATTGTTAATATTAAATAATACAAATAATACAAATTTCATACACTAACTAATATTAACCTTAACTAAAAATTAGTTAATGTTAATATTAGTTAGTGTATGAAATGAGTAAAATGAGTTAAAGTACTCATTTAAATAATTATATGAAAATTTACCTTCGCATTTAAAATATCATGAGTACGATTTTGTTCTTTTTTTTTTTTAGAAGTATTCCTTCCTTTCTTTTTTCACCTTGATTGGCGCGGAATGACCTTTGCTCTCCTTGCGCCATAAAAATACAATAAACCAATCATTTTTTGTAAAGTAAAAATGGGGAGGTTGCACAGCCTATACCTAGAGGTTATTTTCTTTTTTTTTCTTTCAATTCTTTGGAAGAAAAAAAAATTATTAAGTAAAAATAAATTCCCGCACAAAAACTCACAAACACTCGCCCCGGTGGCTTTTCGTATTGACCAACATATGGCAATTTTGTTATCGATGTGAAGGGTAATAATACACTTACAACATGAGCTGT
>QLNU02015003.1:126248286-126268042 GCA_006491805.2 Dysdera silvatica | reverse complement strand
AAACAATAATTGATATATAATATATATAAACAATAATTGATATATAATATATAAACGGGGAGAATAATTGTTTTGTTAAATAAATTAAATTTATCGATACGTTAAAATTTTTCTATAATTTTTCGAATTTACTTTTTAAGACAGCTTCGTTTATAAGGAATAAATCAAACGTGTTAAAAAGAAGCACTCCTAAAAAATTAAATATTTAATTCAATAAATATAGGTTAACGTTGAAAAGGTTACTTTATTTGGAGAGAAATTTTTGGAAAAAAAATTGGCGATATTTGGCATAAAAACATGATTGAAAAATGTCGCGAGTTTTCTGGGTTTAAGATCAGTAAAAAGTTCACAACATTTAAAAAAGTAACTTATTAATATTATAAACATTTCTACTGAGCTTTAACCTATAAAATTCTTTGCTTTCAGACATTGCAAAAATCTCTGCATATTTTTGTAAAATATTATAAAATATCCCTCTGCCTATCAAACAGAAATACAAAAGTATACACAATATAACCTCTATTTTCTAACTCTCTTCTAATCGGAACTCCCTGCTATCCGACGTAGCGATTGCTGCTTCTTAATAGCGATCCCGTCCAAACTACGGAAAAAAAACTACTTCATTTTAAGCCTTTATAAGACGTTTTAAATAAATTACTTCGAAGTAAAAAATAAGGATTGTATTTATTTCTAAAATGGCAACATCTTTTCTTACTACACGTGCACCTATTATAAAAATACATACTTCTAATTAGTACTACCAACAGTATCAAATTTCTGAATTGATGTGACCATTATTTTGTTGTATTACAATTTATGTATTATACTTCATATATATTTATTATATATTCATTTTATATATAATTTATATTGTATTTTTATTTTTATACGAAAATTTCGATCTACTGATGTTAACTCAGTGTTGATTCTAATAACAGAGAGGTTCTACGGTAGATGTAAACATGAAAAAAACAGCAGACGACTTTTCCCTTGTTGCCAACCGTGAGACTTAAATAACCCGATTTAAAGTAATAGGATAAATCTTCAGTTTCTTAAGAATTGATATTCACTGAAAACGATAGGAAATAAAATATTTCGGGACTTTAAAGCTCAATGCAGCCAGAAACAAAATAGGTGAAACACAATGCTTGGGGCTATTCCAGAAACTCGTTTTTGAATTGGGTTTTTAAATGGAAATATATCATATGTTTTTTCCCCTATTTTTGTTCCCTAATGCAAAAATAAACCTTAAATGCAAAGAAACTGGCCATCCGACACCACGAAATGGACTTTTCATATTTCAAAGGAAAACAGATTCGCTAGTTCAGATAAAAAGGGGTAAAAAACAAGTGTATTTTGTTAAGGTATTGCACGAATATGCGCATAAAAGTATGCACGCACTATATATATATATATATATATATATATATATATAACAAAAGAATTAAAGACTGATTTCTTGAAGTCGAAACCAGGTCAGATCGAGCAGCGAGGCTTTTTGTTCAATTATCCCAGCAATATCAACTTCAGATAGTATAGGCATATGCACCACCGTCAAGCCATACCAACAAAGATGTTGAAGAATTTTATGAAGAAATGAAACAGTTACACGCCAAGGGGAAACAACACATCAAACTCATCATGGGGGATTTTAATGCAAGAAGTGGACAATAGAAATAAGGAGAGACATCGGTTGGTAAATACGGATACGGGGAAAGGAATGAACGTGGCGATCAACTCATAGAATTTGCAGAAGCTGAAAATCTTAGCATCATGAATTCATTTTTTAAGAAGAAACCGCAAAGAAAATGGACATGGAAACACCCCAATGGAGGAACTAGTGAAATTGACTATATCCTGGCAAACAAGAAATCAATTATTGAAGATTGCAGCGTACTGAACAGATTTAATACTGGAAGTGATCATCGAATGGTGAGATGTAAAATGCACTTAAATACTAAATTAGAACGACAGAAGCTCATTAGGAAACAAGTAAGTAAGAGGGTGGATCTAATGAAACTGAAAGTAAATACCGAGGCATTCAAGTTGGAATTAAAAAATCGCTTTTCTGCACTGGAAGGACTTATTGAAGAAGTTGACATCTCAGAAGCAAATGAAAACATTGTTAAGACAATAGTTGAAACTGCTGGGGAAATTGGTGGTGTAACCTGTAAAAAGCACAATAGCAAATTATCTGAGAAGACGAAACAGCTCATGAAAAGGCGAAGAGATATGAAGGTGGACAATCGAAATACCAGTTCCAGGATTGAGTACATAGAACTTTGTAAAACTCTGCGCAAAAGCATGAAAGAAGACATAAGAAAATTCAACTGTGAGCTAGTAAGGAAAGCCATTGAAAATAACAAGAGCCTTAGGGTTGTTAAAGGAAGTTTATCTGTTGGGAAGAAACACATCATTGCATTAAAAGGAGAGGATGGCACCGTAACAAGAAATAGGGAAGAAATACTTAGAAGAGTTGAAGAATTCTACAAAAAACTATATGAAAGTAACAGTGGATTAAACGAAGACACTGAAATAGTCGAAGGAACAGCTCCTAAAATCTTAAAAGAAGAAGTTTCATTTGCAATAAAAAGTATGAAGAAAGGAAGAGCCCCTGGCGATGATGGTATTACATTAGATATCCTAAAAGAAGCTGGAGAATATGTAGAAGACATACTTGCAAAATTCTTTACCAAATGTCTTAACAGCGGTAACATACCAAACCAATGGGATTCTGCAACAGTAATTCTTTTGCATAAAAAAGGTGATAAAGAGGATTTGAAAAATTACCGACCAATTAGCTTGTTACCTGCTATTTATAAAATCTTCACAAAAGTGCTAACACATCGCCTGCAGAAAAAATTAGATGCAGCTCAACCAAGAGAACAAGCTGGATTTCGAAGTGGATTCAGTACAGTGGACCATATTCAAGTATTAAGAGAATTAATTGAAAGAACACATGAATATGAACTTCCATTGTGTGTTGCATTTATTGACTATGAGAAGGCCTTTGACTCTATTAAAACATCAGCAGTCATCAACTCTTTAAGATCAACAGACATTGAGGATGTGTACATTGACATGGTGAAACGTGTGTATAAAAATGCAAGTGCAAAATTTCGGTTACATAAAGATACCAAAACTATCAAAATTGGTAAAGGTGTGAGGCAGGGAGATACCATTTCTCCAAAACTTTTTACTTCAGCTTTACAGATGATTTTTCAGCTGATAAATTGGAATAACAAGGGAATAAAAATAAATGGTGAATATTTAAATCATTTGCGGTTTGCTGATGACATTGTTATTTTTTCAACGAACCCATCAGAACTCCAAGACATGGTACAGGAGCTCTCAACTAGAAGTAAAGAAGTTGGACTCAAGATGAACCTACAAAAAACTAAGATCATGTTCAATAATTTTGTAGAGGAAACAAAAATACAAGTTGACAACATTGAGCTAGAAATTGCTGATTCATATATTTACCTTGGCCAGCTGATTTCAATGGATGGCAACATTATGAAAGAACTCAACAGACGTATTAAACTTGGCTGGAGTGCATTTGGAAGAAACAGTTTTATCCTGAAGGGGAAATTGCCTTTGTGTCTAAAAAGAAAGGTCTTCAACCAGTGTGTATTGCCAGTCCTCTCTTATGGATCAGAGACATGGAGTCTAACAGTTGGAGCAATACGAAAGTTACAGACAACGCAAAGGAGCATGGAGAGGTGCATGCTTGGAATAACTAGGAGAGATCGAAAAAGAAACACTTGGGTGAGAGAGCAAACTAGAGTAGAGGACATCATTGTTAAAGTAAAAGGGCTGAAATGGCGATGGGCTGGGCATATTGCAAGAAGAACTGATCAACGATGGACAACAGAAATTCTGAACTGGATTCCAAGAGACCACCGAAGACCTAGAAAACGTCCTCAAACTAGATGGGTGGATGAAATAAGAAAACAGGTTGGGGTGACGTGGAAACGAATGGCCCAGGATAGACTTGTGTGGAAAGCATTTGGAGAGACCTTCATCCAGCAGTGGATAGATAATGGTTGAATATGATGATGATGATATATATATATATTGCCTATTCGAAGTGATAGTGTACACCCTTATGATACTTACAATATGGGAGTTCACAGACTAGTGTTTATGTAGGATAAGGAGGTATGCAGAACACTACCATATACTAAGTACTAACACGAACATTTTCGTGATCACAACGTGAGAATATTTAAAGTAATAGGGCATACTAAATAAATTCACACTATTTTGAAAGAGTAAACTTACATTGAGAATTTTTGGTTTCTTTTACGGCTTTTGGAGAGCTTAAACTTGCATTGACAACTTTTGATTTTTTACAGTATATAAAGTGGATAAACTTGCAGCATGGGGGAACTCTTGATCGGCAATCACTTTCATCTTTTCTAAATTAAAATTCAGACTCATGGTGATTTCTGAAGCTTCCTAAAATACTGAAGTTCTGTTTCTAGAGCCTTCCCTCCATCTCTCTCACACTCTCTCTTTTTCTCTAGAATATAACCATGGAGTTTTGTAAAAGCTTATACTTAATGGATCATATTCAAATAGGTTAATAGGAATAAATTTTGATTATAAGCATCGTTAACACCCTGTACATTCGAATTAATTCAGTAATTGCTTTCAAAAGCCTAAATTCTTCTTGAGTAAGTGTTTACTTTATTTTTGTATTTTCTCTTGTATACATTTGAGATTCACGAAATAAATTTTGGCAGCCCAGTAACGGTCGTGTTTTGACGGGAAGAGAATACATTTCATTTTCTTGTGACTTACAAAACCGAAAACGGGAGCTTTGATGCAATCCCTTGATTAACGTCACGATTTTCAATTTAATTACTCACGACATCCAATTAATTAGAATCACGATTATCAAGTAAATGAGATGCCGCACTTAATCCGGCGCGTTATGCAAATCGTCAACAGATTTAAAACTCTTAATTTGAACACCATGTCTTAAACTGCATAGGGAAGTTTTAAAAAGTTGTGTTTCCTATGAAATACTGCAGAAAATATTTCGCATAATTTCAAACCTTAATTTGAAGTTTGCTTGCATTTTTAAAAAGTTAAGTTTTATGATGAACGGGTCATGGCAAAAATTTATGGCATTCAAAATTTAAAACTGGAACAACATTCTTCAAGGGCCTAATACTTATATAAATGTTTATTTAGTACATGGGGTTGGTTTAAACAAATCATTTCAAATAGAGGTATTCCTAACTTCTTTCGTTTTATTACTATATCAGTCACTTTCAGCTAGATCGATTTCATTTTAAAAGGCCAAATCTCAGAATCGTATATTTCTAATAACGTATTTCAAATAAACATGACATTTTCAAAGATATTATGTCAATATATTCCATGAACTATCCAATATTGGCGTCCCCTGATTGGGAACATCAAAATCAATTATCAATCACCAGGAGAGAAGGTGGTATAAACGTAGGCAGCTCCACGGAGGGGATTTTGTTTTTGGAGGGGATGTAAGATGCAGTAGGACTGACTCATAACGAGCCCGCATTTAGCGAGTTTCTGGATACAGCGAGGAAAATATGGATTTTGTTTGGTACAATGATTAAGTCCAATACAATTTAATCCCCTTTGGCAAACAAATAACAATTTTAAAAGAGTAAAATAGGAAATTAAACTTTTTGTAAAAATTTTGTCGTTATATACGATTGGTCGTTATAATCGGCACTCATTATAACCGATTTCCACAGCATTTTATTTGAATTTGGGGATGAAAATTTCCTTAATGAACCCCTGTGCATCTGCCACTGATATAAATGATCTAAACGGTGACTGAAGCTAAGATCCCAACCCCCGCCACCACTGACAGTTCGTTGTTTTAGGCATATTAAACCTACTCTTTCACCGGACAGAATCTGCCATAATAGCTTATTCATTCATAAACGACATGGCTCTGCTGTGAAAAACGCATTCCTGTTTTATAATAGAGCAAACATGTTTCAACATGAATCAACGATATTTTTATAGTTTACTGTCATTTGTAGCAAATACATCAAGGAGCGGGAGTGTGTTCGCAGGTGGGGGGGGGGGTTGTTGGGAGGGGTGGCCGCTGTATTTCCAGCAAGTACTCAATTAAGGAATAGCGAGCTAAAATTTTAGCCAATAGCGCTTATTTTACTTTATAAATGGATATTTTTAGCAAAATTTCAAAAATAGAACCAATTTTCAAAAATTGATTTACAAAAGAGTGAAATGAAGAAAGCTATTAGAGGCAAATGTTATTAGATGTACTCCACGTTCACCGAACAAACAATTATCTTCTCCAGCATTTTGTCAAAAGAAAAGGCATAATTTACTTTCCCTATAATTTACTTCGGATGTCATTAATTGTTTTCCCAGCCGTACGAGGAAATTTGATCAAAAATGCTCTTCGTAATAACTAGGGAAGAAGTAATAATAAAGGCCGTAAAAATGCGCAGTGCACGATTTTTTAAAATGAAAATTCACTTACTTACATTTACAAGTATTAAATTGGGTAAATGAACAAAATACGGTCTTCTTCGGTTGTCATTGATCAAAAATTTTAAATAAAAACTTAAGCAAACAAAATGAAAATTTTGTGAGCAAAATTCAACTATTGAAAGTAAAATAAAATATTTAAATATAAAAACGAAGAAGAATTTGATTCCAAAATTCCTTTCTTAGACGTTTTTATTTGACACACACCTACAATTTTTGGAATTTGTTTACAGAAAGCTGAATTCCGTGTGTTTACTCCCTCATTCTCGCTCCGCACATCCATATTCCGAAAAGATGAATGCTTTGTACTGACTCACCTCTCATGCATTGGCCTCGTCCTCTTCACAACAAGCACTGAATAGGAAATTGCCATCCTTAACAATATTGCTTTCAACCGGGATTTTTGCCTTTCTATCACCAACGAAGTTGTTCGAAATGTTTTAAGATTTTTGTTCGCATCCTTCAACTACTCTGTCACCTGCTTCTCCTTTAACCAAAGAAGAAAATTATATTCCGTTTGCTCCTGGAATCATATCAGATCTTGTTTGCATAATTCGGAGGTTCAACTTCTAGATTATTTTTAACTCCATTACTAAAATTGGTTTTCTTAAATTAAAGGACCAGATTCCCGACGCAAACAATTAGGGGGTGTATAAAATAAAACGCGAGAGTGGGCGTTTATATATTGAACAAACGCATCTTGAACTCCTTTCCCTACTTCAAAAAGATTAATATCCACAAATAAAATTCCACAAACTAACTTACGCCAAACGCTCATTGAAATTCAACAATAAATTCCTTTTATTTTTTCCGATGGTGACCTCTTTAATAAATGTTGATCATCTTCTGATCTAAATTTTCTGACAACGTTTTATATTTCTTGTGGTCGCAATTTAGTCGTTATCGACCCGAATGGAACCATATATTTTCCATCGTGCTTAAAAAGAATTGTTCTTCTCAGCCTAATAGACGCCATCGTAGCTGCTCTGCTTTTCTATTTATATATCTGGATAACTTTACCATGTCTTTACTTTTCTACTTTACCTTTCGTTTTCTAAACCTTCGATTTTCTACGAATTATTCTCCATTTTATTTCTATATACTTAGTTTTTATTTAGTTGGTACATACTTACTTCAATTTTATTTTTATGTTCTTAGTTTTATTTTATTTTTATATGCTTAGTTTTCATTTTATATTTATATGCTTAGTTTTCATTTTATTTTTATATGCTTAGTTTTCATTTTATTTTATATACTTACTTTTTATTTTATTTTTATGATGAATTGTATTATTTTACTTTATTTTCAATATTTGGCTGCATTTGATCACGAAAATTTTATTTTATTTGATTTAGCTCTTATTCAAATTTTTTGATCGATTAGATAACAGAGAAACACAATAAAATTTTTCTCCTAAAGGGGACAGAAATTTTATTTTGTTCAGGTGTATCAAACCATTTTTTGGTTTTACGGCTCAATGACCAAAATGCTCCTGCTGCCATGAAGCCTAATATTTTCCGAGGAATCCGAACCTCTTAAGGCCTAGGGAACCAAACCCCGGACTACAGTGAGCAGTGCGATCTTTATGAGATCTCTGAGTAAGCGTTCTTTGCACCATTGGGAAACGTACCCGCGTTAACGGCGCACCAGGCGAACGTTTTGCCACACTGCACCAACGCAGGGCCCCAGACCATTTTCCGTCAAAACAATTGTAACTCAGCTACGACCGTGACTGTCTCTGAATTTTTATCCACATTTACTGGAAAGGAAGAGAAATTTGTCTTACCATAGTCGAGGATGTAGTAATATTAGTTGATAATTTTCATTATATATGATGTAGTATTACCCTGTGCTAACCTTGTGAAGGGTGATAATAACTCGTATATATAAGAAACGAATTATCATCTAACTGAAATGGAGTTGAATTACCAATTAGTGCGGAAAGTCGAAATTTGTCACTAGATATTGTACTGGGTTTGTTTGGTCTGGCCATCGCAAACACACTTTTTATTCTCTTGAAAAAAAAAAAAAAAGACAATCTGCCATAGAAAGTCTGAAGAAAGTTAAATAACAAGAAATGCTGTATAATTTCCGCATAAATTTAAGCTTTCTCAATATAGGCCTATATGGTTTGTGATTCGATCCAAGCAATGCGTCCATTTTTTTTTTTTAAATCGGTTTTGTTCTCACAATCAGACTACTGTTGTACTTCTTATTTTTTATTTTTAATATTATAAACTTGGTTAAATTTCGAATAATTGTTTATCAAAATAACTCGTGGTATGTGTTATTTAATGATCATACTAAGGACATTTGTGAAAAACGCACCCTAAATTTGAGTGTTTTTTATGGCACACCTACATCTTGACTCAAGGTTTTTTTTGCATCGCTTGAACTCCTGCTTGCCGCGGCACTGAATCTTGTTACGCATTCACATATTACTTTTCTCAAATGAATTTTTAAAATAAAGCTCTTATTTTCTACAACATAGCCTGACTGACTTCATAGCATAAAAAAATTATTAGCTAAGATAAAGGGCAATCTGATGTAAGGCGTTCAAGTCTATTTGGTCCTCGAAAGCTTTGCTTTCTGCTGGAACACCCAGAAGAAATAGCCTTGTCTAATGAATGGATGGAAATCAGAAAGGAACTCATTAGAAATGCTTCAAGCATCACTGATTAAGAAGTCTGCAGACTTCCAGCATCAGAAAACAGTTTCGGTCTGTTTGTCTGGAATGACAAAAAGAAGTTAACCGCAGGCTGGCCAATAAAATAAACGAAATTAATGGTCCTCCCTTCATTCCCTCGGTTTTCTTTATTGTAGAAATATCACTGTACCATTGAATGTAATGTACACGTATATATGCACAATAAGATCCACTTATAACCGGCCCGTACGTAACGAAATTCTCTATGTAGAGAGAAAAATATGGATTTTGTTTGGGATAATGTTAAAATGAAATAGAATTTAATCGTTTTGAGGGAGCAAAACATTTACTCTTCCTGAAATTGGACGAGGAGAAAATATAGTCAATTAGCTTAAGTCAAAAAAAAAACAGCGGTCTGTTATCGCATAAAAATTATGCAAAAATATTTTTGCGGCCAAATTGATAAAAATTCGTTTTACGTCGAAACTGACAGAAAGATGCCTCATACATAAAATAGTATTACGATCGCAAAAACAAATAATTAGTCCTATTTACACACGAAACGTCGGTAACCAACTTCCGTTAGAGAACTGTAAGTAGCACTTGAATGGTCGATCACCTGTATGAATGCATTCAGCAGCTTAAAGTTTTTTACTCCAGAATGTACGTTTCTCTTGATGCTCGTTCTTTCATACGCTCAAATTCACGTGTTTGTGGCATTGGCAAATTCCTAAATAGACATACAAGCAGGGCCGTTATTGACATGTGGTGCAGAAGGTACACCTCATGTCAATAAGGTGCACCCTTCTGCACCTTGTGCAAAAGGTGCCCACGAACCCTGGAGGCCAAATCCAAGGGCGGCTGTTTATTATCTTTGACCATTTTATCAAAAAGAACCCAAAGGATATATTTGCTTTATTTTATAGAATTTAAAGAATGTTTCTACTTTACATGATAACTGATTAAAACTTTGTAGATATATAAAATCAGACACTGCGCATATAAAAGTCTTAATTAAATAATAATAAATTAATAGGAGCGGTGATATTCTTTTTTCACCTAGGGGGTCAACAATCCAGGAACGGTCTTGCCCACAAGATACAAGACCCTAGGCCCCATTCTTTTAGACTGGGGAAGTTGAGGACCCAAAAATCGATTATTAGTTATTGTATGAAATGATTAATCGTTTAAATAATTACATGAAAACTTACTTCCACATTTAAAATATCATGAGTACGATTTTGTTTTTTTTTTAGAAGTATTCCTTCCTTTCTTTGTTCATGGCGCAGTATGGCCCAGATGCTCTTGCGCCATAAAAAGCCAAACAATCAATCAATCATTTTGGCGCAGTGGCTTGAATGCTCTTTGCATAACCATAAAAACCAAACAAACAAACAAACAAACAATGTGTTTCTTTGTTCACCTTGATTGGCACAGAATGACCATTGCTGTCCTTGCACTATAAAAACACAATCAACCAATCCTTTCTTTCTTCACCTCGATTGGTGCAGAATGACCCTTGCTGTCCTTGCGCCATAAAAGTACAATCAACCAATCCTTTCTTTGTAAAGGAAAAATGGCGCGGTTACACAGACTGTACCTAGAGGTTGTGATTTTGTAATTTCATAAATCCACCACCAGCTTGTTGCCACATACGTTGTTTATGAAATTCTGTAAAATCAAGAGCGAATATTATTGTATACATGTCATATCCGCATATTACCTATACAGACTTTATTTCAAAAGTTTGAAACTTTAAACTCTAAAGCGGATTTAGAGAGGATCGGATATATCTTGTTTGTCTCAAGCTTCTCGTTATATGTGGGTCCTAATGTATATTGATTTTTTATTATTAATTTTGTGTATGCTTTCACCTATGTATGTATACACACATAGTAATGATAGGAACCTACATATCTTTTTTGGCTACATCGCCATTTGTAAACGTTTAGTGTTTTACACTTTCTCTCACGTTTACCAATGTACAAATGCGACTCTCACCTATTTCTGCAACTTCTACTGTAGCTCGTTTACCTTAGCTGTTTGCATAATTGTCAATTCAATTATGTTTGTCAATTCAATGTCAATTGAATTGTGAATTCAATGTGTTCTGCAAGCGGAGAGCAAAACGCTATGAAGAAGTGGTTTGTTCTGTGCTTGTTTGCGTGCTTGTGTTTTTATGACGTAAGAACAGCGGAAACTATGCTGCAGCGGGAACTAAAGGTTTCTGAATCTCTATTGCCTGCGAAAGCAAGTTCAGGTGGAGAACAAATGGGTCGCGTTCGGCGATGTCATTGGATATCCGAATTTTACGACGCAAGGGCAGGAAGAGACGTGCTATGTTGGGACCTAATGGTTTCTGAATGTCTATTGCCTGTGAAACCAAGTCTCGGTGGAGAAAAAACAAGTTGCATTCTGCAATACTATTGGAAGTCTGAATTTTACGGCGCAAGGGCAGAAGGAATCATGCTTCGCCGAAAACTAAAGGTTTCTGAATCTCTAATCTGTGACAGCAAGTCCCCGTGGAGGAAAAGCAGGGCGCATTCTTTACAAACAATAACATTTTTCCCTGACGAATGAAACCATCTGCCATAAAAATTCAGAAAAACATTAAATAACTGAAAATTGCTGCGTAGTTACCTCAGAAGTTTAATCTTCCTCAATATACATGGTCTGCTTTTCTATCCAAGCAATGCGTCTTTTTTTTTTTTTTTCTTAATTAAATCCGTTTTACTATCACAAGGCCGCTGTTGTATTTCTAGGGCTTTCTTTATTTTTAATATTATAGAATTAGTTAAATTTCGATTAATTGTGCGTCAAAATAACGTATGGTATACGTAATTTGACAATCATACCAAGGGTATTTGAGAATACTCCACCACAATGTTCTCTTTTTTTATTTAATTAAAAAAACACGTTTTCTCCCATTTTTTGGAGCCACACCTGAATCTTAACTCAGAGTTTTTTTACACGCCTTACACTCCCACGTGTCGCGGCACTGAATCTGATTACACATTCAAATATTTCTTTATTAAAATGAATTTTTAATACAGCTCATGTTGTAAGTGTATTATTACCCTTCACATCGATAACAAAATTGCCATATGTTGGTCAATACGAAAAGCCACCGGGGCGAGTGTTTGTGAGTTTTTGTGCGGGAATTTATTTTTACTTAATAATTTTTTTTTCTTCCAAAGAATTGAAAGAAAAAAAAAGAAAATAACCTCTAGGTATAGGCTGTGCAACCTCCCCATTTTTACTTTACAAAAAATGATTGGTTTATTGTATTTTTATGGCGCAAGGAGAGCAAAGGTCATTCCGCGCCAATCAAGGTGAAAAAAGAAAGGAAGGAATACTTCTAAAAAAAAAAAAGAACAAAATCGTACTCATGATATTTTAAATGCGAAGGTAAATTTTCATATAATTATTTAAATGAGTACTTTAACTCATTTTACTCATTTCATACACTAACTAATATTAACATTAACTAATTTTTAGTTAAGGTTAATATTAGTTAGTGTATGAAATTTGTATTATTTGTATTATTTAATATTAACAATATTTACACTAACTAATAATCTATTTCTGGCTCCTCCACATCCCCTGTCTAAAAGAATGGCGCCTATGGGTATGTGTCTTGTGTGCAAGACCGTTCCTGGATTATTGACCCTCTAGGTGAAAAAAAATATCACCGCTCCTATTAATTTAATATTATATAATTAAGACTTTTATATGTGCAGTGTCTACTTTTTACAAAGTTTTAAACAGTTATCACGTGAAATAGAAATATTTTTTAAATTTTATAAAATAAAGCAAATATATCCTTAGCATTCTCTTTGATCAAATGGTCAAAGGTAATAAACGGCCGCCCCTGGATTTAGCCGCCAGGATTGGCGGGTCCCTTCTTTTCACGTCATTTTCAAGTCATTTTACGTATGAGGCATCTTTCTGTCAGTTTTGACGCAAAATGAATTCTTATCAATTTTGCAGCAAAAATATTTTTACAGAATTTTTATGCGATAACAGACCGCTATTTTTTCAGACTTCAGCTAATTGACTGTATTTTCTCGTTCGATTCAGAGAGCGCAAGTGTTTTGCTCCCTCAAAACGATTAAATTCTATTGCATTTTAACATTATAATAAAATCAATATTTTCCTCTTTACATAGAGAAATTCGTTACATGCGGGCAGGTTATAGTGGATTTCATTGTGTATATATACTTTACATTACATTCAATGGTACAGTGATATTTCTACAGTAAAGAAAACCGAGGGAATAAAGGAAGGACCATCCATCTCATTTATTTTATTGGCTAGCCTGCGGTTAACCGCTTTTTGTCATTCCAGACAAACAGACCGAAACTGTTTTCAGATGCTAAAAGTCTGGAGACTTCTTCATCAGTGATGCTTGAAGCATTTCTAATGAGTTCCTTTCTGATTTCCATCCATTCATTAGACAAGGCTATTTCTTCTGGGTGTTCCAGCAGAAAGCAAAGCTTTCGAGGACCAAATAGACTTGAACGCCTTACATCAGAGGGGGCCTTTATCTTAGCTAAGGATTTTTTTATACTATGAAGGCAATAAGGCTATGTTGTAGAAAATAAGAGCTTTATTTTAAAAATTCATTTGAGAAAAGTAATATGTGAATGCGTAATCAGATTCAGTACCGCGGCAAGCAGGAGTTCAAGCGATGCAAAAAAACCTTGAGTCAAGATTTAGGTGTGCCATAGAAAACACTCAAATTTAGGGTGCGTTTTTCACAAATGTCCTTAGTATGATCATTAAATAACACATACCACGAGTTATTTTGATAAACAATTATTCGAAATTTAACCAAGTTTATAATATTAAAAATAAAAAATAAGAAGTACAACAGTAGTCTGATTGTGAGAACAAAACCGATTTAAAAAAAAATGGAAGCATTGCTTGGATCGAATCACAAACCATATAGGCCTATATTGAGAAGGCTTAAATTTATGCGGAAATTACACAGAATTTTTTGTTATTTAACTTTCTTCAGACTTTTTATGGTAGATTGTCTCCGTTGTCAAGGGAAAAAAGAGTTGATTTGCAGGGGCGAGAACAAACCCAGAACAATATCAAGCGACAAATTTCGACTTTCCGCACTAATTAATAATTCTCCAACTACATTTCAGTTAGATGATGAATTGTTTTTTATATATATATATATGAGATATTACCACCCGTCACGGGGTTAGCACAGGGCAATAATATGTCATATATAAAAAAATTATCAACCACATCATTAACTATGATGCGAAAATTTTCCCGCCCTTTTCAGTTCTTCTTCTTTTTTTTGCAAGTGTTTCATTGGGAAGGGTGGCCGCCGGAGGCGGCGCTGTAATCCCAGACAGGACGCTTGAACAGCGTAATCAGCCGCCGAGGCGGCTGAGGGGGAGATGGATTGCCGATCAACACGGCATTCATATATGCACGTTCACGTTAAGTCGTCATTCAACGCACATGACCGTATGGAGGCAAATCCAAGACGACCGTGACAGCAGGACAGTACCCATACATTGAACGATGACTTAGAACCAGCCGAAGCTGAAGGAAGGTCAATTGCGCACAGCCACAAGGCAGCGCGAAGGCAGGGGGGATCGGTTGGTCCGGGAGGTCGGACAGACTGGACTGAGGCGAAGCTAAACGGCGGCGGGCGAAAGAGCTCCTCCCTGGTAGCCATGGAAGAAGCCCTTACTGGTTAATTTGGATAAAAATTCACAGACAGCCACTGTTATAGCTGAGTTACTTACAATTGGTTCGCCGGAAAATGGTCTGCTGCCCTGCGTTGGTGCAGTGTGGTAAAGCATTCGCCCGGTGCGCCATTAACTTGTATTCGACTCCCAATGGTGCAAAAAATGCTTACTCAAAGATCTCATAAAGATCACACTACTCACTGTAGTCCGGGGTTTGGTTCCCTAGACCATAAGAGGTTCGGATTCCTCGGAAAACAGTAGGTCCGGGCGCAGCATGACCATTGTAGTCTTTGAGCCGTAAAACCACAAAAAAAGAGTTTGATAGTATCTGAACAAAATAAAATTTCATTGTTTTCTAATCGATTGTTGTCTAATCGTTGAAAAAAATTGTTGTGAAATTGTTGTTTAATCGATCAAAAAATTAGAATAATAATTAAATCAAATAAACTGAAATTTTCATGAGCAAATGTAGCCAAATATTGAAAATAATGTAAAATAATAAAATAATAAATACATCATAAAAATAAAATAAAAACTATGCATATAAAAATAAAATGAAAACTAAGCGTGTAAAAATAAAATTAAAGTAAGTATGTACCAACTAAATAAAAACTAAGTATATAGAAATAAAATAGTACATTCAGTAGAAAATCGAAGGTTTAGAAAACGAAAGGTAAAGTAGAAAAGTAAAGACATGGTAAAGTTATCCAGATATATAAATAGAAAAGCAGAGAAGCTACAATGGCGTCTATTAGATTGAGAAGAACAATTCTTTTTAAGCACGATGGAAAATATATGGTTCCATTCGGGTCGATAACGACTAAATTGCGACCACAAGAAATATAAAATGTTAGAAAATTTAGATCAGAAGATGATCAACATTTATTAAAGAGGTGACCATCGGAAAACATAAATGGAATTTATTGTCGAATTTCAATGAATGTTTGGAGTAAGTTAGTTTGTATAATTTTATTTGTGGATAGTAATCTGGTATTCTTTAAGTAAGGAAAGGAGTTCAAGATGCGTTTGTCCAATATAGAAGGGCCCACCCTCGCGTTTTATTTTATACACTCCCCAATTGTTAGTTTCGGGCATCTGGTCCTTTAATTTTAGAAAACCAATCTTAGTAATGGAGTAAAAATAATGTAGAAGTTGAATCTCCGCATTATGCAAACAAGACCTGATGTGATTCCAAGAGCAAACGCAATATAAATTTCTTCTTTGGTTAAAGAAGAAGCAGATGACAGAATAGTTGTTGGATGCAAACAAAAATCTTAACACATTTCGAACAACTTCGTTGGGGACAGAAAGGCAAAAATCCCGGTTGAAAGCAATATAGTGATGGAATAACAGTTCCCTATCCAGGGCTTGTTATGAAGAGGACAATGTCAATGCATGAGAGGTAAGTGAGTGCAAAGCACTCGTCTTTTCGAAATGCGGATGTGCGGAGCGAGCATGAGGTAGTAACCACACGGAATTCGGCTTTCTGTAAACAAATTCCAAAAATTGTAGCTGTATATGCAATGAAAACGCATAAGAACAGAATTTTGGAATCAGATTCTTCTTTGTTTTTATATTTAAATATTTTATTTTACTTTCATTAGTCGAATTTTGCTCACAAAATTTTCATTTTTCTGCTTAAGTTTTAATTTTAAATTTTTCATCAATGGCAACCGAAGAAGACCGTATTTTGTTCTGATGATGGCGAACTATTTAACTACCTAAACGTCTGTAAATGTAAGTAAGTGAATTTTTATTTTAATAAATCTTGCACTGCCTATTTTTACGGCCTTTATTAATAATTCTTCTTCAGTTATTACTAAGAATGTTTTTAATTAAATTTATTCGCATAGCTGGAAAAACAATTAATAACATACGAAGTGTATTACAGGAAAATTAAATTATGCCTTTTCCCTTGACGAAGTTCTGAAGAAGATACTTGTGTGTCAGTTTAACGTGGAGTACATCTAGTAAAATTTACTCCAATAACTTTCTTCATTTCACTCTTCTAAAACTCAATTTTTAAAAGTTGGTTCTTTTTCTGAAATTTTACTAAAAATATCCATTTACGAAGTAAAATAAGCGCCATTGGCTAATATTTTAGCTCGCTATTTTTTAATTACGTATTTTCCCGAAATACAGCGCCGCAGACGGCGACCACATTTCCCAACTTCGCCCCACTTCCGAACATACTCCCGCCCCTTGATGTATTTGCTAAAATGGCAGTAAATGCAAAAATTTAGTTGATTCATGATGAAACATGTTTGTTTTATTATAAAATAGGAATGAGTTTTCACAGCAGAACCATGTCGTCTATAAATGACTTGTCACTTGTCACTCCTTCCAGCAGGTCACAATCAATTGAGCTCCCGTTCGCCGATAACCCCACTTGTTAATCAGCGGAAAATGGCCCCCTCTTGTGCGGTACTCGGTCAACGCCTCGAAACGGTGGAAAACCGGTTAGCTTGCCTTCAACGAATCGAGTCAAAACTTGGGCAAATCGAAAACAAACTCGAAAAGCTAAAAGAGCTGGAAGAAGTAACACAAAGCCTCAACTTCATGAATAACAAGTTTGAAGAGATGAGGGAATTGTGTCTTGACCTGAAAAGGGAAAACTGTCGCCTTTCCGCACAAAACGATGCTCTGAAAGACAAAGTAACGGATCTGGAATACGCCTTGGATGAAATCGACAGCTATAATAGGAGAAACAATATTGAAATCCGTAATATTCCTGAGAGCAAAGGTGAATCTACAGATTTGATCCTGAAAAAGATTGGTAAAGTTCTAAACATCGAACTAAATACTTCCAATATGGAAGCATCTCATCGAGTCCTCTCTTCTCAAAAATTCAAGCCCATTATAGCTCGATTTGTAAATCGCCGCACTAAAGAAACCATTATCGCCACAGCCAGGAAAAAAAGAATTACATCGAAGGACCAGGGATTTTCTGGAGAAGTGCAGCCAATATTCATAAGTGAACAATTAACGCAAAGACGGAAACAGCTATTCGGAGCCGCCCTCGAAGCAAAACGTACACATGGCTGGAAACACCTGTGGACTTCCAATGGAAAAATCCTCAGCCGATACACGGACGGAAGTACCATTCTCCAAATAACGTGCCGTAATCTTAAACATTTCAACATTGTCGACCAGCCTTCGGACCCATCTATCCGGCGTCAATGATCCGTGTGGGGTGCTTCCGGATTTAAAAGATGGCTTTCTTGTTTTTACCTTTATCGCGCGCTTCTTTTCTCCTTCCTTCGCTATGGCTTCTCGGTTTCTTTCTCCCTTATCTATTAATTGTCACTATCACTGTGCGGGCGATTTGCAAAGCATATTAGCTAATTGCAGGGACGACCTAAGCGTCCTGCACATCAATATCCGTAGTCTCCTTAAAAACTTAGATCTAATTTCGGAGTTGCTCATGACTTCAAAAATTCCTTTCAAAATTATTGCATTAACCGAAACCAGAACTCTTTCTCAAATCGACGCTAAATATTTAAATCTAGATAATTACCGTCTAGAACACGTCTCCAGACCAGACAGCTCTCACGGGGGTGTAGCCATTTACGTGCATAAAACGGTTAATTACAAAATTAAAAACGTCGGCCCAATTGATTCCTGTGAATCACTCTTTCTGGACATAAATACTTATTCTCCCCTGAATACAGTTTCTGTGGGTGTTATTTATCGTTCACCAAACAACAATGCAGCCGACTTCCTTAAAGCACTTGAAATTTCTCTTTTCCAAAATTTTTCAAAATCGAATTTAATACTTTGCGGTGATTTTAATATAAATTCGCTCGAGAACACCCCTATTAACCGTTCTTTATCTAACATCCTTGCTTCCCACGGCTGCATTCCCTTCATTAATAAAGCTACCAGAGTTACAGACGTGTCAAAAACCCTCCTAGATCATATTTATTCCAACATCACCGACTATCCATTTCAGGCAGGCATAATTCAAACGGGAATCTCAGATCATTTTCCGGTATTTATTAAAATATCGAATTTACTACCAAGATGCACTATTGATCGTAAAACCCCGAGAATTTCCTACAACCTAGAAAAAGTTTCCTCACTACTCAACAATGCAAACTGGCTTGACGCGATGTACAACAGTTTCGATCCCAACGAGGCTTACAATATTCTCACAGAAGGGGTAACTGGGGCTTTAAAAAATTCCGAATATTTAACTAATAAGTCTTATAAACGCACTCCAAGAAAGCCTTGGATCACAGGAGGTATCCTGAAATCCATCATCAATAGGGATCGGCTTCATGCTAAATACAGGAACAGTCCTTTTGACCCCCTTTTAAAATCAAAATACGTTTCGTATCGAAATTTGTTAACTACAATCCTGAGAGTAGCCAAAAGGAACTACTTTGATGCGAAGTTTAAAATCTCACTCGGAGACAACAAATCTACGTGGAAAACAATTTACGAGGCCCTAAACCGCAAAAAATCAAATAATCTCCTCCCCACCAAAATCAATGCCTTTGGCACTGAGCTCCACACAACTAATACAATAGCCAACGGCTTCAACGAACTTTTTGCAAACGATCCCCCCCTCCCAACAGTAGTTCCACTCCCCCGCACCACTCAGAAGTTTTTGAACCCTTCCCCGCCGCCGGGTCTTCTTTCTTCCTTAAACCATTGAGCAGAAACGAGGTCAAGCGTTCTATTAATGCTCTTAGTTCCAAGTCCACAGGTCTCGATAATATCCCGCCGCATATTGTTAAAGCCAACCCAGATTTCTTTGCAAATGCTATTGCGCATTTAATCAATATCAGCTTCAATAAGGGTATTTTCCCCTCGAAGCTTAAGATGGCTAAAATTATTCCTATATTTAAAAAAGGCAACCCATCTGACA
>QLNU02015003.1:126212846-126231788 GCA_006491805.2 Dysdera silvatica | reverse complement strand
TAATTTAAATACTTAAAACAATTTCATTAACAAACTTTCGCAGCAAATTAGATAAGTTAAATAATGGTTTAAAATGTTTATTAAAGAAATAGTGAGATATCAGAATAATTTAAATTCTAAATATAACAGGATTTCACAAATTTTCACAAAAAAATGTTGAAGTAATCATCCGACCACTCTCCCGAGCAACGAAATTTCGAAGATGCATTATTTCATTTTCCCTTACTGTGTCCTAACTCTTGCAAAACTCTCACAAAGAATGAAAAATTTGTCAGAAATTTCGTGGCCATCGCATAATGTCTCTTCTTTCCTGTCAACTCGTTTTATCGTTAAAGTGCACTGGGAAAGAAAACTCTTTTAGTTCGTCACCACTAACTTGGGTTAAAGTTAAAGGATAAAGTTAAAATTTATCCTCGACGAGCCAAAATTTTCATACTGGCCATTGTTCTTACATTCATTTTTTCTCGATGCTTCCGTTGTCGTAGCACCAGTCACCAATTTTATGTAGGATAAACAATATTATCAGTTGAAAAATTTTCAAAGAAAAATACTTTTAGCATGACAGTCTATTTTTTTAAAAGATACGTACATCAGTATTTTAAACATTATTAATTGGATACAAATCTCAAAGGAATTAAAGATAAATTTTTATAAACTTAAAAATAAATTAATACGAGGAAAGATTACCTTTCAATGCTAATTTAATTAACTTTTCGATTTGCTCATGAAATTGGTCTCCCAAATAATCCAATTAATTAAATTTGTTTGAGTAAATAAGTTATAAGTTATTTCATAAGATGTTTTTAAAAATAATATTTATTCAACCAAAGTCAAAATTTCCAAGATTCCCTTCTAAATATGCTTAAAAATAAATATTTTAAATATTCCAATTTCTATTATCCTCGTTGGTGTATTTAATAACTGTTCACTTCCTGAATTGATGAGTGCATTTTTTCTGTTGCATTTACACGAAATCATTTCTAATTGCTTTATGTCTTTTACATTAATTAGTCTATCCGTTTTCTTTTGACTTGGCCAAGTGTGGTCCTTCATTTGAGCTGGACATTAACTCTTACTTAGCAATACTTTTCTTTTTCTTTTCATTTGAGATGAATATTAACTCTAACCGAGCCGCATGCTTTTCATCATTTCAGATGAAAGTTAACCCTGTCTTCGCCATAAATTTTTCTTTATTTTAGCTGAAGATTAACTCTAAAGTGGTTAAACGTTTTTCTACATTTTAGCTAAACATTAACTCTAATAGACATTAACTGAGAATAAACATTAATTCAGAATAAATCTAACTTAGCTATACATTTTTTTCATGTGGGCTGAACTTCAGCTCTCACAGATGAAGCCTAAATTGTGGCGAAGCTGGGCATATAGCATATTTACGAGTCGTTTTGGAGTCATTTACGAGTTATCGTAATATCTCTATTTGATTTTTGATACGTATTTTTACTCACTTATGTGGTTGGAAGCGAAATGCATTTTGTTACAATCTTACCATAATTTTTTGGCTTTGAGATAATATTTCAATGTTTTACCACTAAAAACATCGAAAGAATCATCTTCAAACATCCATCTTCAGAACCAATAGTTGAAAGTAGAAAGAAGTTACAAATAAAGTAAAAAAAATGTTCAACTCAAAGTAGACAGGTATAAAAACAGCATACACATTCACGTACGCAGAAAGTTCATAATGGATGGGTTACAGAGTTCCAACTCCTTATATTCACGTGTATATTCACAAAATTTCATTGCAATAGATATTACAATCCCCATCAAACTTCCTGCCCACGCCAGCGAACGTATAGGTCTTCACAAAATAGTGGATTAATAATGTTTTATTAATGCTGATGATGATGTCATAGAGATCATGTGTGATCGGCGGAAATACAGGCCCTTAAAGTTTTACTCCAGCACGTGATGTGTATATGAATACTTGTCTCTTGAATTGTTTTCACCGTGTCTTTAAAAGATTTTGCATTGTCTGGTAAAGGTTAGCTTATTTAACATTATTTTCATTATTTTCAACGTAAATACAGGTTTTAGTTACTCATAATTTTAAATAGAATAACGACGTAGGGTAAATCTCCTGAAATAGAAAATGGCGCAACGCGTATGTCTCCTGAAATAAAAAACAGCGTAATGTAAATCTCCTGAATGGAAAAACGCCGCAACGTGAACACAAATGGCGTATCTACGAGTTGCATGAGTTTTGCACGAGTTGCATGAGTTTTGCAAGTTTACCTCAGAAGTAAATTTCGTGCGGTAAAGTGGTAAAAACGAAATGATACACATTACTGAACAACAATGAAACGAGTTCTTGCTAATTGTAATTAGGTGAAAAGGCATTACTAGAGCGCAACGCGCATCTCTGGGCTATAAAATGGTGAAACACAAGTGACTTAAATACAGACTCGTGATAGCTTGCACATCATCAGGAAACATCATCAAAACGTCAGGAAACATCATCAAAACATCATGAGGAAACATAAAAGAGAAGACAGAAAGATGAAGTCAGACTCCCATTAGGCCCATCGCTGACTGGTTGCGCCGTTTCCCTACTACTACAAAATTACCTCTATTATACTACACCCTGTTATTCGAAATTAACCGATTATTTTCTTAGATATGCATTTTTCTTATTGAAGATTCCATCAGAATATTGCGTTGGATAACACTTCAATCTAAATATTTAAAATAAATATTGTTCAAAGTAAAATAAATTAGAAAATTCCAATTATTTTTAAAATAATGACACTTATTTCCCATTAAATGGAACTTATTAGTATCACGTATACCAGGTGCCGGATATCTGAATTGATTGATGTTCGGTTATCCGCAAATTTCGATTTGCTGGTGAAGACTCAGTTTTTATCGTTTCGGATAAAGAGGGCTCTTTTTTATGCAAGAGCATCTGGGCTATACTGCGCCAAGAAAGTACTGTAATGAGATTATAAGTTCAGCACGTCCATCTGACTTTCCAATGCTTAACAACCCTAGAACGTTATACGCAGATGCAATAAACAAATTAAAAAATGGGTTTTTAAGTAATTTTGCCTCATGAAACTGATTTAATTCAATCTTCCGCCGGAATTTTGTTAAGACAGATGACAGATATAGAATTAAACGGACTTGAAATATATATGTTTAAAGAAAAAACATTAAAATGTGCTGTAAAACGTTCAAATAAAATTGAGCTTTCCAGAATATTTTTCGTCATTCTTAATGCGATTCTCTTTGGCGTTACTTCATATTTCATCGTCTTTGTAACAGAGGGCGAAATATTATTCGTCTTTCAAGTTTTTTTTTTTATAATTATCACATATTTATAATTTTCACAGTTATATTGTCAGTAGATAATTATGAAAATGTAAGAAGAGTTGAGGAAAAGTGCGCAACTTTACAAATTTTATTTTAAAATTTAAAAATTAAAATTTAATTTAGCTCCGAAAGAAAATTATAATGTTAAACGGCATTTCCCATCAAAGTCATATTTGTCACCAAATAAAAATTGCTGCTATAGTCTGTGCTATGCGTGGGCTAATTCAGTTACTGTGCAACATTTTTGCTATCAAATAAATTTTTAATTAAATTAGAATCAGGCAGCTGTGATTGAAAAATGCAAGATCTCGGCATATATATATATTAAATGCTTGACGAAATATATTTAAAACAGTTAACCATCAACCGGTGATGCAGGAAAGGGAGGGAGAGAGATCAAAGCCACATTGGATATCAAAATCTATTATTTTCTCTAAAATCGTACATTTCTTTAAAACCACTTGAGCCTCCTCATATGTGTTTTGAATTGATACTGACGCCAACGTTATTACACATGTGAAATACATAAACTCGAATAATACATTTAAACTGTGAAGCATATCGTGATTTTTAAATGAGAACTGCACTCCAAGAGAAAAGTAGAAGGGTAATAATATTAAAGCAAATTTAAAAATAAAATAAAATTCATTCAATAAATTAAATTATATGACCCACAATACAGAAAAACGTAAGACCAGCAAATAGATTTTCCAATATAAATTTACTGAAACAGATGGATCAGCACTTCTTTATCACAAAGCACGTTATAATCAAATGCAACTCCTACTGTTTTCTATATTATGCTATTTTTATATAAATTTAGGATGTCCGTTTTACATCGAAAGGACAATTTACTATAAATACGCAGCTATTAGCGTGTTGGTCCATCAGTAGTTCGAATAATAGCAGCTACACGTCACTACCATGATTTAATCAAGTGTTGGAATTGATATGACTGAATTGCCGTCCTGCATTCCAGAAATATTGGTTGCAGAGAAACCGGAGAGTTTGGTGATAGTTCACAATGCTCTGTTCTTATAGTACTTTTGGATATATATATGCTGATAATAAAAATTTATCTTTCTTTAATACTAGGAAAACAATGTGCATCGAAGTAACCTAAAACGAGGAGATCATTAATTTATGTAGTACGTAGCTAACTGGTGGAGAGCCTCGAAACAAGCTTTTGCTTTTTACTCCCCCCCATTTCTAACTTAATCATATTAATAATATCTGAATCACTAGAATTTCTCTTAAAACGTTAAAACAGTTTTTAAAACAGTTGTATCAACAATAACTGTATACCGGTTGAATAAATTTATTTCTTATTCTATTCTATTCACAAGCTGGTAGAGAACGTTTCAGTCGATTCGATAATTTCTTAATTGGATTGAGATCTGACATACAATTGAATGTTCTGAACTCAGAAGAATTCTCTTGAATTTAGTCGCATGCAGCTCGTGAACGAAACGGTAGGATATTGCTTGTTTAAAAATACGGTCCTTATTCGGAAAGTTAGTATTTATAAGCCTAAATAAATGATCATCTAGAATATTAGCATGGTTTGAGCCAGCAATATGAATTTCTAAAGGGTGATAGAGATACTAAAGGTTACCAAGAAAACGTTCCCCTAAACAATAATATCGTTATTATCTTCCTGTAAAACATGTCAATGTGGGTGGCAAGGGGTTTCTATCGCTTCGTGAGATTTTCGCTACCCTAAGACGTTTTCACTGGGATAATGATGTTGGAATCTCGATTTGTTTGATCGAAGGACATTTTTCTATGCATCTACACTTCAACTGCAATGTAATTTTGCAAAATGGAGTATCATTATCCTGTGTCTTATAGTGAGGACAGGGAACTTATGAGAAGACATCGACTACCATTTCCTGCTTTCGCCTTAGTATGGCCAATAGTTCTTGTGCATAGGTTTGTTAATGCATGTGCATTAAATCCAAAAGTGATTTAATAAGACAAGAATATAGCAGGTGTGGTTTGAAAGAATAGTATGATATTCTAACACAAATTCTACTTGCAGTTACAGGCTAATAACGAAATACTATCATTAAATTGAGGACTGTAAACGTTAAATCGAGTTTGATATAACACTAGAGTAAATGTTACTCAGTCCCGATCAATTTAAACGTTTGCTAAATCATGTAAATCATTAAATCGGGTATCGCTAAATTAAAATTAAACTGTATATATAGAATATGCATATACAGGGTGTCCCAAAAACTTGACCGCAGCTCTAATTTCTTAAATATTGATCCTAGACATATGTGTTAAATTGCAAAGTGGCGTAAGAAAAGGGGTTGAATTTTATGAAATCGATTAAAATCGCAGAGAATTATTTTTTGAAAAAATACAAAATTTAAATTTTTGTATGGTCCCTGTACACAAAATTGTCCAATGAGTAAAATGTTCCCCATACTCCAATAGGTCAATATACAAAATTTCAGCATTCTAGTGGAAAAAACACCAGAGACCCAAAGTAACGTGACTTGGCAGAATTAATCCCCTCTTCTCGTCATGTACCCAGTGCTCCCTTTAAAAGATGTTGTAAATCAGTTATTTTGGACTTTCATATCTCTGGTTCTTTTCCCACTAGAATGCTGAAATTTTGTATACTAACCTGTTAAAGGACATATTTTACTTATTGTACATTTTTGTGTACAGGGACCATACAACAATTTAAATTTTGTATTTCTTCACAAAATAATCCTCTGCAATTTTAATCAATTTCATAAAATTCTGCACCTTTTTTTTACGCCACTTTCCAATTTAATACATAATAATACATAATAATACATATGTAAGTATGTATGTATGTGTGTGTGCGTGCGTATATATATATTCCTTAGAGAAATAAATATCAGAACATTGAACATGTTATATACTGTATGGTAACCGCAGAAGTCCGAACCGCAACTGTAGAATTTGCTGGATAAAGCAACGTAATTGTTTGAATTATCGTTACATTAGAAAAATAATTAGAGATAATTTAAATTAAAAAACATTTGTTGAAAAACATTGGCGTTTTACATAAAATAAAGCCATTGAATAGGATCATAATGGATATACGTCTTCGTGCATTATAGCATGGTTGACCATGATGTCGTTTCCTCTTTAGCTAAGAGCCGAAACTTTTAAGAGTAGTATATGTACTCGTTGTATCCTTAGTCGAACTTGAGCAATTTAGACTGGAGACAATATATAATACACATCACTAAACACTTAATTTCAGGTTAAGATATAAAGAGATAAAATATTTTGAGGACCACACACATCCATTCTTATCTTAAACAATATTATCTATTTTAATCCGTCATGAGCTCGAGTGTCTATCAGCAGGATGCTGAAAGGGTCTATTTTTCAGGGAGGTGTTCCTATCATTGGGTAGCCGCAAATGGATGTTATTGGATAGATTTTCATATTGTAGTAATTATCGTTATATATGCGTCATTCTCCACTTACACTCCACCAATTACGGAAAGGCGTAGCAAGTGCATTAACCTTAATAGAAACTATGCTAAAATATTCGTAATGCAAGCTCTACTACATTATTCTAGGTTCGGCATTCATACCCTGTTTGCTTCCACTTTTAATAAATACAATTACATTTGGATATTACAATTACAATTTGTAATTGTATTTACATTACATTGTATAATATTATTGTTATATATCATTGTATAACATTATATTAATTGTGTAATATTACATTGCAATTGCATTTACATAACGTTTTAATTACAAGTACATTTTGAATCATCGATACTTCAATGAGCAATATCTGCTTTTATTTTCAATATACCCACTAGAAGAAATATTTGTTGTTCTAAATATATTCCAATTAATTCCTTGATTTATTTTCATTTAATGATATTTGTCCTTTTGTTACTTATTTCATGCACGATTCTCACATAATTCATGCAGATTTACGACTTTACTTATCTCGTACTTTAATTATTAATTTAAAAAATTAATTGCTCATACTTTAACTATCGTTTTTCTACGTTTTTATATTTCATTTAAATTTCTCTCTATTTATTGTGTTCTTTTTCCTTTGCAATTCAAATTTTTTATCGTACATTGTAATTTATTTAGTTGATGTATATTACTTCATGAAAATATTGTCAATTTTTATTATGTAGATTACCAGAAAGAATATGTTTTAGTCTTAATTTTACCTCAAAATTCATGAAAGCAAGGAATCTTTATGTTATTAAAAATCTATTTTAAAATATAATATTTAAGACTAGAAAATGATAAGGCAAATAAAAAAATCCTTAGTGTGCCTTACATTTAAAACCAAACTTTTCTGCCAATAATTTCTTACATTTTAAAATTTTTGGTATATTTAAAAAAGGATTAGAAATACAATTCTTCACAAAAATCAGAAATTTTAACCCTATTTCATGTATAGTTTATTTATTCTTATCATAAGGATTTACTGTTTATGTCAGTTTATTGTTTACAACAAATTTTATTAGTTGATCAGCAATTAGTATGTGATTGCTTAAACCGTACTATGTTATTTGTATAACTGCAGCTTGTCGTTCTCACGCTTTAAGATTATAGTGCGCTGATTATTATTTTATGATGAGTTTGATAGCATTTAAATTGTTTTCCAACAGAATTTGTTTTTGGTATTTATTACAAATCAATATATCTTTGAAAAAGCCTATCTCCTATCTGAACTTATAAATTATCATTCTTTTTTAAATAATAAATACTTAAAAATAGATACTTATAATTTAAATACTTAAAACAATTTCATTAACAAACTTTCGCAGCAAATTAGATAAGTTAAATAATGGTTTAAAATGTTTATTAAAGAAATAGTGAGATATCAGAATAATTTAAATTCTAAATATAACAGGATTTCACAAATTTTCACAAAAAAATGTTGAAGTAATCATCCGACCACTCTCCCGAGCAACGAAATTTCGAAGATGCATTATTTCATTTTCCCTTACTGTGTCCTAACTCTTGCAAAACTCTCACAAAGAATGAAAAATTTGTCAGAAATTTCGTGGCCATCGCATAATGTCTCTTCTTTCCTGTCAACTCGTTTTATCGTTAAAGTGCACTGGGAAAGAAAACTCTTTTAGTTCGTCACCACTAACTTGGGTTAAAGTTAAAGGATAAAGTTAAAATTTATCCTCGACGAGCCAAAATTTTCATACTGGCCATTGTTCTTACATTCATTTTTTCTCGATGCTTCCGTTGTCGTAGCACCAGTCACCAATTTTATGTAGGATAAACAATATTATCAGTTGAAAAATTTTCAAAGAAAAATACTTTTAGCATGACAGTCTATTTTTTTAAAAGATACGTACATCAGTATTTTAAACATTATTAATTGGATACAAATCTCAAAGGAATTAAAGATAAATTTTTATAAACTTAAAAATAAATTAATACGAGGAAAGATTACCTTTCAATGCTAATTTAATTAACTTTTCGATTTGCTCATGAAATTGGTCTCCCAAATAATCCAATTAATTAAATTTGTTTGAGTAAATAAGTTATAAGTTATTTCATAAGATGTTTTTAAAAATAATATTTATTCAACCAAAGTCAAAATTTCCAAGATTCCCTTCTAAATATGCTTAAAAATAAATATTTTAAATATTCCAATTTCTATTATCCTCGTTGGTGTAATTAATAACTGTTCACTTCCTGAATTGATGAGTGCATTTTTTCTGTTGCATTTACACGAAATCATTTCTAATTATTATTATGTTGTTTGCTGGAATAGTTGTTTTTTCTTTTTTGGTTCATTTTGCTAGCATATGAAGAATGTGTAAATAGGTACCCGCTCTCTTATCCGCGTTCTCCTTGTGAGTAAAAAAATTGAACTGTATAAATTAGTTGACGACCTAGAGAAAAAAAGTCAGTTCCACCGCTATAGCCTTCTGCATGAAAGCTTATTCATGCAGTGTGCCTATAAAACCCATTTAACACCTGACTTGGTGACCGTGTGTTAAAAATGCTTTGAGATTTTAGATAAAATTGTGCAAGGTGTGTGAGTCAAAGTTTGTTTGAAACTCAGGAAATCAGCAACCGTGACACATACAATGCATCGTCGGATTTAAGTTGGCCGTAATGTTTTAAATTAAACTTGTATTTCAATGACGAACCAACGCCAATTAATGACAGTAACAAACCTGAAGAAAGACATTTTCTTAACGATTACAAATTATAGGTTTTATTTAAACAAGTATAAATGGGACAGATGATGCAACAGAAAATAATTTTATAGAGTAAAATATTGTTCAGCCGGCTACCAAAAACTGATTTGACATATTCGAAATCTGATCTATACTGACGTTCATGAAATTTAATATATCACAGGTAAATCGATGTGCTGAAATGGTTAATGTAGTATATCGATTCGGTTTCGTATATCTGTATGTCAAAAACTTATCGATCTACTTAACGAAATTAGTTACCATGTATTTTATTTAGGAAACCGAGCTATAAGATAAAATATTTGAAAATGTATAGAGATAGAAATAAAAGCAACACAATTTTAGTGGTGCAGTTAGATAACATTATCAATACGATAATACTGCTGATAGCTATTTCGATAGCGTTAACCAGCTACCGTCGTCAGA
This sequence comes from Dysdera silvatica, assembly GCA_006491805.2. Taxonomy (NCBI): domain Eukaryota; kingdom Metazoa; phylum Arthropoda; class Arachnida; order Araneae; family Dysderidae; genus Dysdera; species Dysdera silvatica. The sequence goes on along the minus strand of QLNU02015003.1, from coordinate 126,221,829 downwards.
GCGAATGGCGGCTTCTGTTTATGTCCGTGCTGTTGGTCGGTGTTGCCATCACGTCGGTTGGAAACTTGATTGGGCGGAGGAGTAAAGCGTATTTGTGGAGACGTCTTCAGCCGTGAGACCCAAAAGGTTTTTCCAAGTGGATGATATAGAGTTACTAAGGAGTTGATCATTAACTGCAACATTGATGTTTGCTAGAATGTGAAATGCCTCAAAGAAACTGAGATCAAGTGTTGAGTTGACTTTTTTAATAATATGTGCATTGGAGAATAGAAACTGATGTCCGAATTCCCATGAATGTTTTGCCAGAGCCGATTTATGGAATTCTTGCTTTCTGACATAAGCTTCGTGTTCATTTAGTCTGAGGCGCAGTGCTCTCCGTGTTTGACCGATATAAATTTGGCCACACTGGCACGGAATGGAATATATGCCGCAGCTGTCAGAATCCGGGATGTTATCCTTAAGATGAGAAAAGCCTATTTTGTTGATCGGAGTGAAGGTAACGCGAAAGTTGAATTTGTGCAGGACAGCAGCGATCCTAGTAGAAATTTTCGGAACATAAGGAATGCAGACAATGTCCCTAGGAGCTGAAGAATCACTGGAGAGAGAAGAGGCCGGTTTAGGTTTAGTGAGTTCTTTAAAAATATGATCAATAATTGTTGGATTGTAGCCACGGTATGAGGCAATTTGTCGAATGTAGCTGATTTTCTTAGTCAATGCGTCACTTGTAGAAGAGAATTTGATGACATGAAACACCAACCAATAAAACGAGCTCATTTTCTGGCTTTGTGGATGAGCCGATAGAGCGTGAGGAAGAAGGCTAACGGAATTAAGTTTTCGGTAGACACTGGTTTGGACGCTAGTAGGTGTTCTATGAACTAAAACGTCGAGGAAAGGCAGTGTACAGTCCTTTTCTTCTTCGAAAGTAAATTGGATGTTAAGATCAATGGTGTTTAGGAGGTTGATGATCTGTGAAGGATTCATATTGCTAGAAATTAGAGTGAAAGTATCATCCACATATCTTATCCAGAATTTGAATGGGATGAGCGACAGTATTTTATCTTCTATATAGTGCATGAATATATCACATAGGATTGGCGAAAGTGGATTTCCCATTGCAAGACCACTGGTTTGTTTGTATAAGTTATTTTCAAACAAGAAACAAGTTTGGTTGATACATAGTTTGGTAAGGAGAATCAGTTCGTTAATTTCATGATCTGTATAATGGAACTCCTTCAATCTCCGAGTAAGTGAATCAAGTGAGCTTTGGATGGGTACGTTTGTAAATAGACTCTTCACATCAAATGAGACCATTTTGAAGGAATTAGGATCGAGTAGCTTCAATTTTTCAATGAAATTGGAAGAGTTTTTGACTGTAAAAATATTATTAGTTAGTAGAGGTGAAAATTTCCGGACAAGATATTTGGACAGTGGATGGGTGGCTGTACCAATATTTGAAACAATTGGTCGGAATGGCATTCCCGGTTTATGGACCTTTGGCAGGGCATAAAGTCGGGCAACATTAGCAATTGACGGTACAATTAACTTTTTAATTTTCTCATCTATGAAGAAACAGTCCCGAACCGTTTTCTTGACATTGGAAAGGTGAGCAGTGGAAGGGTTTTTCTTTACCATTGTATATGGGCCATCCTGGATAAGTTGGTTCACCCCATCCGAATATTGCTTCTTATCTATTACAACGACTTGACCACCTTTATCAGCCCTAATTATAATGAGGTCTTCGTTCATGAGTAGATTTTTCACTTCCCGAGCATCAGCAGCAGAAATATTAGGCAAAGGCTGACCATTATTCGAGGATAATGTTTCTGCAATGCAATGGCGAAGAAATTCTTTTTGACCAAAATGTAATTTACTAAATTTTAATGTTCTTTCGATAGGCGCTATGAAGTTGGTATGATGTATTGGACGGGCTATTGCAAAATTTGAGTTTAAGGAAAGTAAGTTGAGTTGATGCTCCGAAAGTGAAGTACTGGAGAGGTTCAGAACCGCATCTTGGGTAAAATGCTCTTGGTTGATTGTAGGCTCGATAAGTTTAGAGAATTTCTTATGATGTGTTGATTGGCATTTCTCCATAATGCGTTGGCATCGTGAATAAATTCTAGCTTCCAAAACACTAAAATTTTGAATTTCTTTGGACAATTTAAGATGTAGAGGATAGAGTTCATTTTCGATATAAGCAAGTTTGCGCCGGATGTTTTTGATGACAGAACGAAGTATTTTTAATTTGCAATGAAACAAAGCTCTATCCAAATGGAGATTTCGGGGTAATTTACACGTTAATATGATGAACTTAGGAATGACCTTATGGTCCCGGCATTTGGTAAGAAATTGCAGATGTTGGAGTTGTTTACACCTTCGAATTCGAAGTTTGGAAAATCTATTTAAATCCGGCTTTAATGAACCAAAAACGCACTGCATGATATTGAAGGAAAATTAAATGAATGAAAGAAACGCTCACCGTTTTAAAGTTGCTAACACGTGGTGTTCAGAACTGGAGATTAAACTATTTATGTATAGAGATATTCATAATGTGATATTTTCATTCTTTTGCTTGTTTAACTAAATCACGAGTATTTTTTTTACTTAAACTCTGCGGTTTTCTTTAATTGCTTTATGTCTTTTACATTAATTAGTCTATCCGTTTTCTTTTGACTTGGCCAAGTGTGGTCCTTCATTTGAGCTGGACATTAACTCTTACTTAGCAATACTTTTCTTTTTCTTTTCATTTGAGATGAATATTAACTCTAACCGAGCCGCATGCTTTTCATCATTTCAGATGAAAGTTAACCCTGTCTTCGCCATAAATTTTTCTTTATTTTAGCTGAAGATTAACTCTAAAGTGGTTAAACGTTTTTCTACATTTTAGCTAAACATTAACTCTAATAGACATTAACTGAGAATAAACATTAATTCAGAATAAATCTAACTTAGCTATACATTTTTTTCATGTGGGCTGAACTTCAGCTCTCACAGATGAAGCCTAAATTGTGGCGAAGCTGGGCATATAGCATATTTACGAGTCGTTTTGGAGTCATTTACGAGTTATCGTAATATCTCTATTTGATTTTTGATACGTATTTTTACTCACTTATGTGGTTGGAAGCGAAATGCATTTTGTTACAATCTTACCATAATTTTTTGGCTTTGAGATAATATTTCAATGTTTTACCACTAAAAACATCGAAAGAATCATCTTCAAACATCCATCTTCAGAACCAATAGTTGAAAGTAGAAAGAAGTTACAAATAAAGTAAAAAAAATGTTCAACTCAAAGTAGACAGGTATAAAAACAGCATACACATTCACGTACGCAGAAAGTTCATAATGGATGGGTTACAGAGTTCCAACTCCTTATATTCACGTGTATATTCACAAAATTTCATTGCAATAGATATTACAATCCCCATCAAACTTCCTGCCCACGCCAGCGAACGTATAGGTCTTCACAAAATAGTGGATTAATAATGTTTTATTAATGCTGATGATGATGTCATAGAGATCATGTGTGATCGGCGGAAATACAGGCCCTTAAAGTTTTACTCCAGCACGTGATGTGTATATGAATACTTGTCTCTTGAATTGTTTTCACCGTGTCTTTAAAAGATTTTGCATTGTCTGGTAAAGGTTAGCTTATTTAACATTATTTTCATTATTTTCAACGTAAATACAGGTTTTAGTTACTCATAATTTTAAATAGAATAACGACGTAGGGTAAATCTCCTGAAATAGAAAATGGCGCAACGCGTATGTCTCCTGAAATAAAAAACAGCGTAATGTAAATCTCCTGAATGGAAAAACGCCGCAACGTGAACACAAATGGCGTATCTACGAGTTGCATGAGTTTTGCACGAGTTGCATGAGTTTTGCAAGTTTACCTCAGAAGTAAATTTCGTGCGGTAAAGTGGTAAAAACGAAATGATACACATTACTGAACAACAATGAAACGAGTTCTTGCTAATTGTAATTAGGTGAAAAGGCATTACTAGAGCGCAACGCGCATCTCTGGGCTATAAAATGGTGAAACACAAGTGACTTAAATACAGACTCGTGATAGCTTGCACATCATCAGGAAACATCATCAAAACGTCAGGAAACATCATCAAAACATCATGAGGAAACATAAAAGAGAAGACAGAAAGATGAAGTCAGACTCCCATTAGGCCCATCGCTGACTGGTTGCGCCGTTTCCCTACTACTACAAAATTACCTCTATTATACTACACCCTGTTATTCGAAATTAACCGATTATTTTCTTAGATATGCATTTTTCTTATTGAAGATTCCATCAGAATATTGCGTTGGATAACACTTCAATCTAAATATTTAAAATAAATATTGTTCAAAGTAAAATAAATTAGAAAATTCCAATTATTTTTAAAATAATGACACTTATTTCCCATTAAATGGAACTTATTAGTATCACGTATACCAGGTGCCGGATATCTGAATTGATTGATGTTCGGTTATCCGCAAATTTCGATTTGCTGGTGAAGACTCAGTTTTTATCGTTTCGGATAAAGAGGGCTCTTTTTTATATAAGCCAATTAATTAGATTCCACGTCTTCCTGGTTAAGAAAATCGATATATAGAAGATCAAATGGATTCTGAAATTTAATTACTAGATATCAAAATTTAATTATCACACATCTAAAGGTATCACGCATGGAAATATGAAATTTGCTATCAGCACCGTTAATTTCAGCTGCCTTCTACTTCCTCTTCTTTCTTCAATAATCGTAACATTTAGAAAAAATAATTTAATTTTAAAATCTTTAAAAGTTATTGAAAACGATTTGCATACCTTCCTTGGATAAAAAAAGAATACCGCCATATTTAATATTTTAAGGTTGTTCTATAGAACGACATGTACGTTAATTAAATTTCGTAGAATCTAAAAGAAATGGTGGCACCACACAGAAAGTATTTTAATAAGATTGTAATATTTTCATATTATTAAAATATGCCCCGAGAACAAATACAGTTGATTAAATTTGCGGTTCAATAATTCAAAACTAATTTAATTTTAAATAAGTGTGCTTATATTCCATCTTTATTAAAAGGAGAAGTAAGAATTTTTGTGAATAAACTTACAAAAATTAAAAATATTTAAAACACTTCAATTATTTTAATTAATATTTTCATTTAATAAAATCGCTTACATTGTTTTGCATTTTAATTGGCAAACTTAATTAAACTTTATAAAGGTGGCATAAATAAACGTCCTAAAATGCAAAGGACTAGCTAATAATCTTAATCATCTGTAAATGAATTTAGTACAGTTCATTTAATTAATATGTCTCTTAAATAAACTTCAAAAAGCCATAATTTATATTTTCCAAATTACTTTTAAAAATTTATATATTTTTTTATTTTAGGGCAAAAGTTCCCAAACTGTTCTTCACAGCGCCCTTCAGAACTTCAGAAACATTGGAAAAAAGACACCTCCGCAAGAATTAGTCCAGTTGTCAAAAGAAAATTAAATAAATTATTATAATTTTAAGAAATTATTTGTTATCATTTTACGACTACCGCATTATTAATTTAATATAATATTTTTGAACAGCAGTAGAAAGTTTAAAAAGCGTGTTGGGTAACAATCACAGGTACTTTAAATTTCTGGATATACAGTTTTTGTTTTAATTTTAAAGAATATGAATACATTTTCAAATTTATGCCACTTGAATTCTATATATGAGATGGGGGAAACAAACCGGGATTTTATAATAAAATATTCTGTACTTATTTTTAGGTCAAATTGTGTCAACTTCAAAGTGTAGCCCATGTAAAGCACTTATCTAAACGTGTTTTTCACTGATGTATGAAATTCTGAAATCCTTGCAATATGATGCTTTTTCATGCCTCTCATGCGTCGGTTTTTCATCATCACGTCAACAAAGTGTTTTCTTTATTTTCCATACGCGGAAACGGAAAGAAGTCGCACGGAGTTAAATCGGGCGAATATGGCGGGTAGATAGGCTGAGTCGTGCTGATTTTGGTTAAAAATGATTTCACACTCAAGACCTTTGTGCGCTGGCTCGTTGTCGTGTAGAAGACACCTCTCGTACTTTGCTACCACTCGGAGAGTTTCGTCTCACTGCATCATGCAGACAATTTGGAACTTGTAAGTAAAACGCCTGATGAACAGTTTGACTGTTAGGAACGAATTCTGAGTGAATGATGCCTGTGCTGGCCTAACTTGGTTGCCTTGGGCGAAATTGATCTGCCAGTGACAATTCCTGAAGCGGAAAAACCACTCGTAAACTCGTATTTTGCCTAGAACAATTTCTCTGCAAGCTATTTCAAGCACTATAAATGTTTCTCCTGATACTTTTCCGCACAGAAAACTGGTTTTTTTAGCCGCACGTTCTTCCAACTTTAGAGTTATCGCAAAAATTGACGAAAAAGCGAGGAAAACTTAACAAAAAAGTTTGCGAGGAACCATGACTTCATTTGACAACACGGTAGGTAGACCAATGCAGATATGTCCCTGCAAGAGATATGTAGCAGCAGAAGCATATTTCTTGCAGGGACATATCTGCATTGGTCTTCCTACCGTGTTGCCAAGTGAAGTCATGGTTCCTCGTAAACTTTTTGTTAAGTTTTCCTGACTTGTTCGTCAATTTTTGTGACAGCTGTAAAGTTGGAAGAACGAGCAGCTTAGAAATCCGGTTTTCTATGCGAAAAAGTATCAGGAGAAACAGTTATAGTGCTTGAACTAGCTTGCAGAGAAATTGTATGTAGCAGCAGAAGCATGTTTAAAAACAAATGGTTTCTACAAAAGGTTTGATTACCAGATGATAATTATGGTTACTTTTAAGTTTTCTGTCGTAAACAAACGCTTATAACATGCAAATGTGTTGATTCTTCGCAGTATTATACATTATTATTTCTGAGAAAAAAACTGCCCATTTCCCTAGAATGTTTTAATTAAATATTTAATATTTTTATGTGATGAGAATGAGGGTATCTCTGCATGAATGAAGATATATGTTTTATACACTTTTCAATGAATTTACCCTAAAATACTTAATGTTTTGAGCCATAGATTGCTCCTAATAAGTGTTTTTAGGTTTAGGTTAGCCGTACGCGTTGTTTGTCGTTTATAGCAATTATTAATTATTATTTATAAATTAAACCATTTAAATTATAATTCTAATTAAGTTAACATAATATAATAATATAATTAATACATAAAATATATATATATAAAATACATTATTAAATATATATATATAAAATAAATAATAAAACACAATATTAAAATATATATATATAAAATAATAAAAAAAAATAAATAAATAAATAAAATTAAATAATAAAATAAAATAATAAAAAATAATAAAAAATAATAAAAATAAAATATATATAAAAATATAATATTAAAATATATATATTAATAATATTAATTAATAATATATATATTATATAATAATTAAATATTTAAATTATTAATTAAATTAATTAAATATTTAAATTATTAATTAAATTAATTAAATATTTTAAATTATTTATAAATTAAATATTTGTGTAATGCTTATAAACCATTGTACTAGTTTAAGAGCAATTAATGTGGAAGCTTGTAATATTTGCCAATTTTTGTATATTTATAACTTGGTTATATGATGCTTCGAGATTTCAAAAAATTATTATAAATTTTCAAACATTTCATGACGTGTTTGACCACTATAATTTGCTTCTGAAAATAAATGGAAGCTGATGTTTCACGTAAATGAATAAGAATATATGGAACACACATAGATTCCAAATTAATAAAATTTAAGAAAATATAGGACTTTTAAAAGAAATAATTAAACATCTTTTATAAAATGCTTTCGTGTCATGTTAAATCAGTTTAATAATGATTCCAAATAATAGATTTGCACAAAGTTTTCTTAAAATATTTCCCGCTGAAATTAACACCGAACCACTGGAACAACGTAACTTTGAGGAGACACGAGGAGATACGTCAAGATCGACTGTCTGTATATAGGACTATAATTTAATCTCTGGCAGAAGCACGATTGATTCAGCATTATAATTCCATTAACGTCTTGAGGGCAATTTCGAACTTTATTCTGATACAAATGGTCGTAGCATGAACTTACCTTCACGGCCATGGAAATTCACAAATGTTAAATTGATCGACCATATTTCTCCCTTTATCTCCCTCCACAATTAGGTGACTGATTAGATACGTTAATAATTTGAATAACGACGCGATTTTAATTTAGAAGTGAAAATTTTATTCTGCGGTATTTTCTCTGTAAAGTGTTATTCATTGTGATAACACTTACGATTAATAACACTGTACGATTAATCGGGATAAATCGAATGCTTCAGGCGCACAACTTCTTTAACTTTTTCATATGTTAAGCACATAACATGTGGATTATTATAAAATTTGCAACTATGAAAATATCGATTTATAGTGAAATCTTTATATAACTATCTGACGAAATTTCTATATAATTGAATCACTATATAACAATATAAATGAATCGCAATATAACAATATAACTAAATCCTATATAACTGAATCGCAATATAACAATATAACTAAATCCTATGTAACTGAATCTCCATATAAAAATATAACTGAATTTCTATATAAAAATATATCTGAATCTTTATATAACCGAATCTCTATATAACTGCAATCTACTTATAACGATAAAATGGTCTTGGTAGTTATAGAATGCACCAGATTTGATCTCGTCTTTAATGACAACCTTTCCTAGTCCCTCGAGTATCCCTATAAAGAGATTCCACTATGTCTTATTACTACTTACATGGCGTCCTTAGACCGGAAATTCGTGGAAGAATTAACCAGAAAAATTATATTTAAAAACCAGGTTTTCGGCTCAAAGAAGAGGGCTCGTTTGACCCACATATTGCACAGTTGGACATCAGTGACCCCTGGCAAGGTAATAATATCCAGCTTCGTAATATATGGATCATATTTGAA
>QLNU02015003.1:126174046-126190541 GCA_006491805.2 Dysdera silvatica | reverse complement strand
GATCTTAAAGAGTTGATGACTGCTGATGTTTTTATAGAGTCAAAGGCCTTCTCATAGTCAATAAATGCAACACACAATGGAAGTTCATATTCGTATGTCCTTTCAATTAATTCTCTTAATACTTGAATATGGTCCACTGTACTGAATCCTCTTCGCAATCCAGCTTGTTCTCTTGGTTGAGCTGCATCTAATTTTTTCTGCAGGTGATGTGTTAGCACTTTTGTGAAGATTTTATAAATAGCAGGTAATAAGCTAGTTGGTCGGTAATTTTTCAACTCCTCTTTATCACCTTTTTTATGCAAAAGAATTACTGTTGCAGAATCCCATTGGTTTGGTATGTTACCGCTGTTAAGACATTTGGTAAAGAATTTTGCAAGTATGTCTTCTACATATTCTCCAGCTTCTTTTAGGATATCTAATGTAATACCATCATCACCAGGGGCTCTTCCTTTCTTCATATTTTTTATTGCAAATGAAACTTCTTCTTTTAAGATTTTAGGAGCTGTTCCTTCGACTATTTCAATGTCTTCGTTTAATCCACTGTTACTTTCGTATAGATTTTTGTAGAATTCTTCAACTCTTCTAAGTATTTCTTCCCTATTTCTTGTTACGGTGCCATCCTCTCCTTTTAATGCAATGATGTGTTTCTTCCCAACAGATAAACTTCCTTTAACAACCCTAAGGCTCTTGTTATTTTCAATGGCTTTCCTTACTAGCTCACAGTTGAATTTTCTTATGTCTTCTTTCATGCTTTTGCGCAAAGTTTTACAAAGTTCTATGTACTCAATCCTGGAACTGGTATTTCGATTGTCCACCTTCATATCTCTTCGCCTTTTCATGAGCTGTTTCGTCTTCTCAGATAATTTGCTATTGTGCTTTTTACAGGTTACACCACCAATTTCCCCAGCAGTTTCAACTATTGTCTTAACAATGTTTTCATTTGCTTCTGAGATATCACTTTCATCAATAAGTCCTTCCAGTGCAGAAAAGCGATTTTTTAATTCCAACTTGAATGCCTCGGTATTTACTTTCAGTTTCATTAAATCCACCCTCTTGCATACTTGTTTCCTAATGAGCTTCTGTCTTTCTAGTTCAGTATTTAAGTGCATTTTACATCGCAATCGATAGTCACTTCAGTATAAATCTGTTCAGTACACTGCAATCTTCAATAATTGATTTCTTGTTTGCCAGGATATAGTCAATTTCACTAGTTCCCCCATTTGGGTGTTTCCATGTCCATTTTCTTTGCGGTTTCTTCTTAAAAAATGAATTCATGATGCTAAGGTTTTCAGCTTCTGCAAATTCGATGAGTTGATCGCCACGTTCATTCCTTTCCCCATATCCGTATTTACCAACCGATGTCTCTCCTTGTTCCTGTTGTCCAATTCTTGCATTAAAATCTCCCATGATGAGCTTGATGTGTTGTTTCCCCTTGGTATGTAGCTGTTTGATTTCTTCATAGAATTCCTCAACCTCCTCGTCGGTATGGCTTGATGTTGGTGCATATGCTTGTACTATCTGAAGTTGGTATCGCTGGGTTAGTTGAACAACGAGCCTCGCTGCTCGATCTGACGTGCTTTCGACTTCAAGAAGGTAGTCTTTAATTCTTTTGTTGATTAAGAAGCCAACACCACTTGTTCTTCCAGTTTCCGTTCCTCTATAATAAAACAAATGTCCGCTTTTAAGTTCCACCAACTCTTCACCTTTTCTTCTAACTTCACTGAGTCCTACAATGTCCCATTTGATCTTGTCTAGTTCCTCTTCCAATTCCTGAAGTTTTGCTTCAGAAGCAAGGGATCGTCCATTAAACGTAGCCAAGGTCAATAACAAACGGCAGCCTGGGCCATTCCAGTGATTCTTAGCACCCCCTGCTTTCATGCCACGCTGACCGCTGCCTTGATCAGGAGCACTCCAGCACCTGGAGACTAGGGGCCATGGTTTTTGGTGTATTAGCATATTGGAGGAATTAGCCATCATTTCACCACGCTGGCTAGACGGGTTGGTGAATTAGCCCTCCCCTTCCGCCTTTCCATCCGTGCAGCAAATATTAATTTGCCACATAAATAGAAAGCTCAGCCTGCACCACTTGAAGGCGGGGTAGGACACTAGGTTACTGGCCTGGCCGGTTCCACACATCGTCACATACGTTCAGCGTGTGGGTCTCCTTCCAGTTAGATACCAGCAACCCTTTTGCAGGCCATATATATATATATATATATATATATATATATATATATATATATATACACATATTGAATTTATTCGCAAGGATTAACTTGCTGTTTATGAGGAAACTAAATGTGCTTACAGCATATGAATCAACTTGTAATTTATTTTAATTATAAATCTTGTAGTGTATTGTTCAAAGGATTTTTCATTATTTTGCGATTAACCTCAAAATATTATTTGGTATTAATAGTACCAATGTCTTTAATTTTCCACCCCATTTGGGTAACTAGCAATTAAGAGAGGAGATTTGTTTCTTTGAATTCTTCGTAGTTTTAGTATCTAATAAATGTTTTGTTTGTTTTAGTATGTGTTTCCCAATCTTGTTTACTATTCATAAGAGTGAGTTTAAGGTATGTCGGTAGCAGCGTGAATCAAACAGTGGTTAGTTTAAATAAATATAACCCATGGAAGTTTGATCATAGCAAAAACTCAATAATAAAACATATGGTAAAAGAATTGACGATTTTGGCGGTAATAAAAATACGTTAAGTTTATGTTTTCAGCCAGTAATTCACTGGGACATATCTGTACTCGTTACAACAGAACGAGCAAACCGGAGCGTTACCTTCTCTCCAAAAGAATAAACGTAATTTTAAATTGAAATATATTCGAAAAATAAGTACCATTAATAGTTATTCAACCTGAGATAACGCATGAATAAGGAATAATATGAGGGTTGTTATTGGTTCGGAGATTTCGATCTGCGGTACTGAAAACCAAGGGTGTTATCTTCCGTACTTTGGAAACGAAATGGCTGATCAAATGGCCATAACGGCACATCCATCTCGCATGGGGTATGACATTTCCCTCATTAAAACTTCTAATGCCCCACCATTTTAATAAAAGCAACGGATTGAAGCTCACAAATAATGTCATGAGTTGTTTTACATCCCCCAAAGTCACCGATCCTGGATACTCCTATACGAACTACTATGGCAGAGTTTTGCATTATAACTGGACATGACTGCCTGTAGGCATATTTATTCAGCTTTGGACTGTCTGAAATTCCTGATTGCAATTTGTGCAACAGCGGTCAACTAATGTCAACGCATGGACGTACGACATACGAGTACCTTTAGGTGGGGCTGAGAAAAATTATTACCTCCTTCTCAAAGCTATCGAGAATTTTAGTGAATGTACAAGATACCAAAACGCTACGAAAATAATTGATACTGCTTGACAATTAGTAATGAGCTAAAAAGTACCTTATTTTAAAATGTGACTGTAAAACTTTTGAAAGTAAATGCATAGCAGGTTCGGGCAAATAAAATTTTTAAACGGCTGGTGAGGGGATAGTTCACTCCCTACTTCCCACATGAGCGCTCATGGGAACGGGTCACCTTGACGTGTGCAATGCACCAAAAACCATTCAAGATATTGCTCACAAATATTGAAAAGCTCGAAAGTAAATAGATTAATAAATAATTAAAGCCTGGCAGTTATAAAAATAATAATTTCCATAATTTCATAAACCTTTTTTTTTATATTTTTCTTTCTTATCGTCAGTGGTATTATTTTATAATATTTTTAGTAAGGACAAACATGTGAAAACACAGTAAGATAATTTCTATTTGTCGTGTTCTTAGGGCCGCGCTAAGGTGGGGCGAGCTGGGCGGCCGCCCAGGGCCGCTAAAAAAATGCAGTACAAGCACCATGAAATACATTTTTAGCGGCTCTTATATACTTTCCCAGAGTATTTGGGTAATTGACCCTTTAAGTGTGACGTTATATTTCCCATAATACTCATGAAGATTCCAAATGGTGGTCAAAATAAATATACACGTTATTAGTCAAATGCGTTAGCATCAGTAGACAGTGACGTTATCATGTTTATTGTCGTGGCATTATAGCCACTACAGAGACCCCAGGTTTTCAACAAAAATTAAGTCACGAAGTTCTAAGAAACATAAATTTATAATCGCATTGTATTTGTTTTTCTTTGCGTTAATAATGCACAAATAGACCTGAATGAAACACTTTCATGTATCACTGGGGCGTGCAGCCCCACATAAATAAATAACGATATCGCAAGCAGGCATCAGCTAGAAATCATAGCGAAAATAGCTAAACGCGCCTTGCCCTCTAGCTAGCTGCAAGTAGTTAAACCAGTTCCCACAAGACATCCTCCTTAAGAGAAAACCCGTTCCCCACAACTCATGCCTCAGTTGAGATTCGACTGGAGACAAGAGAAGACTCATAACTCGACGCTAGCTGTGCCATGCGCGTCTGATAGAACAGGCCTAAGAAATACCGCTTCTCGGCCGCCGGCCGAGGTAAAGTCCGTCGATGTTCAACCCAGTTCCGTGGAGAAACAGCGATCGTTCCTACGTAATACCTTCTATGTAATAATCAGTAAATAAACCCCCATTAAGTTTTAATAATGTGTGCTGTCCCTGCTTTCATGATGGAGTCCGTGGATGTAGCGACCTACACACACTATCGGCGCTGATAACTTCGTCACCTCAGTGTTAAATAACCGAAAGTACTGCAACATAGCAGAGGTGACTAAAATCAATATTTCTAACAGTGCCGAATCACAACATCGAAGTTAAGCCATAAATGCTAAGTGATGGATATATCTCGAGCTAACTTCGCTTTTAGAAATGTCTGTTTTTAATTTAACTTCATTATTTTCCCTTTACCTTGGGCATTGAGGCCAGTGAAGAATTTTGTTTCGAAATGTTCAACCACGGTCAGTTTTATTTACCGATGTGTTACGTTAAAACATTTTTGAGGGCCGCTAAAATCTGTTTCGCCCAGGGCCATTCATGCCGAAAACACTCTCCTTCGTGTTTTCACGATTCAGGGAGAGCAAAAGTTACGACGTAGAATTTTACGTGGTACCCGAAACTCTGTCCAGGAAACATCGGACTAGGATGGGCAGAAAAACGAATTGCGTTCTGCGATAGTATTGGGAATCGAACCCGGGTTATTGGCATGATGGACAAATGTATTACATTTATGTTACCCTGGTGCAGTGGGCTTAAAATTTTCAGAGGGATATACACATCTTGAGGATATAAGTATTGAAGAACTGCAGTAATTCGATCCAGTTGAGAACAATATTTATTAAAAGCTTTAAATGTTTAGTTTAATTCATTAATTCACACCCTAAAATAAATTCGAATACGTAGTTAAAGAAATTTATTACGCGTTTTTGGCGGAGCCTTTAATGAGACGTGTGTACACATTGATGTTAATGTGAAGACTGATTTGGTTTTAGAACTCAGAAAGCAATTATATATACTGTTTCCAAATACAAAAAGCGAAACCATAATTATACAATATATGTTGCCAGATACGGAAAGTGAAATTATGCACATTTAAAAAGTATCATATGGCATGTTGGCAATTTTAGAAACTGTAATTTTAAATCAAGCTTGCGTTTTTTGATATTGAAAATGGCAACAACAAAGAAAGCCTGCAAAATGAACAAGCAGCATTTCTATTGTGGAATCCTACAATCTCCTAACTTAAAAAACTGTCCTCAGCGATCGATGTGTATTATTTTTTCTTTTTTTTACGGTTTGGTGTCGAAATCCGAATTATCTTTACCCTAAATAAATTCGTTACCACTGCCACACCACGAAGCCAATAAATTCTTATGGTATGTATTTCGATGGACCAGAAACAAATATTGATATATGACTCATTATGCATTTCATTATCATTTAATTTTATCTATACACAGTTTTATGCGATCCTGTCCATTCTATTTCTCCTTCTAGGACGAATAATATGCACCAATTTATTTGGAATTGTACATATAAATCAGCTTTGTCAATTCGAGTTCACATTGAAATTGATAGAATTATGCGACCGGGAATTAATGTGCCAATTTCGATAAGCTATTGGCGGTCAAATCACAATTGAATTGGACCTGTCCCGGTACAAGATATATAGTTAGATTTAATTCGTAGGCATCATGGAAATATTCGGGGAGAAATATACAACAACGGAACACGTTTATACCTGTTAACAACGATCAGCTTTTTAAATTTCTTTTTTCTGTGGTTGCGCGATGTTATCACGTCTTAATCCGGGTTGGACTGCCAACTGTGAAAAAAAAATAAATGAGAGAGAGAGGAAGGAAGAAAGGGAGGAAGGAAGGAAGACAGAAAAGGTAACGTTGAGCAGGGACCTATAGATTTCCAAGGAATCCACACCTTTACTGCTATGAGAACCGAAACCCAGCGAAGTACAGCGGGTAGAAAAAAAAAAGAAAAAAAAAACGGGGTCGAATCCAGATCAATAACTCGATAGATGAATGTATTGTTACAATGCAACGTAGAGCATTGAGCTTACACTTTCCAGAGAAATCCAAATCCCTTAAGATCTAGGGAACCCATCTCAGGATCACAATGAGCAGAGTTTTTTTTTTCTTTTTTTGGTACTGTTAGGAGGCGAACCCGGATTAACGGTTTGCTAGAGGAATGCGTTACCATAGGCCCTTGTGGTGTGAACGTTCATGATAGCAGATTAAAAATATAATACGTCTATAAAGATTCTACACGTCTTGTCTGATAAAGGTTCTATATATCCAGTTTAGTAAAGATCATATACGTCTTGTCTAAAAAAGGTTCCATATATCTTGTCTAATAATGATTCTATACGTCTTGTTGGTTTCTTGGTTGGTTGGTTGTATTTTCATGGCGTAAGGACAAGGGTCATTCTACCTATACGTCTTGTCCAATAAAGATCATTTATGTCTTGATTTAGGAGGGTTCTACACGTTTTGTCTAATAAAGGTTTTATGAGTCTTTGTCTAATAAAGATTCTGTACCTCTTGTCTAATGCAGTTTCTATACGTCTTGTCTAATAAAGATTCTATACGTCTTGCCTAATAAAGATGCTATACGTCTTGTCCAGAATTGACTTTCAACTGATTAAGGAGAAGGTGATGGTGTGAGCCCCTATTTTGTTTTTAATTTTTTAAAAATTGATTTAAAGTTTTTTGTGCAAATTTTTATGATAAATTTAACTAATATTCCAAAAACTGCTGTTAAAATATAAAACATTTTGAATAAATTTAAGGATATGAAAAAAAAAACTAAAATCAAATCAAGTCATTTCGTGGGAAAAAAGTTTCGTAATGGTAATACGAGTCCCTAGGATAAATGAATAAAATAATTGGTTTAGAAAACTGTATAACAAATTTATTTAAATAAACAACATTTTATTCGCCTAGCACTTTCGGCCTAGCACTTTTCGTGGCACCTGAATCAAAAAATTTAAACCACTCCTGTAGTGTATATAATATGAGCCCCTTAAAGTTTGGAGGGGCTCATTTTACAACCCTCGCCATATTGTAATTTGAACAAGCGTAACTAATATTTATTACATGCAAAATTACATAGTATTTACACAAAAACGATCGTTTAAACATGCTTTATCCAATGCAATAACGCACGGGGATGAATTTAAATGAAAAAGTAATTGAAATAAAAGCAAATACTTACCTATCGAAGTTTTTCGAACTAGAAAACAAAAATAACAGGTTTTGAACTGAACGCAAACGTTCTAGCTACAAAAGACGTTACTAAATTAGTAATTCAAGTCGTTAAAGCCAATTAAATGCATTAAAAGATATTTAGGGGAGCTTATAATATATGAATGGCCCATAATACCACCTTTACCTCTTATACAAGCATTATTTATTTTTAACATTATGTTAGAATATCATTTAGATGTGATTATTTTATGTAAGCCTTATAGCGGTATAGGGGTAGTGTATTCGTCTATTGCAAATGCTCGTTATATTTCTGCTTACCACACTCAAGTGTTAATTCCCTATGTAGCAGAAGTTTATACTCCTTGGAACACTGCAGATCCTAGCTCAATATAATCTGATATGTCCTTGCGCCACAAAGTATGCAAAGAAAGCTAGTCTTCGAGAAGTGTATTTTTAATAGGTAATGAATATTTAGAACCTAGGTATTGAATAATTAATATAAGTTTTGAATAACATTTATGCTTTGCCAGATGCTATTTCCAGATTCCGGGAATACCGCAATTGATCTGCAGCTAACGGAAGTTATGAATGTTGTCTGTTGTTCGGGAGTTGCCAAAGGTTACCCACTAGGTACAGGCATTATATATATATATATATATATGACGCAATGAATTAGTATTAGCGCCTGAGAAGATAACATCGTTAATTAATTAGGTTGTTGAATTACTTGCTCCCTTGACTTCGTTAGGGTATAATATAATGTGTGTCTGCGAGACGTAGGTATGCAAAGCAATGGTTTATGATTCTACGCGCGGTTCACAACGTAACTTAATCGAAATAGATTCTTTTTATACTTGTCACAGGAGACTGTGTTCTGATAATTTAGTATACGCTCTCGTAGACTCGTGTGTATGCTGGACGGCAATTACATATTTACTGACATTGATAATACCGCAATATATATTCGAAAGCATTTCTGCCTCCAGTAATATTTAGACTATCGAGAGAAAATATTCACAATTCTCGAAATGCAATAAAAATTGAATACTACGTCTCAGCTTATTTCGTTTGAGTTAAATGACGAAAGAATAATTCAGGACATGCTAATCCAAGACCTATGGTTTTCAAAATAAGCCAAGCCTCAGGCACTTGAACCAAACCTCGGGACACGGATCGGTAGAAAAGATGAATGCGCTAGTACCAGCTGGAGCCGATCCCGAGTTACATATACGTCACTGTACTGAATTGTGACCATGTGGCAATTGTTTATTCTGGCCACGTCACAATTGTTTTATGCGCATGCCCACATATTTGTTAATGCTTGCTTATTGTATACACCTGTCAAATTTTAATATGTTTGTGGACGCAAAGTTAAATTTTGCTACAGGGCTCAGACTTCTCTGTTCACTAAAGTAACGTTTCTTTTTCTTCCTAGTTATTTTCCCAATTGGAGTTGGAAGCATGACATCGACGCTTTTATTATTTCTTGTCTAGGGCTTCGCTGACTGCCAATTCAAGGCCAACAAGATCCGTTTCTGGCGGGGTTACAATAGGTGCTTCTGTAATTGGGCAGCCGTGGAACATTTCTTATATTATCATATGACCTTTGACCTTGCATCAAAGACAACATCAGGAAACTTCGTTTTATTTCATGAAAATGAAATACAAAAATACTCATCGTTTGCATAACTGTTGAAAACTATGTATATGAAGATATGAAATAAATATTGAATATATAAGCTTCTAAATTAAATAATATTAAACTAATAGGGGGAAGCAATACTGGTTTTGCATCTGGAAGCCAACAGTTTAGGAACAGCTCTGCATATATCGTAGGAACAGCTCTGCATATATCGTAGGAACAAAAACAAGAGAAGTTTAATATACCAAACAATCTAAGTTTTCAAGTCGTGCTCCAGAAATATATATAGGGTATTTCAGCACTAGGGCTACAAATTTCAAGGAGTCATAGTACTCATCAAGTTGAACGATAATTGTCATAGAACCTATGGTTGCAAACCACCTACAGAGCCATTTCTAAAATCGTCCAGCATGCACAAATATTTATAACCTGTGTATGAGAAGCGCAATATGCGTTGTCCTAATCAGCTATGCACTTGATCAGCTGACCTGAGTAGTATCTGGCGCTCTTCACGCACTATTTGTAAATATTTGTGAATGCTGGACGGTTTTAGAACTGGCGCTGTGGGTGGTTTGAGACCTTAGGTTCTATGACAAATATCGTTCACCTTGATGAGTACTATGACCTCTTGAAGTTTGTAACCCTGGTGCTGAGACACCCTGAATTCTGTGTATTGATAAACAAAATGTTTAGAATCACCACAAAAACATATTATGGCCCAAAATAAAGAAATTATGCAATTGAAAATATTTCAATTTATTTTGACAAACAGTATGCCAATTTCGGTAAGAAATATTTTATTTGGTAAGTATTGCAGCGTCTTATTTCTAAAAATAGAAAAACGAGTTATAAATATATTTATTGAAGGGGAGCGGTGTATTAGAGAGAGAGACAGAGAGAGAGAGAGAGATGGAGGGAGAGAGAGAGGGTTAGAAACAAAGAGAGTGATGACTTCTATTTTTTCGTTCATTTCAAAATTAAGATAAAATGAAAAAATACATTTTCTTATTAATTTAGCAAAGGAAAATAGAACGAATTAGATTAACTACGACGAAAACAGGAACAAAAAATGAATTTCCCTTTGAGGAATAAAAAGTTAACGATTGTTCAGCGGAAATCGATAAAGCGGCAGGGACTTTGCATAACAATACGAGTATAAGTGAACTTTTATTTGAATGAAACTAAAAAATCCATACTTCACCCATGAATTATTCAGAACGGCTTCCAATATTTCTGTATTTTCTGAGAAAAAATGCAGAAAGCTAAAACTAAGGCAGTGTTCTTTTTCCCGTCGTGTGAATATTGAGAAATCCCTTTTTTTTGACAGATACGCGAGAAAACTTTCTTATTTTGTAGTTTTACTATTCACATGTTTCTAACTTCAAACATTTTTGCAAAATCTGAATAAAATATCTCTTATATATTCATACATGAATAATATTGGTATTCTATGGAACTTGGAAACAAATAAGATAATCAGAAATTGTAAATAATTTGACTTAGCTGCACCTATGAACGTGAGTTTTTATGTGATATGAAATAACTAAACTAATTAAAGGTTCTTTTTTAAATTTGAGAACTAACTGGTTTATAAATAGCCATTTTTCTGCAAATTTATTGGACTGGTTTGCTCCTATATTAAAACGTAATAAACCACACTCATTTTAAAAGTTCAAAGAGGTGAATTACTTATGGTCTCTGACTTTCTGGAGACAGTGTATAATTTTAATCACAGCAGAAACAAATTCAAATTACAGAAAACTGTCAGCGTAAGCGTGGGGTACATTTTACGCAAGCTTAAATCAAAAGTCAAATAATTTCAAGAATTTTAACTGAACTATATGCTTGTGGCGTATGCAGTGAAGGAAGTGTGAAAGGCACTGAAAGAGCGTACAGGACACACCTGTAAATTAACAGATAAAATAATTCAAAACAAAAGTTGGTAAGTTTGCCCATTAACCCAACTTTTGTGATCTTGTTTTATTTAACATTTGTCAATTGTATTACCCCTGGGAAAGGTAATAATACCTTACGTCCTTATATACGGAGAAAGTGAGCGTTGTTCCTTTCTTCATTCTTCTAGCAGTCAAGACACTCTGGGTTCAACGGACGGACCCTGGTTCGAATAAAGGACGGCGTCACTTTTTTCTTCTAAACAAAAAAAAAAGACCCCTCTAGATTGAACTAATTATATGTGGGTGCCATAAATTATTCTATGATAAATTACTCCACGAAAAATCACAAAAACTCGCTCCGGTGGCTTTGTGTGTTGACCATTATTTGGCAATTGTGTTATCCCTGAGAAGGGTAATAATATCTTACATACTTTCACTTCCTCTTTATTTTGCTTTCATTTTCCAAAGAGACGAGTTGGATTCTGAACCGTCGTGTTTTAAAACCCTATGTTGATGTCGAAATAATATTGGTCAGGAGATCGTCTAATAAATCTGTTATATCACTTTCTTGTGATATTTGTATTTAAATACTCATATTTATTTAATGAGTAACTAAATACATTATTGACATTTTCATGATGTTCAAACCTATTACACAAAGAGGGAAAATTAATAATAATGAGTAAAATATCAAGTTTACAACTTCAGTCGAATGAATTGAATCCATAATTTTAAGCTTGTTTTGAAGAAGAAGAAGTAGAAGAAGGAGAAGGAGAAGAAGAAGAGTTTTGATATTTATATGATTTGCATTAATATTAGTGAATTAAAAACAGATTAGAAAAAAGTGGAAGTATATTTTATCTAAATAAAAAAAAAAAAATGCTAAAATTATTTGTAAATAAGCAAGTGAAAGAAAATCGCCTAAGGTCGATATTTAAATTTAGCGGGTTTCAATTAACATTAATTCGCAACTCTCTAGGCCGTAACTCTCTAATCCGCAACTCTTTAACCGGCAACCCTCTTATCCGCAAATCTCAAATTCGAAATTCTCTAATCCGAAATTCTTTAATTCACAACTCTCTAATCCGCAAATCAAATTCACAACTCTCTAATCCGCAAATCTAATCCATAAATTTAATACCCCCGCAGCTCTCTAATTCGCAACTCTCTAATCCACAACTCTCTAATCCGCAACTCTCTAATTCTCAAGTAACTCGGTAGGTTTTCAACGTTAACAACAACCATCATTATTGCATTTACGGAAGACCTTTACCTTGTCCTTTTCATTGCGTATAGACAGGCAGACAGAAAAACCAAAAGCAATAGTGGGTTCAATATCTATTGAAACCTGCTAAACTTGCTTAAAGTTAAGCGAACACAGTTTTGCTTTTGACGATATAAATATTCATTTATTTACTTGTTGTTCAGCATTACGGATATTCCAATGTATTAGCAAAAAATTGTGTGCGTTTGCGTTAAGCTAAGTATTTCTAAAGTTATAAATCTCACGATAATTGGCAGAATCGTTTTTGCTTGATACATAAGAACAAATAAATTCAAAGTCTTCTGATTTTTTAAACGACGTCCAATTCTCAAAATATTTAGCTTGTTCGTAAAGTAATTGTGAAAAATATTTTTCTGCCGCTTTGTGAAGCACCCCAGGGATTTGAACGAAAACTCCAAATCAAAGAATATCCCCAATTTTGTAACCGTCTTCGTTCGTGGTTAAGCTCTCAAAAACATATCTTCTGGCGCAGTGTTTAGGGCGGTGGTACTACGTCTGTTCACGAAAAGAAGTCCGATGGAACAGTTAGAAATAACGGGAGGTGACGTCACAAACGGGTTAGACACTTGCAGCAGAGTAAGACTCCAATCTCAGAACATGTTTTTGGCGGTCGCCAAAAACGAGTGTTTGTTTGTTTATTATATGTCGAATTACGCTGATTAAATTAAACAATGTCAATCAATCAACGTTTATTGGCGTAGTGATACCAACGCCGATGGTATGGCGTGATTAGATGGTGAAACGTTCGAAAGAAAATAAATATTTCTGCCTTCGGTGGGACCTGAACCCACGACCTTCCACTTGCCGGGCGGAGGCTCTCCTCCGTTTGTTTGTTTGTTTGTTTTGTGGTTTTACGGCTCAAAGACTACAGTGGTCATGCTGCGCCGGGACCTACAGTTTTCCGAGGAATCCGAACCTCTTAAGGCCTGGGGAACCAAACCCCGGACTACAGTGAGCAGTGCGATCTTTTATGAGATCTCTGAGTAAGCGTTCTTTTTGCACTGCTGGGAGTCGAACCCGGATTAGCCGCGCAATAGGAGAACGCGTTACCACACTGCGCCACCGCAGGGCCCAAAAACGAGTGTAGAAATTGGAGTCCTATAGTGTTGTAAGCGGGTAGCCGGTTTGTGACGTTACCTCCCGATATTTTTAACTGTTCCATCGGATTTCTTTCCGTGAACAGGCGGTAATCATATTGTGTCCAGGGACACAGAAACTCCTCATAGAGGTACTATGGACAAATAATTGCAAAAAGGGAAAATGTAACATTATAAGTAAATTTAAATTAAATTAACTTTGAAAACTTCATTATTTTTTCGCTATTCGCTAAATTTCACCAATTTGACGAAGCCCTGGTGACGCTATCAACATAACGGAAAAAAGGTTCCAAAAGGGCATGTTAATTTTTTTGGGGTGCGAGCTCAGTAAATCAGTAAAATTTTCTCGACGTTAAACAGCAATTTGAAATGCTTTGGCATTTTACACGAGGGTAGTCTATTTTATGCCATTCTCTATACTGTACTTCTGTGAATGAACCTGAAATTGACATATTATTTTACAAAACTTTAGCTTAATAGTCGTTTAAATATCGAAGAGAACATAAGTATCCAGCTCGGGGCCTCACAGTCTAACTACAAAATCCACTTCATAATAATTAAAATTAACAAAGCGTAGTTTTCTATTAGTTAAGAATATTTTTTCTCTCATTGTTTCATTCTAATAACCTGATGAGCAAGCAAAAATATTGAAAATAAATAAAATTAGGAATATTAACAGGATAGTGATTTTTATTTAACTTACCTTCGAACAAATTTAACATTTGTTTAAAAATAAGGTCTAAATTAAAAGACGAGGTGAAATATAAAACATAGGAGGCTTGAATAATTTTAAAAAGTTATTGATTTAATGCCAAAATTAATTGGTAAAATTAATAACATGGTGATTTAATATTGGTTTAATAAACTATTGTACTTTCATTTCAAATTAACTTCTAAAGGGTATTTAATTTATAAAAAATCCCATAATAACGAATTAATGAATTAGGTTATGAATTAAAATTATAAGAGCGCATGTATTATTTATTTTTCTTAGCAAAAGACATAAAATGTAATTAAATAAAACTAAATCAAATTCTTGGGTAAGCTTAGAAAAAAAAAAGATTCACATTTGAAATGAAAAAACTTGAGATTTTGGAAATAAAATGGAAAACATAAGGATAAAAAAGTACAAAAGTCACTAATGTGGATAAAAAAATGCGAAGATTTAGGAACTAATTTCTATAATTAATTCCTTCATAACACCATATTTTTTAATTATATTTAATTCTTTTAATAATAACATTTTATTCAACTTTAAGCATGCATGGTGTCAAACATACATAAGATTAATGAGTTTCTATAAATTATTCACAGCCAGTAATAGGTATGAAGAATTCTTTCTTCTGGTTAGGTTGAAAAACGGAAGAGTGTAAAAAACATTAGCTTGTTTCTGGACTCTCTCTTCCAAAGTAATGGACTAATGATAATGTAATGATGAATGGATGAATAATGGATGAATGAAACGGACTGATGAATGGATGAATGAAACGGACTGATGAATGGATGAATGAAATGGACTGATATTAATGGAATGATGAATGAAATGGACTGATATTAATGGAATGATGAACGAAATGGACTGATATTAATGGAATGATGAATGAAATAGACTGATATTAATGGAATGATGAATGAAATGGACTGATATCAATGGAATGATGAATGAAATGGACTGATATTAATGGAATGATGAATGAAATGGACTGATATTAATGGAATGATGAATGGATGAATAATGGATGAATGAAATGGACTGATGAATGGATGAATAATGGATGAATGAAATGGACTGATGAATGGATGAATAATGGATGAATGAAATGGACTGATGAATGGATGAATAATGGATGGCTGAATGAAATGGACTGATGACTGGATGAATAATGGATGGCTGAATGAAATGGACCGATATTAATGGAACGATGAATGGATGAATAATGGATGGATGGAACGGACTGATATTAATGGAATGATGAATGGATGAATAATGGATGGATGGAACGGACTGATAATAGGTAATGGGCTGAATGTAAGTAAATGAACTGACGTTATCGTGAAAGTGAATCGAAGGAAAACGTCGTCAAAGATTTGTAAGTTTCTTGGAAAAATCTTGGGAAAATCGACAAATTTTCAATCATTTTATTTTCACCAAAATTTTTTATCAGTTACTGAAGGAAGTGCTGAAGTATAGTTTTGAAAATTCTGCTTTGCTTTATTTTCAAAACCAAAGCACAAAAATAAAAAGCAAGTTTTACTCTTTGCTCAATAAAATAATTTTATAAAATCATGAATGTTTTCTCAAATAAAAACAACCTAGTCTACCTTTGATTTGAGACCTTACGCTTTCCAGAGGTGAACTTGAAAATATGAATGCTCGTATGATCTTTTAAATTTAGAATACTTTTTTTTAACCATCTTCAATTAATATCTTTTTATGATACTTCAAAAATAAATTAGCTTCTTAACATCAAAGGGAACTTTTCTATCCAGTTTGAAGCTTATTCCGTACCAAATGGAAGAAGATTCCCTTTCCTGTTATCACAAAATGGGTTTCCATTCCTTTGCGCAAGTTCAAATAATATCAGACGCCGTAGAAAAAAAAATAGTTAAAATAAAATTCAAAGCAAGGTCATAGCTACTGATTACATAAATTTTTTTTAATGTTACCTCTGAGTTGTTAGCAAAATAACACTCGTCGGCAAACCAATGTACAAAATAACAGGCTTGAACGAATGATGAGAAATATGAACTAAATTATCCAAGGAACCTTCCTAAATTGTTGGAGAAAATCTTATCTTGAATTTAAAATAATGACAATTTCATGCTGAATTGATGAGGAGAATGCTTTTTTCATTTAAGATAATACAAATTAACTAATAAATTAACAATCTTTAA
>QLNU02015003.1:126162938-126173946 GCA_006491805.2 Dysdera silvatica | reverse complement strand
ACTGTTTCATGAAAACCTGCACTTTTTTCATTATTAAGCAGTTTCTTACTCATAAATCGATCTTTATGATTTCCAGCATCCTCCTAACTCTCCAGATTTGACCCCAGTGAACTTTTTCTCTTTTCGAAAGCGAAACTGGGCCAGAGAACTTTTCAGCCACCCTAGGAAACTAAAGCAGATGTCGTGGCAAGATTGAAGTGCATATTTTATGACTTCTATAAAAATTCTATAGCGAATTAAAATAAATAAAAGACTGCAATATAAAAATGTGAAAAGCGTCACCTACATCACATAACAATACGACTTCCAAATGAAACTATATATGAATAGAGAAAAAATTTTACATATACCTATTTCATTAATTATTCCTGCCTGGTAGAATTTTAAATATTCCTACTTTCTAAGGAAAAATTAACCAAAACCAATGCTCTTTATTCAATCCAAAACCAATACCCTTGTTTTATCATGCAAATTTCAGTAGATTCGTTTCAGACAAACTGCGAGGTGGAACGATATTCTTCGTATATGTAAGTTTAAATTTTGGCAAAAGTCTTTCAATATTGCCTTAATTTAACCTAAAAGGTGCATATAAAATTATATTTTGCGAGTATAGACACAGCAAACAATGTAGGTAATGCTTGAAGTCTACTTAAGACCAAGAACACAGCTAGCTGCTACTGTGCTCCTTGCAAAACCGTCCAATTTACGCTCCTAGTCAGGACATGCTTTCCCTCGTGAGTTATTTCAACCGATTTCACGCCTTTCTTTGCTTTCGCCCCTGGCTTGGGTCTTCCTCGCCGCTCCCTTGCTACGGTTCTGCCCACGATAACACCAAACGATGCTACAAATGACTGTAAATTATTCTATTGACATAAACTTTTCTTCTACGATAATTCCTCTAAACGATGTTGTCATTCCTATCGTATGCTTCTCGATTTGATAAGTTATATTGAGATCATTTCAAAAACCAATGATTTCTTTTTTTTGTGTAACTCATGAATTCTATTAGTTAGTATGAGTGAGCGCACTATATATATCGCCTCAATTAATTTCTGACCAGCGGCAAAAAGGTCTGTCAGCAACGTGTCTACCCAAAATCAAAATCTACGCTAGATCAAGTTGTTATTAATATGCTTAATTTTGTACATACTTTATTCCATAACAGCGTCGTCCAAAATACTGTTTCGACGAATATAGAGAGCACCGGCTTCAATCTTGTCTATAGCAATGCCCCTTCCCGGTTCCTAAAATATCGTTAAAGACAGATTTCACGTCATTTAATTTATTTTACGTAGTATTATACCGGATATTATCGCTTTAATTAAGAAGGCGTTTAATGCATAAAGTAATAAGCGCTGACACAAATATATTTTATTCGCATGCAATTTATTCATACTTCTATTATAAAAATAGTGTAAGCAGATAGAATGGACTATTTTTGACATTACATTTTAGCGGATATCAATAGATATTGAACCCGCTATTGCTTTTAGTCTGTCTGTCTGTCTGTAAACACTATAATGGGAAAGGTAAATGTCTTCCGTAAATACAATTATGATGGCTATTGTTAACGTCGAAAACCTTACGAGTTACTTGAGAATTAGAAAGTTGCGGATTAGGGAGTTGGGAATTAGAGAGTTGCGGATTAGAGATTTGAGGATTAGAGAGTTGCGGATTAGAAACTTGTTGATTAGAGGATTCCGGATTAGAGAGTTGCTAATTAGAGGGTTTCGGATTAATTCTGATTAATTTTAATTGAAACCCGCTAAATTGAAATATCGATCTTGGGCGATTTTCTTTCACTTGCTTGTTTCAAACGTTCTAAACCTTTTGCAGAAAACTTCCTTTAAAATATATGTACATCGACTAAAATAATTTTTAGTTTATGAAATTAGCATCTTCTAATACATAACATCGTGTAAAATAGATATAAATTTCAAATTATAATTTTGTACTTAAAATTTATATCTGTTTTTGTCAAGAAGATTATTTAATTTGCCTTAAGGAACGTTTATTACCTCCCGCTTCTGATTGTGCTTCAGGCAAAATGCTCCAAAAAGCGTATAAGCAAGATATCAAGAACTTTTTTTAGAATAAATTGTTCTACGTTCCACTGTTTTATTTAACAAATAAAACAAAAAGTTAGTTTTGATTTCTTTGTGCGTATCGTGTTTTATGAATGGTAAGTAAGTAAATGAATGAAAAATATTTCACTTAAATCATGAAAGAACGCTTTTAAAATAATTTGTAACATAGTACCACAAGTAAATAAACAAAATTTTCCTTTCAGCGCTTTAAATATAAGATTGAAATAGAATTTTTTAATTTTATCGAACAAGTTTTCTTTTTCTACTCAAACGAATCTTACTATAATTGACAGTCTTTTCTTGTGTGGCTTCCGATGCAAGGAAAAGTGAATAAACAAGAACTTCTGATTTTTAAGCGACTTCCAATTTTCAAAATTCCTACTTATTTTAAAAGTAATCGGAAGAAGGAAATTTCCTCCCATGTCTCTTAAATAAAAGCATAGAGATTTATCTAACAAAAGAAAATATCACTACATTTAGTTTTAACATTTTCGTTGAAGTTGTTGACAACGATTCTGGTGATAAGGCAGTATTTTGAAAATAAGCGACGGGAATTTCTCGACACTAAAGACATAACTTTTCATCTCAAAATAAAATTTGATTATGATGTTTTGTTTCAGATACTTTGAGCATTGTCATCTACATTTAATAATATTGAATTCCCTCAAGAAACCAAGTCCTTTATTTAACCCTCTTACAGGTTAATGTTTTTATCAAAGTCGCTTCAAAAATTGCATATTTTTTATTACATATTTCAAATCTACATGTATTTCAGAGTTAAAATATGTAGCACATTTTTGTAACCCAACATGATGAGAGATGAAAGATGGAAAAATTGCATACCCGCGAAAATCGCGGGATGAAAAATTCTGTTACTTTCATGTTGCCCGTGGAAATAGCGGGATAAGCAGTTAGAGGGTTAGAAGGGCATTCGTTTGTCTCTATAAAAACAAAGCCTTTATTAAATTGCATTATACATAACTATGCTTTACAAATCAGACTTTGGGCTTTTCCAAACTCCGTTTCAAGCATTTTTTAAAATTATGTATAATTTCAAGAAAATAAGTAGATATTTAAGATTGCGATATACGTATAATTTTTACAAAGCTAAATAGGCGTTAATGAAACATATATTACCCTTGTAAGCACGTGACAATTAGATACCAAAGAAAATTTAAATTATATTTTTATTGCCCTTGTACAACATTTTCAAACAAATTCTCGCATTAATTTTCGATCCGTTTAAGATATTTATTTGGACTGCTTTAGATAATTTGGAATAAGATTTCAATGGCCTAATGCAGACTGTCGAAATGTGATGTAAGTGGTAAAAATGGTAGAAATGTAAGTAGTAAAAACCAGTTCGTCTCATTTCACTATGAGAATCATACTGGGGTATATAAACCACCAGGAAAAATTTGCACATTTTATTATAAGTTTAATGAGGGAGGAGGCACTTATAATTATCGATTAATAGAAGAGAAAGAAAGATAACTTTAACTTACATGTTACACCCTTAATGGCCCATGTTTGGAGTAGGTTGGAGTCCACTGTTCATCTTCGTGTTTCAAAATTTCTCTCTCTCTCTCTCTGGCTCTCTCTGTCTCTCTTTTTTTTTTGTCTGGATGAATGGATGGCACAGGAAACTTGTTTACTTCCTATTATGCCCATGATGAAGGTTTCTTTGGACGAAGGTGCCGCCTCTTGAATGGAGGTGTCTCCTCTTGAACGTTAATTAATCTGGCATAGTGTTGTAGACGCAGTGTACAAATAATTGGAGGTACAACTCCATCTGAAAAAATTAAATAACAGGCGGCAGAATATCGAAAAAACAAAAACACTTAACAACATCTAAGCATATATTTATATATAGTGAGAGAGAGAGAGTGTATGTGTTTTTTATTTAATTATCTATTTATCTGCTCCTGGGTGTTTAGATTTAATTAGTTATTTTAAAAAGAGAATTTTCAATTTTCACCCTAACAGATGTCATTTTGTTTTTTTTTGCGACGTATTGCGAGGAGCATATTTATGAACTGGCGAGAGTAACGTGCGATTTTTCCTTCAAGCTAAAAATTTAATTTTGTTATGTTTAATAAATAATTATTATCGTTGACGAACTGCTCAGATTATTTCTACATTACTATGAAGCCGTAACAACGATTATACCCATCACTATTTCTTACTTTACCTGTTCAACGGATGACTAAAATGTCCTTGCGCCATAATGAAAACATGGAATCAAATGTATGCCGAGGACTAGAAATAAGGAACGAATCGAGGTGAATGCATCTCATTTTATAGTAGCTCTCAATTTCGCTAATTAGAAGAAAGTGCATTCATTTCGATTCCTTCCTTATTTCTAGTCCTCGGCATGCAACTGACTCCATGTTTTTATTATGGCGCAAGGACATTTTAGTCATCCGTTGAAAAGGTAAAGTAAGAAATAGCGATGGTTATAATCGTTGTTACGGCTTCATACTAATATAGAAATAATCTGAGCAATTCGTCAACTATAACAATTATTTATTAAACATAACAAAATTAAATTTTTAGCTTGAAGGAAAAAACGTGCATTACTTTCGTCAGTTCATACTGTCGACCTATGCTCCTCTCAATACATCGCAAAAAACAAAACGACATCTAAGTGCGTATTGCATGCTGCATATAAAATAATCTTAGCTGCCTAGATAAGCAATACGGCGTAACAACTGCGCTAGTAACAAAAACGTACCTAACTAGAAAGTTTCCTAAAGTAAAGAGAGAGAGAGTTGACTCTAAACTTGCTACAGATATATCAAAAGCCTATGACGTCACGATGACGTACGTTTGTTGCCGTACAACAAAAGAATAATATATGTAACCCGGCAATGCAAAAATATTTAAACAAATTGGCGTTTGATTCCACTCAACTGGTGTGCTTATAACAGTACGCTACACATACATACACGCATGACATCACATTCATAGGCATGCATGTATAGTCCGTTCGCGGAAGATTGGCCAGTAATACCGTTAGAATTCAAGGGAGCTGACGTTACCTCCCTTGAATTCTAACGGGACTGGTGGACAATTTTCCGTGAACGGACTATGCATATATATGTGCATCATATTGTTACGTATACGTGTATGGACGCATAAATGCATTACATCACGTTTGCATGTATTACATCACATTTACGTACATGCACGCATAATATGAAGTTTATATACGTCTACACATACATAGAATACATCATGTTTAAATACATGCACAGATATATGCATTATATCATACATAAAATCATGAATGTAATTGTCATGTAATACATGTAAATGTGATACATAGATGCATTTGCATGTATTGCATTCATACAACCCCAGAGGATACTGTATACAAGAAATATAGGGGACTCCTCAGGTATGACTGAGTTTGAAGCCCACTGACTTCAAATATTGACTTTATTCAATTTTAAAATATGCTTTTTGTTTATTTTTATTTTGCCAATGCCATTGGTCCTATATTGGTCAGACTAAACGAGCCTTAAAGCATAGGTTAAAAGGACATCAAAATCATATAAAATATGCTGAATTTCAAAATCCTCCACCGCCTTCCACTCTTGGGAAAATAGCCATATATTTAATTTCTGTAAACGAAACATCCTCTCAGCGTAGATCCAATCTTCAACTGTACTTTCTAAATGCCTACCATATCAAACTTAATAAGCTAGCTATTGTCAACGGTCAGAAATTGTTTGTTTGTTTGTTTGGATTTTTTATGGCGCAAGAGCATCTGGGTTATACTGCGCCAAAGGTCAGAAATCCATGCCGCACTTAAACCGGGCGTGAGCATTTCTGATGCCAGAGACAACAGTTGACAACAGTATTCACGATTGCGAATCGACATCAGATAATTTTATGGTGTATATATTGCTACCGAAGAATAACAACATATAAGTGGGTTTTTTTTCTGTATATTTCTCCAGAAGAAAGCCAGCGTGTTGCCTCGTTCAAAATGCATCGGATTTTTAGTGATTTTTAATCTTTGAAATTCGTTGTACGCACTCAAAACGTTGTTTTCTGTGTTTTATTATTTAACACAGTGTGTAGTTTCTACTTGGTTACTTAAATAAACGATGGTTGGATTCAGTGTTTCACAGTACGACTTCGGAGTTTCAGAAAGGTGGAAAAATGGTTTTGTAGATTTGAACTACCATCTGTTTATAGATAATATGAAGGAGCATTGAACAAAAGGATACTCTATAATCTATTAGCCATGCTAATTTTATGAAGTCGTATATGGCTTCAAAAAATAGCAAATACTGCGAAATCTAACTTTCATTAAAAACCACACGGCTAACAAACGAGAAAATTAGATAGAAGAAATTCAAAAAATGTGAAATTTGCATATTTGTAAAAGTATTCATTTCAATCATACTCAAAGTTACATTTTTGATATTCCATAAATAAGTTCGTTTGTAAATCTCAAAGAGAACTTTCTGCTTCGATCCACTTTTCAAATACCGTAAACTTGATTTGTATCGAAAGAAGGAAGTTGCTTTTTCCTGTTATTCTGGCATTGATTTTTATGCGCTTCAACTTGAACTAAAATACTAAAGGAGGTCATGTTCAGAATGAATGATTCATTCTTCTTTCCTTAAAAATTTATTTCAAATTTTAATATCCTATAACGTAAAATAACCATAAAATATTGTATTTCATGTTACTATATATATATAAGTGATGCATTTCGAAAAGTGATGAGACATCCATTTACATAGTTTAAACTAAGGTTGTAGGCAAACTCTCCATCCCAAACTATAGTAGGATGGAAAGGAGCAGAAAAGAAGCTTGGTTCTAAACCGCAAATCGAACCGGAGATTGCTTTTTATGAACCAGAACATCATAGCTGACTATACTCACAGGACAAGAGAAACGGCGCCTGTTTCTTCATATATGAATTTTTGAATACACAAATATGTAGTTTAATATGAGAAATCTACGTGTAGGTAGTTTTACAATTCGTGAAGAAATATTTATTTGGAAAAGCTTGCTTTGCTTGCTTTTTGGTTTTACGGCTCAAAGACTACAGTGGTCATGCTGCGCCGGGACCTACTGTTTTCCGAGGAATCCGAACCTCTTAAGGCCTAGGGAACCAAACCCCGGACTACAGTGAGCAGTGCGATCTTTATGAGATCTCTGAGTAAGCGTTCTTTGCACTGCTGGGAGTCGAACCCGGATTAGCGGCGCACTAGGAGAACGCGTTACCACACTGCGCCACCGCAGGGCTATTTGGAAAAGCCTTCAGACACCCACGTGTTCGCAGTAAATGTTAATGAGATGGTGAAAGAAAATTTAGTTGAACTTTTCTCCAAGATAATTGGCGGGTTTCAATAGATATTGAACCCGCTATTGCTTTTGGTTTTTCTGTCTATCTGTCGCAATAAAAAGGGTAAGGTAAAGGTCTTCCGTAAATGCAATGATGATGACTATTGTTAATATTGAAAATCTACCTAGAGAATTAGAGAGTTGCCAATCAGGGAATTGCGAATTAGAGTTGCAAATTAGAAAGTTGTGGATTAGAGAGTTGCTGATTAGATAATTGCCGATTAGAGAGTTGCGGATTAATGTTAACTTAAATCCACTAAATTTAAATATAGATTTTAGACGATTTTATCTCACTTGTTTGTTTTTATTTTATTGGAGAGCTCGTGAATTTTAAAACCTTTAACGTAAAGAAAGTTATAGAAGAAGTTGCACCAGATATGAGGACCTTTGTGAAACTTCAGAAAGTGTCTTTCTGTTGATTCTTAACTTTGGGTTTGAGTTTGTAGGCAGACAGATGCTAATCCCCGGAAAAATTCTCATGCTTAGTGCAGCATTACTTTAGAATCATGTCTCTAAAGCGTAGAAATAGGTAGTAAGGATAATATTAAAAAATCCTAATTACCATGCTCCTTACTGGTCCCACAATTCGTTTACATTCCGAAGCATGTTCTTAAAATCCTTATCTTCATTTATGTCTGTCTTTACGGCGCAACGACAGTACAGGCCTGCCGCGCCTAGAAGAGTCCTGAGGAGTCCTAAAACTAGGGTGAGCGTACCATTGGGAGTTCGTAGGAGATGATCAAGGTGTGCATTAACGTTTTGTTCTTTTTTATGATTTGAAGTTCATAGCCCTTCTCTCCTTTTTCCAAAATAGAAAGAGGCAATTTGCTTTCTAAATTCGTTTCCCTAGCCTCACTCCGCCCACAGTGTCTTTTGCTGTTCCCATCGACTTGTTGCGAACAAAATTTTTCAACGATGTATATGATCAAAATCAAATATCGTGCAAAACTGTTATTTGAAATGATATGCGTGTGTGTGTGTCTCTGAAACGGTTACTAAATTGATTTACTTATTGAAAAGAGCCAAGCTCATCCATCTCATTAAATGCGTAATTATGCATTGACTAAATTATAAAGAAATACTACTTGTCTGTTATTTATTCTATGGCATCCATACATTTTACATCATATTCTTCTCGGAAGGTACGCCAGCACACTCGGGCAGGACGAAAGGGTGACGTGGGAGAACCCCTAGTTTAGACCTTCAGTTTTCAGAGGAATCTGAACTTCCGCTGACGAAGGAACCAAACTTAAGGCTGTAGTGTCTAGCCAAATACCACGCTCAACAATAACATTGTAAGTCGAACCCGATTAACAACACATAGACGAAAGCATTACCACTGCGCCTGTAAAGGACCATGCTGTCCATGCGCAAGTCTTCAACTTTTCAAAGAACTGGTTTTTACAACAGTCTTTGATTTTACCATGTTTGACTCAGTATAGCCCAGACGCTCTTGCGCCATAAAAATCCAAACGAAGAAACCACTGCGCCACATAAGTTGGAGCAGTCAGTCTATATTTTTCCGAAAAATCCCACTTTATCAAGACCCACTGCTGGACTGCAGTAGAAGGGTATTCGGTTGCCGCCATTTCTTTCATTCTTGAGAACCAAATACGGATTTACAGCGCTAGATGAAATCACTACCATCGGCGGTTTCATGAATCATTCATTAGACCAGTGTATCCCTCCGCTACAGTGAACACCACAGCCTGGCTCATGGGTAGTAAAAGTTTAGTGACCATACACATTATACGGGTTTAATTTCCACAGGCATTCAGCGCTTACGCCTTTTTAATTTGCTACATGTCTTCAGTCCAAAATCGCATTCCTTAAGCAAGGAAAAGGTCTGGATAGCACTGAAACTATTGGACCTAGTCCAGGATGCCCTCGATATCCTTCTGCTATTACATGCAAGCGTGTACTCGGGTTTATGAAGAGCATTACAAATCAAAGGTCACAGACGATCTCATTTAAGGAGGTGCAGCGTTTGGAAGCAGTGCTCCACTTCTAAAAGCTTTCCGAAAATGGCCATTTCGGAAAACTATTGATTAACACAGAATGCATACTTTATGTCGTCTGGAATGGAGTTCCTGAATTAATAACTCGGCTCGGTAGAAACATTGGTAAAGTCCTGATTCCACCTTTAAAATGAATGCTGTAAGCGAAGATGAATAGGTAATAGGTTGTAGTTCCTTTTGCATGAGCCTTCCAGGTCCCACACTATATCATTACTCCTCTTTCGGGCTTCAATAAGCACAAAACCTAAACCATCGTTTAAACGAAACAAGAGGACAGTAAATATCTCAGAATGAGTCCACAAACTCGACCACTTACGATTAAATGGTGGAAAAAATATTTTTTGAAAACTCACATCACAAAAAAAAATTGTGTTCTTTGCGTATGCTTGAATAAGTGATTGCCATGTTTGAAAGTCCTTAAGCAATATTTGAAAATGTGGCTATAATCTATAATAAGTTCCGTTGGCATTGCTATTGGCGTAATTAGGAATACGGAGTAACCGCCGCCACCTACATGAAAGCCAAAGTTACGAATAAATATTATATACTGAACATTGTAATGGAGCTATAGCACCTGCCCCCAGTCTTCTCGGCTAGTTACGACCATGAGGAGCGGAAAATTTCTATTATAGGGTGAATGATCTACTTATTGCCGATCATAAAACCGATAAGATTCGAGAAGTCCAATCCAACAATGAGAAAAGTCGGATTAGAAAAGATTTCGGAAATTGCTTTGCCAAAATTTCTAGATCTGTAATTTTCCTCCTCGACTGTTTCCCCAACGAGTGAAAATTCGAACATTTTCCTCTCTGGTGTACGTGCACATTGACAGAAATGGTTTTTCAGAAGTTGCCAATAGAGAGAGAGAGAGTTGTTAGAGAGTATAAAGTTTCCACTCAGATTGGTCTAGTGGAAAGCCGAGAAACGCGTTAATCCTTTCTCTCTTCCTTTTTTCTTTTACTTCTGTATGAGAAAAATTTATATCTGTGGAGAAAAACGTGACATGTCCTGCGACGAAAATTTCAACGCTTTCTCTAAAGTCCTCTTCCAAAAGAACAACGTATAAAAGGAGATAGATTATCTTATTTTTCCCAATAAAACAATTTAGAATCAAATCGTTTTGATAAAGACATCCAAAATGAGTATGAAATTATAGGTAGGTAGATGGAAAACGCATTTTTATAACGATAATTATCCATTATTTATAGACCTATTTATCATATAATTTTGGTATGTGTTCTGTTTGCTTTTGAACACCCTAAAGACATTTGGCATCAGTTAAAAATGACAATATAAGAAAGAAGCTTAGAACCCTGCCAGATATTTTTTTGAATCTGAATATCAGTAGATTGGAACTAGCCTGAGCTGGTCCCAATCCAAGGACCACCAGGCTTCTTTTTTTTTAATTCTTATATGTCAGAGAGTTTCAATCTGGGTCTGAAATGTTAGATATATGAACCTAATCGTCTCGATATAATTACCCCACTTATATCAAATTTAATGCGTCAGTTAAAGGTGGCAAGGCGATTATTATCA
>QLNU02015003.1:126123886-126162838 GCA_006491805.2 Dysdera silvatica | reverse complement strand
AAGCATGATGTAATTCATTTATGTGTACATGTGTGCATATTAAAGTGATGTAATGCATGTGTATGTGCATTCATGTATGTATGTAAAGCTTGTAACATGCATCACTAAAAACACATACGATTCCAAATATGTTTACGTAATAAATATACCGTCCCTCGTAAAAAAACGCAGTTGGTGACTGGTCCTTTGTACATAATTTAATAAATGAACAGCCCCCGGTACATCATGCAGTATGTGGACCCCCAATATATAATTCAATATATTTAGTACAAAATGCAATATGTGATCAGACCCTAATTCATAATTCAACATATGAACAGTCCCTATTATATTATTAGCTCAGTATGACATTTGCTGTCCTTGCGCCAAAAAATTCGGCTAATATAACACGTAATTCAGTATCTATGTAGTTCTTATTACACAATGCAAAATATACATCTTCCCTATTATGTAATACAAAATATATATGGTCTCTATAGCAATATAGCAATGACTATCCTTGTCATATATAAGAAAAATCTTTACCTTACTCCTTTTATTTTCGACAGACCAAAAGTGAGAGACAGACAGACAGACAAACCAAAAAACAATTCGGGTTCAGTATCTATAGCTATTGAAACTTGCCAAAAAAAAAGCACTATTATAATTCATTATATGCACTCAAAACTTCGTTTTCTATGTTTAATTATTATTTACTTGTTTGCGCCTTATGGTAAAAGAGCAGATAAAGTTGTTCTGCGTCTGAATCTATACTTTTCAGAGGAACTTGAATTTCTTTTGCTTCGGGAGTGGAATTCTGTCTTAACCCTCGGCTTTGGCAAAGTAAGTGCGAAGGATTTTCATCACGATTGGCAGGGTTAGACCCAGAGATGGGTTTTACTATGCTGAAGAATATGCAAAGATATGGGACAGATAAGATATGTCTCTGGAATTAAGACTTATTTAAACATTTAACATAAAAATTTAACGTAGTTTGATTATTTGCGGCTTTTACAAAATCAAACCTTAAATTATTCTTACTTGATGTGCGGTTCAAATCTTTCCCACTGCTTATAATGCTTATAAAGTGATAGTTCCTTCTATGCTTAGTGGTTCAGAGGTCAAGGGATTGGGATGGTAACCCCAAAATCGCTAGTTTCATTCCAGGATGATGGCGTGGGATGATTTTTCCTTCTGCCTAAAATTCGGAATCTAGTTGGAATCGTATGAAAGTAGAGATTTACTCCACTTTCAAAAATTGTGTATTTATTTAGATACATACACCGTAGGATCAAATTTATTATAGTTTCATAGAATCTATGGGGATTTTTAGGAAAATCTGCACTATCTATCACACGATGGGACAAAAAAATGTTTCATTTAAAATAATAGCTCTTTTACTGGAATGAAGATATTCTACAATCTGAAATATTGCAACAGGAATACGTTTTTAAAACATTAGTGACCAGTTTTTTTCGAGCGATTTTGTGATAAAAGTCGCATTAAATAAACCTTAAAGATACACAATACTTTATTAGCATTATGCAATACTTTTATTACCATTACACAATGATTTATTAGCATTATACCCATACATTTAAGCATTGTTTCTCAACTATGCATTAAGTTTTAATCCATTTCGACAGTCTGCATTAGGCCATTGAAATCTTATTCCAAATTATCTAAAGCAGTCCAAATAAATATCTTAAACGGATCGAAAATTAATGCGAGAATTTGTTTGAAAATGTTGTACAAGGGCAATAAAAATATAATTTAAATTTTCTTTGGTATCTAATTGTCACGTGCTTACAAGGGTAATATATGTTTCATTAACGCCTATTTAGCTTTGTAAAAATTATACGTATATCGCAATCTTAAATATCTACTTATTTTCTTGAAATTATACATAATTTTAAAAAATGCTTGAAACGGAGTTTGGAAAAGCCCAAAGTCTGATTTGTAAAGCATAGTTATGTATAATGCAATTTAATAAAGGCTTTGTTTTTATAGAGACAAACGAATGCCCTTCTAACCCTCAAACTGATTATCCCGCGATTTCCACGGTCAACATTAAAGTAACAAAATGTGCTTATCCCGCGATTTTCGCGGGTATGAAATTTTTCCATCTTTCATCTCTCATCATCTTTGGTTACAAAAATGTGCTACATATTTTAACTCTCAATTACATGTAGATTTGAAATATGTAATAAAAAATATGCAGTTTTTGAAGAGATTGTTATAAAAACATTAACCTGTAAGAGGGTTAAATAAAGGACTTGGTTTCTTGAGGGAATTCAATATTATTAAATGTAGATGACAATGCTCAAAGTATCTGAAACAAAACATCATAATCAAATTTTATTTTGAGATGAAAAGTTATGTCTTTAGTGTCGAGAAATTCCCGTCGCTTATTTTCAAAATACTGCCTTATCACCAGAATCGTTGTCAACAACTTCAACGAAAATGTTAAAACTAAATGTAGTGATATTTTCTTTTGTTAGATAAATCTCTATGCTTTTATTTAAGAGACATGGGAGGAAATTTCCTTCTTCCGATTACTTTTAAAATAAGTAGGAATTTTGAAAATTGGAAGTCGCTTAAAAATCAGAAGTTCTTGTTTATTCACTTTTCCTTGCATCGGAAGCCACACAAGAAAAGACTGTCAATTATAGTAAGATTCGTTTGAGTAGAAAAAGAAAACTTGTTCGATAAAATTAAAAAATTCTATTTCAATCTTATATTTAAAGCGCTGAAAGGAAAATTTTGTTTATTTACTTGTGGTACTATGTTACAAATTATTTTAAAAGCGTTCTTTCATGATTTAAGTGAAATATTTTTCATTCATTTACTTACTTACCATTCATAAAACACGATACGCACAAAGAAATCAAAACTAACTTTTTGTTTTATTTGTTAAATAAAACAGTGGAACGTAGAACAATTTATTCTAAAAAAAGTTCTTGATATCTTGCTTATACGCTTTTTGGAGCATTTTGCCTGAAGCACAATCAGAAGCGGGAGGTAATAAACGTTCCTTAAGGCAAATTAAATAATCTTCTTGACAAAAACAGATATAAATTTTAAGTACAAAATTATAATTTGAAATTTATATCTATTTTACACGATGTTATGTATTAGAAGATGCTAATTTCATAAACTAAAAATTATTTTAGTCGATGTACATATATTTTAAAGGAAGTTTTCTGCAAAAGGTTTAGAACGTTTGAAACAAACAAGTGAAAGAAAATCGCCCAAGATCGATATTCAAATTTAGCTGGTTTCAATTAACATTAATCAGAATTAATCCGAAACCCTCTAATTAGCAACTCTCTAATCCGGAATCCTCTAATCAGCAACTCTCTAATCCACAAATCTCTAATCCTCAAATCTCTAATCAGCAACTCTCTAATTCTCAATTCTCTAGTCAGCAACTCTCTAATTCTCAAGTAACTCGGAAGGTTTTCAACCTTAACTATAGCCATCATAATTGTATTTACGGAAGACATTTACCTTTCCCATTATAGTGTTTACAGACAGACAGACAGACTAAAAGCAATAGCGGGTTCAATATCTATTGATATCCGCTAAAATGTAATGTCAAAAATAGTCCATTCTATCTGCTTACACTATTTTTATAATAGAAGTATGAATAAATTGCATGCGAATAAAATATATTTGTGTCAGCGCTTATTACTTTATGCATTAAACGCCTTCTTAATTAAAGCGATAATATCCGGTATAATACTACGTAAAATAAATTAAATGACGTGAAATCTGTCTTTAACGATATTTTAGGAACCGGGAAGGGGCATTGCTATAGACAAGATTGAAGCCGGTGCTCTCTATATTCGTCGAAACAGTATTTTGGACGACGCTGTTATGGAATAAAGTATGTACAAAATTAAGCATATTAATAACAACTTGATCTAGCGTAGATTTTGATTTTGGGTAGACACGTTGCTGACAGACCTTTTTGCCGCTGGTCAGAAATTAATTGAGGCGATATATATAGTGCGCTCACTCATACTAACTAATAGAATTCATGAGTTACACAAAAAAAAGAAATCATTGGTTTTTGAAATGATCTCAATATAACTTATCAAATCGAGAAGCATACGATAGGAATGACAACATCGTTTAGAGGAATTATCGTAGAAGAAAAGTTTATGTCAATAGAATAATTTACAGTCATTTGTAGCATCGTTTGGTGTTATCGTGGGCAGAACCGTAGCAAGGGAGCGGCGAGGAAGACCCAAGCCAGGGGCGAAAGCAAAGAAAGGCGTGAAATCGGTTGAAATAACTCACGAGGGAAAGCATGTCCTGACTAGGAGCGTAAATTGGACGGTTTTGCAAGGAGCACAGTAGCAGCTAGCTGTGTTCTTGGTCTTAAGTAGACTTCAAGCATTACCTACATTGTTTGCTGTGTCTATACTCGCAAAATATAATTTTATATGCACCTTTTAGGTTAAATTAAGGCAATATTGAAAGACTTTTGCCAAAATTTAAACTTACATATACGAAGAATATCGTTCCACCTCGCAGTTTGTCTGAAACGAATCTACTGAAATTTGCATGATAAAACAAGGGTATTGGTTTTGGATTGAATAAAGAGCATTGGTTTTGGTTAATTTTTCCTTAGAAAGTAGGAATATTTAAAATTCTACCAGGCAGGAATAATTAATGAAATAGGTATATGTAAAATTTTTTCTCTATTCATATATAGTTTCATTTGGAAGTCGTATTGTTATGTGATGTAGGTGACGCTTTTCACATTTTTATATTGCAGTCTTTTATTTATTTTAATTCGCTATAGAATTTTTATAGAAGTCATAAAATATGCACTTCAATCTTGCCACGACATCTGCTTTAGTTTCCTAGGGTGGCTGAAAAGTTCTCTGGCCCAGTTTCGCTTTCGAAAAGAGAAAAAGTTCACTGGGGTCAAATCTGGAGAGTTAGGAGGATGCTGGAAATCATAAAGATCGATTTATGAGTAAGAAACTGCTTAATAATGAAAAAAGTGCAGGTTTTCATGAAACAGTAGCTAGCTGAGGAAAAGGAACCTTTGATACGTTACACGATCCATACAGGCACCCATATCCTCAGCACTGTGCTAAGCTAACGAATTTGAAAAATTGACAACTTTTACCAGAGGGAATTTTTGAAGTTATTTATTGATCAGCTGTACTCAAACCAAATGCAAAGAAAGCACCGTGTTCGCGACATGGAGGCGCTTATTACAGTAGAACCTTTCCATTTCCTTGTTTACCACTGAAACCTCTATATCTTGAAAATTATATATTTCATTGTATTTTTAGCCTGAACTCAATGCGTTTTGTCCATGTTCATCGAATAATTTTTTTCCAAAAGTTTGACCAATTTACAAAGTTTTCAAACCGACACTTCAGGTCAATTTCAAAAGCAGCTAAGAAACAGATCTGGCAAAGAAACAGTCACGACGTCAAGTGGGTGGTAGAACAGAAAAAGTAACTGGTACAAATTATCAATTTTTCTGAAATCCATAAAGGTGTTGTGACTTCCTTTGGCCCTTACAATAGGTACTGGGGAGTTTGGACAATGAGAGTTGCAAGGGACTGTAAATGTAAAGTCAAGTAGTTAGTCTTAACCTCCTTTTCGTGGAATTTAGAAGCTAGTAAAAATTTTGTGGATGTATGCCGAAAGTGTTTTATTTACACATATATTATTACTTATATCATAGTACTATAATTATATTACTTACACAATTATATTATTTACATATATATTATTACTTATATCATAGTACTATAATTATATTACTTACACTATTATATTTATTTTACACATATATTATTTATATCATAGTACTATACTCATATTACTTACACTATTATATTATTTCATACATATTATTACTTATATCATAGTACTATAATTATATTACTTATATCATAGGCACTATAATACATTACTTATATCATAGTACTATAATTATATTACTTACACAGATATTAATACTTATATTATATTATTACTCATTAATAAAATACTTTCAACTAAAAGTGAAATCATTGAAAAGACTGATTTACAGCAGTCACAAATATATGTTATTTCGACAATTAGTTAGCATATCCCTCAGAAATTAAAACTATTCTGATTATTAATGTACGCACCTGGTACGCAAACCCGTATAAATCATCACCCTGAAAAGTAGAAACCA
Source organism: Dysdera silvatica (assembly GCA_006491805.2). NCBI lineage: Eukaryota > Metazoa > Arthropoda > Arachnida > Araneae > Dysderidae > Dysdera > Dysdera silvatica. The sequence continues at coordinate 126,156,663 of QLNU02015003.1, read as the reverse complement.
AAAGGCAGCATCACTCTTTGATATTTACCATCCTCGCTATCATTTGGAGTATTGATACACATACATAAATTGCCGATTGATTATTTTTGCCTCATTGTATTTTCTTCTTATCAACCTGTTGTGGCTTTATATTTTTCATTTAATGATAGCATATGAAACCTTCACCCTTTCATTTTGGAACGTAGCATCATTAATCCTCATTTTCTCCAAACTGTCGTCTTAAAGCTTTTAGTTCTCTTTCTTCGTCATTCAGCCCGCAAAAATATAGTAATTTCTTTATCTTTAAAGGATGGAGCTGAAGAACTTTCCTTCGTACAATACCCTCTCATCTTCCTTATTACTTTGGATGACAGTAAACGAAACATAAAAGTGAATTATGGCTAATAAAATGGTTACTGTGGCAATTTCCTAGTTTGTACGCATCGACGGATTTCCACGCCTAACTGAGCTGTTGCGCTAGAAGCTTAGGTTTTTTTCTATAAAGCTTGAGATTAAATTGGACTGCCATGAAGTGAATTGAAATTATAAATGGTTCAAATCGTGCCGGCGCAGCATTTAAACATTATTTTTATTTTCAGCAAATTGCCCTTTTCTGTTTTACGCCGTTATACTTCTTAATAGACAAACTGTTTCACGGGTAGGTACTCATGTCCGTAATGGTAATTCTTTAATAAAAATTACGCCTTGTTACGTAGTAAATTATGCCAAATATGCTTACAACCTAAGCATTCATGCAAAAATGTTAACGTGCCTTTTAAAAGCGAGCTAAATAAAATTATCTCACAAATAGAAAATGAATAAATAATTATTTTAACGTAATTTCTAAGGATAATTATAGGTGTCGTATTTGTTTGAAACGTACGATAAAAGTAATCATACAAGGCATGAAAATAAACATAGAAATGACAGAATGAAATTGCGAATAAAGATCGATAGGTCAGTATTTATATATAATAAATGAGTAATTTAGTGATACAATTACTAGATAAAAGCGTGATTGATCACCATGGATATATTAAAAGATTAGGATATGAGTAAAGAACGTGAATACGACAAGCTCAAGACACCCAGGTTCTAGAAGTGTAGATGTAAAACAATAATTAACGAGCGACAATGAGTAAGAAGGCGCTGAACCTCACCATTTAGAAATTGCATTCGTCAATATAGAAATTAATAATTAGTTTATTTATAATTAATAAATATTAATAATAATTAGTAAATTATAATTGATACTTCTTGAAACGTGGGAATTTTTATCCCTTACAAAAAGAAACGTTACTGCACATGCTATTGACAAATAAATTTAGAAATAACAATATGTAGGTATAGAAGATATAAACTAATAAAAGAAAATTGGAAAATAATACGCTACACCAGTGTTTCTTAAATTTTGGTCACTCACGGAGCATTTTAAGCATTCCTTTATTTAGCGCGGGGGATTTCTCCCTCCAGTAAAAAATATATTTCCAAAAATTAAGGTTTCCAACTATGGTTAATAATATTAAGCCCTACTCAGCCACCGCCACACTGACCCCCCCTCCCCGCCTCTCCAAAAAAAAAAAGACATAACCGAAGTAACTCTCGATTTTTGCGATTTATTAGAAAGCTTATATACATATATAAGGGCTCCGTTAGGAAAAATTTATTCATTGTTGCGAAATAAAATTCGTGTTAATTTTAACTCCTTTTGTGATAATATTTTAGCTTCTTTAATTTTTTTTTACTTTAAAAATATATCAGCTTGTGGTGGTAGGGCTTTGGTAGCAAGTCCTATGTTACGATAAGCCGAATATGTAACCAATAAAATTACCAGGATAAATGGCTAGTTGAGGTTGCGTTTTGGCTACAGGTCAAGTTAAATATACGTTAGCAAGTAATTCAATTCTTGTGAGGAGAATTACGGAGGTCAAAGAGAAGACGATATAATTAACAAAAAGATTTAATCACTGCAAAATTCAAATATAAACCAGAAATCAAAACTATCCATTGAATGTTAACGAACATCTCGTTTTTACAAGATCTTTTTCATTCTCTAAAGTTTTTTCATTTTCACATAAAATCACGTTAAATCAACGCATCATTTCACGCAGTCACAAATGAGAAAGTAAATTAAATATTACATAACCAGTAATATTTTAACAACAATGGTTTTGCCCACACACTCTCCCTCCCAGTGAAAATGAAGGAAGTTATTTTTTTTTAGAATGGCTTAACAACTTTTCGTTCATACCTAGTTATGTCATTAGTTGGAGCGAAAGTAATATTTTTTATAACTGTCCGTTTGAAAGTATGTCGTGACTTTTGAAAAATGTTTGAGAATAGGGGCTATTTTCTGTTCCGGTTTAGTATTTGGAGACAGACTTGTTGTCGAATTAGATAGATAAGAATTAAAGCAAGGTTTAATTCTGTCTATAGAAATGTTTCTTTGTTTCCCTCTAATGTTGAGTAGGAAGGTTTTGTTGTCACAACGTATTACTTTAAATGGTCCTTCGTATGGTGGTTGAAGTGAACGACGGACTACATCAGTTCTAAGATATACGTGTGTACAAGTCTTTAGATCTTCGAAAATGAAAGGTTTAAAAGATGAATTAATTTTGATAGGTATTGGCTTTAGTTTTTGCATAATCGTTTTGAACGATGAAACAAATTGTGAATGTTGAATCGATTTGATGTCAACAGACATATCTGAAGATAAACATAGATTTTCACCGTAAACCATCTCTGTTGCGATTGCCTGGAAATCATCGTAAACATTACTCCTAAGACCGAGTAGGATAAATGGCAGAAATTTAGACCATTTATTCGATGACTCATAACGCATTACAGAAGATTTTAGAGTGCGATGCCAGCTTTCTAACATGCCATTGGTTTGTGGGTGAAAAGAACTTGAACGATTTCTTTTAAACCCGCGAATATTGGACAATTCACGAAATAATTGAGATTCGAATAGGGAATCTTGATCACTAATAATAGATACAGAAGTTCCATAACGAGAGCCCAATCATCGACTAGAGTTCTGGCCACAGTTACAGCGGTGATGTCTTGTATGGGAAAAGCTTCCGGCCATCTAGTAAATCTGTCTATGATAGTAAGACAATATTTGAAACCGCTTGTATAAGATAAAGGGCCAATGAGGTCGATGTGAATTTCTTCGAATCTCTTAATAGTTATAGGGAATTGTAGTAAAGGACTCTTAGTATGTCGAGTGAATTTAGCTGTTTGACATTTCACATAATTCCGAGCCATGATAGTAGAATCATTTTTGATGTTAGTCCAAAAATACCTTTGAATCATCGAGCGTACGGAAGATTTAATACTTGGATGAGAAATATTATGAGCACATTCAAAAGCTGTTTGGCGATATTTCAACGGAAGGTAAGATCTACTGTTTTTAGTTGAAGTTTCGCAATAAATAAATTTGTTTGTTCCATTAACAGGAAAATTTTTGAAGTTCAATAGTAGGATTTGAAAGATTAAGTAGCGATAACAGTTCAGCATCTTCAAGTTGATCATTTGCTATGGCGTTGTAGTCTATTGTTTCTGGGACAAGTATTGCTTCAATCCTCGATAAAGCGTCCGCAATAATGTTATCTTTTCCAGGGACGTAACGAATGTCAGCAGTAAATTGTGAAATAAGATCAAGATAATGTAATTGTCTTGGCGTTGCTTTGTCTGGCTTTTGTCTGAAAGCGTAGACTAATGGTTTATTATCGGTGAATAGTGTAAATTCGCAGGTTTCCAGGTTATACCTAGAGAATTTTATAGCTGAATATACGGCTAACATTCCATGATCAAAAGTGCTATAACGCTGTTGAATAGAATTCAGATTAACTGAGAAAAAACCTAAGTGGTCGCCAAAAAGCTTAGTGTATTGCTGTAAAACAGCTCCTGTAGCATGATCTGAAACGTCAGACATACAAAGATTTTTGCATTCTGCTTTGGAAAAGCCAACATTGTATTTTCGCGAAGTTGACTCTTGCATAGATGGAAGGCGTTTATAGTAGATTCATCCCATTTTAAAATGACATTATCTTTTTTCTTTCCTGACAGGAAGTTGTTTAGTAATCTTTGGTGATGTGCAGCGTGATGTAAAAATTTTCTATAAAAATTCAGCATTAATAAAAATCTTCGCAATCCTTTTATTCGTTCAGGTCTAGTAAAATCTCTGATGGCTTTAACTTTGTCAGGAGATGGGAAAAATCTGACGGATGATATCCGATGACCTAAAAACAAAACTTCCTTTTGTGCGAATTTGCATTTAGAAATCTCTAACACCAAACCGTATTGTGATAAACGAGAGAAAACATCTTTTAAATGAACAAGATGTTCTTTCATATTTTTAGATGCGATTGACAAGTCATCGATATAAGGAAAACAGAAGGGTAGATCTCTAACTGCTGAGTTAGCATAGCGTTGCATTGTGGCTGCTGCATGACGTAAGCCGAAGTTCGTTTGCATGAATTATGATAGTAGTTTTTTCGATATCTTGTTCAGCAATAAGCATTTGCAGGTATGCCTGAACTAAATCCAAAGTCGTAAATATTGTACAAATTTCAAGACCATAAGTGAAATATTGTATGTTAGAAATTAAATATTTATTGGCTTTAGTTCGGTCATTTAAAACACGATAAACCCCGCAAGGGCGAAATGAGCCATTCCATTTACGTACCATATGTAACGGGTTGGGACATAATAAATTCCTCCATGAAAAACTCACAAAAATATCGTCCCGGAGGGACCATTATTTGGCAATTGTGTTATCCCTGCGGAGGGTAATAATATCTTACACCTTTACATACGGAGAAAAATGCGTTTGTTCTTGTCCTCATTCGTCTAGTAGGTCAAGACACTCCGGGCTAAACGGAGGGACCCTGGTTCGAATCCAGGATGAGGAAAGCGTCTCTTTTTCTCCAAATTTACATAAGCTCTAGTTTGAGCTAAATATACGTGGGTGGCAAAAATTATTGTATAATAAATTCCCCCACGAAAAACTCACAAAAATCTCGCCCCGGAGGCTTTTCTGTGTTGACCATATTTGGCAATTGTGTTATCCCTGTGAAGGGTAATAATATCTTACATCCTTATATACGGAGAAAAATGCGTTTGTTCTTGCCCTAGTTTGTCTAGTAGGTCAAGACACCGCGGGTTATACACGGGGACCCTGGTTCGTTTCGAGGGTGAGGACGGTGCCTCTTGTTTTTCTGCAAATAAAAAAAAGCTCTAATTTGCGCTACATATACGTGAGTGACAAAAATATTGCATAGGACCACGGACTATTTGAAATTCTACGTATTTTTTGTTGAACCATAAAGTCAAATTCCGCTTTAGCTATCTTTGATATTTCAGGTGATAACCTTCTTCTAGCTTTACAAGAAATGGTTGTTTCAATTCAATGTTCAATTTTGTTTTTAACTTTGAAAGAATCGAAATTTCGAATCGTAATCTCTTTAAACTCCGTTAACAACTTATGTATATCAGGTGAAAATACACGAGGGTTAATTGTTGTAACGAAAGTTAAATCAACAATGGTTTAACAAGGAGCGGAAAATGAATTGCATGGATGAATTAACTTCTTGTTAATCGACTAATTCATTAAACTCTACTAATACATTAAACTCGACTAATTCATCGACTAATAAATTAAAGTGTCGAAGAAAGTCAGCTCTTAATATAACTTTTTCAACATGGACAATAATGGAAGATGAGTTAAAAATTTTGTTTAATCTGAAATTCAATTTTAAAACTTTCGTGCCAAAGGTGCTAATTTCTGAAGGACTGACGGCAAACAGTTTGTGATTGGATTTATTTTAAATCTTTTAAATTGAATACGAGGATAAACAGAGAGGTCAGAACCGGTGTCTATAAAACAGGAAGCCTTCGATATTTTATCAAATATGAAGAGGCGGGAATGAGCTCCCGAAAAGATTGCCTCAGGTTCCGATCCGGTTATTCGTTTCCCGACAATGCTTCATTAGTGTTGCAGCTACAAGGTGACATGCACACTTAGTTGCTTTATCAGCAACCTCAGCATGATCCAACAGAAATTTTTAATCCCAATTTTTTTGCATTTAGGAGATCGTCGACACTGCCAACTTCTAGAGATGTTTTAGAAAATTTTTTATGTACGCGACGATCTAAATCTTCAACTAATTTTCCAAATTGGCTAAATGGGAAAATAAAGACGACTTTTCGCCAGTAGAAACAAATGTGTCGAGCGAGTTAATCGCAGCAAATCATAAACAGCAATAATTTTATCAGCTAAATCAATTAATCCGCTTAAAGAGTATTTACTTACAGACAGAATCGCTTGGAGTTGACTGGGTAATCTCTGAAAACAAGAAGGTTCTAAGTAATTCTTCAGGAAAAAGAGAACCAGAAAGACTAATCATTTTTCTAAGTAAATGGGAAGGACGTTGGTTTCCGAGATCCAATGCACTGAAAAGTTTCTTAAGACGAATTTCTTCAGAGTCTGATAGGCGTAAAACTAAGACAGACTTCAAAGCTTTGTATTTGTTTGTCGTTGGAGGATTCGTTAACACATCATCTATGAAATCTAGGACATTTTCATCTAGGCCAGAAAGAGTAATGTTGAACTTCGTTTGATCCGCAGTGATACCACCAAGTACGAATTGGTCTCCTAATTGTAAACACCATAATTTCGATTTGTATCTCCAAAAATTCACTATTTTTACCGAAACTCTGTGCATTTCGAAGTTTGTTGGATGCTGTGCGTTCAATTTATTTCCGTCTACGTTAGTGAGAGCGCCATTGAATTTCAGATTCGGCATATTAGTAACGTTGAATAATGTAATGATCACGTTCAGTCCGCCATTTTGTGGTTGTTGGTCTTTCGTAGCAAATCCTGCGTTACGATAGGCCGAATATGTAGCCAATAAGATCGCCAGGATAAATGACTAGCTGCGGTTGCGTTTTGGCTAAAGGTCGAGTTAAATATACGTTACCAAGTAATTCACCCCTTGTGACGAGAATTACGAATGTCAAAGAACAGACGATATAATTAACAAAAAGATTTAATCACTGCAAAATTAAAACATAAACCAGAAATCAAAACTATCCATTGAATGTTAATGAACATCTCGTTTTCACAGGATCTTTTCCATTTTCTAAAATTTTCCCAATTTCACATAAAATCTCGTTAAATCCAACCATCATTTCACGCAGTCATAAACAAGAAAGCAAATTAAATATTACATTATTAATAATATTTTTACGACAATGGTTTTGCCCACAAGCTTTTGGAAGAAAGTCTCTAAAATCCCCCACTATGTTCTTAAAATATAAGTTGGTTGTCAAACCCACCTGGAACAAAATAATTTTTAGAGTAATGCTATTTGATAAAGAGAATGAGTTACGATCTTATTTTGTCAAATTTACAATGAAAACAATATCATTAATTTAATTAAATAATAAGCGGTGTGGACAGCATGGGTGTATTCAATATAGTTTAAACCTTTTACGGAACGCTGAAATTTAAGGCATATAACAAAAATTGCACTCTATAACAAAAAAAATCGACGCACCAAGAAGGAGTTGTCCGATTGCGATAAAAATTGGTGGATGTGAAGAACATATTTTATTTGGGGAAATATGGGAAAAGTAAATATGAATAAAATGAAAATAATGCAGAAAAATTGATTAAGATTCTTGATAATAATACTTAATTGCATTGGAAAACAATAGCTGGAAATAATAATATAACGCCAATCTCAGAATTACATACGCTCTGATTACTTAAAATGATGTATGAAATAATAAAAAATAATAAATATGAAGAAACTATAACGATTCAACAAAAAACGTTATAAACATAACCAGAGTGAAAGGTAATTTATATCTACTAAAAATAAGAATTGAAAAATTTCGAGATTGTATGGTGTATAGTGGACCAAAATTTTGGAATGAATTCTCCGCCGATCTTAAAACACTAAATATCCAGACTTGTTTTTTTAAAAAAAACTTAAGGATAAAATGATAAGGGAAATGAGAGTTGGTGGCGAACCTTCCTGACAAACTAGTTGGTAAATCGGGTCATGAGCTCAGTATAGCCCAGATGCTCTTGCGCCATAAAAAAGCCAAACAATCAATCAATCAACCGGTGCACCGTTTTAGGTATTTACTCATGACCCATTTCGGTGACCGTTGTACGCGTTGCATTTATGTTTTCCTTGAGTAAAATTTGCATTCTTTAGACATTTGTTAAATTTATTTCGAAATATTTTTATGTGTGATTTATGTACGGAGTAGTATGTATAATGTATGCATGTATAGTATAACATGTGTTGTGGTGAGGTAATGCTGTAAATGGTCGCGTGAAACAAATAAAATTTATGTTTATTGTTATTATACATAGAAAAAGAAACGATTAAAATTTCAGAACAATTGAATGATTTATTGCAGAGTTTGACCGTTACAAAGGGAGGAAGTCAATAAGGCGTTGGTCCACCTCTGGCCTGGATGCAAGCTGTCACCCGGCGTGGCATAGACTGATAAAGATCCCGGATGGTGTCCTGCGGAATTTCTTGCCAAATTGTCTCCAACTGTCGGGCTAAATCGTCAACATTCCGGGATGGTTGCAATCGCCTTCCCATAGCGTCCCAAATGTGCTCTATGGGAGAGAGATCAGGAGATCTAGCTTGCCAAGGAAGTGTTGGGCAAGCTTGAAGACAATTCATAGCAACACGTGCCGTGTGCGGCCGGGCATTGTCTTGTTGAAACGTAAGTCCAGGGTGTCGCAAAAGGAACGGTAACACAACCGGTCGTAGAATGTCGTCTACGTACCGCTGTGCTGTAAGTGTGCCAGAAATGACCACCAAAGGGGTCCGGCTATCAAAGGAGATGGCACCCCCTGACCATAACGCCCTGTTGTGGGCATGTGTGGCGTGCGATAGTAAGGGCAGGATCCCCACGCTGCCCTGGACGTCTCCAGACACGTCTGCGGTTGTCGTCAGGACACAGTTGGAAACGGGACTCGTCACTAAAGACTATACGTCCCCAGTCAGCGCAGTTCCAAGTTGATCGAGCCCGGCACCACTGTAATCGGACTTGACGGTGTAAAGGCGTGAGAGGTAAGCGGCGTAACGGTCGGCGCGAGCGTAAATTCCGCTCTCTCAGTCGTCTGCAGAGGGTCATGTTGGACACATGTGTGCGGGCCACACGTTGGATAGTTGATAACGACGAATCCGGTGCTGTGACAGCTGCTCTGACAATCGCTCTGTCTTCCCGTTCTGTTGTGGCCCTAGGTCGACCGCTGCCGTCCCGACGCTGACATCTGCCGTTGTTGACCCACTCTTGCCAGCACCGTCCAATCGCCGCATCGCTTCGACCCACATGTCCAGCGATTCTTCGATTCGTCCAACCAGCCTCTTTCAATCCGATAGCACAACCTCTTTCAAACTCTGACATATGCTCGTAATGAGCACGAATCTTTCGGCGAGGCATTGTTACAGTCGACGTAAGATATCCGCAGTCAAAATGCAACAGAAATTTTGACCACATATTGAGAATCGCTCCTTATATACACCTGCTGAATGCGCAGTTCCGATGCGCTGGAGTTCCCGCTATTCATTCATTGGACACCAAATTTTAATCATTTGCATGTTCGGTCAAAATGTCTTTGCATACGAAATTTCATTACAATCGGACAACTCCTTCTTGGTGCATCGATTTTTTTGTTATAGAGTGTATTTATGAGAAGTTCCTTAAATTTCACCAGAACCTAAATTCTAGCTAGGCCTAGTACAGTTCTTTTTGAAATTTGGTGATGTTCCTGCGGACCACTTAATAAGCCGCCGCGGACCACCAGTGGTTCGCGGACCATACTTTGAGAAGCACTGTGCTACACTAAACGACAGATTTTATAACTTTCATTTATTCGAGAAGTAAATATATGAAGATATAAATAACTTGAAACAAGTGACAATTTACCGAAGTTTAAACAAATGTGCCCAAATTTACTTAATTAAATATATATAGGTATTCATTATTATCAGTTTAATTCTATTTGCACGAAGGAAGTTAAGGTGATATGAAGTGTTTTTATCATAATCACCAATCACCCCCACCCCCCAAATCCACTGCTGCATCGAAGTCTTTCCATTTGCCTCTCCACATGCGCCCATTCTTCTTAGCATTCTTGATCTCTCGTACCAACTTGCTTTCTTGTTTTATCGAGAATTTACATACTACGACGTAATCCTTTGTGATCAACAAGAGGAAAATAAATCGCTGTGCATTGCAAACCCTATAGAAAACAAGATATAAGTGTTCCATTAACCTTCGTTAGCACCAGTGATTAGTGATTGGGTCAATCTGTTCTGATTATCTGATTCCCGCAACGATGGCTAATTTGAGTTGAAGTGGGAGTGGGTCACTAACGAAACAAACAACATGGGGTTTTCCATAGAGACATAAGGAACATTTTCTCCGAAAATACTTATTCGATGCACACAAAACTTTTTTTTGTATAGTTAGCAAACATATTTACACTTTTTATGTTTGACATTTTACGCTATACACAATATTCGTAAAATTACGATATTATTTATATGAAAAGAATCTTTTTTTTAGGAAACACGATTTTTATTTAAAGTTTAGATTAGTAATTAACAAACCGAAGAAAAAACATATAAAATACGCTACACACAACGCATGTAAAATACTTATATATATTTACCCAAGAAATTATAAGTCAATCGAAACTCAAGATTTTGAAAACATGTTCCTTTTGCGACAGGAAATATCATTTTGAGAAAATCGCATTTTTGTAAAAAGTTTGTAGTGCATTTAATTTCACTGTCTTTATTGATAAATTTTTAAAAAAATAGTTCTTATTAACCTAGAGCCAAAATTTGTATATGATTTTAAAGGTAAGAATCAATAGTTAAATTAAATTAAACAACAATATCAATCAACGTTTATTGGCGTAGTGATACCAACACCGATGTTATGGCGTGATTAGATGGTGAAACGTTCGAAAGAAAATAAATATTTCTGCGTTCAGTGGGACCTGAACCCACGACCAAAAAAAAAAAAAATTGTTTTTAAAATAAGGCAAAAAATCGTTTTTGAAAGCATTCTCGTAAGTGACCCCCTTATGTAATCATGGTGTCGTCAGACTGCACTTAGATCTGTCTCTCTCTCGATTATTATTAACAACTGTTAGAAGCAACACACCTCAAATTATTTATGTAACAGACACAAGTTTTGGCCAATTGACAAAAGCTCATGTGAAGAAAAGGCACAATAGCGTTTTTCAACCTGATCTTCATGTGAATTCTCTCCTTTTAATCGACACATATGGAGAGCAGACGGACAAACTTATTATAAAACTGTACATCAAAATAAAAATCTCATTATTGACTTTATACCGCCAAAAATACCAAAATTTTGCTAACCACTTGATGGTGATTACTTTCATAAATATAAAGCAATGGCATGAAAAATTGAAGAAATCGTTCGGGTCAAATATCAGGCAAATGAAATGGACATTAAATCAAGTGATCGATTATTTATCATGAAAAGGCATTCCGTCATCTATAACCAGATTTCAATACAGGCTAATAAAGGTACGCAAATTTTTGATTGGCAAAAATCAGGTTATTCAATCTCATAGGTTATCAGGTTACTTCATTAGGTACCACATCAGGTTCTTCAACATCATTTCAAAATGTTAATCAGTTTTCTTTCAATATTAATTTGGAACACTATGTAGCAGACTTAAGTTCGGTTTCTTTTATAAGAGAGAGAGGGGCAGAGAGATGTGCATATTATTCTATATTCTCCTGTTTTGATCATTTTGTTGTATAGCCCCATTACCACTTCAATAAATAGAGAGCGCAATAATTAATCTTTCATTGAATTTATAAAATTCTGTTGAATTTTTTTCTGTGCGCAACGCATCTACTTCTTCCATGTTATGTACGCATATACTTTTTTGTAAAGGTAAAAGCTACACAATTTTGTGATTGCAATGAAAACTCAGCACCGGTAACTACACATGTACGCAACTTTGCCCATTAATCGGCTAGGTCTTGCATTAACGACTATTCATAGAAAAACAATGGTTTCGCAGTAACTTAAAATATTAATAACCTCGCATCGGCGAATTTGCGAACGAAAAACCAGCTAGACTATGCTTCAGGAATTGGTATGAATCTATTTTGTACGTTTATAAGTATCAGTCAACATCGGTTGGTTGGATTTTTTGGCGTACAGAAAGCAAAGGTCATTCTGCGTTAAACAGAGTGAAATTGTACATATGTTTTACGCACTAATAAATTTTTGCACATTGCGATATTTATCTAAGATTTCTATATTTATTTATACAGGGTGATTCATTATTCATGAGAAAAGCTTTGAGTGGGGGGATAGTGTAGGCTCCCATAATAGAAATGTTCAATTTGCAGGCTTTCTCAATTGTTGCCAATTAGAAACGCAATCTTAATAAATTAAATTTCTAAAATTGGTAAAATGCCAGATTGTTTCCTTTTATATGATGCTTTCCAAATGTACATAATTTCACTTTCCGTATCTGGCAAAGTATATTTTATAATCATAATTTCAATTTTTATATCTGGCAACAGTATGAGTAATTGTTTTTCGAATTCTAAAATGAAATCAGTCTTTCGTTTGCCATCGGAGTGTGCACGTGCAATTCTTGGAGGCTTCGCCAAAAATGCGTACTACATTTATTTAACGATGTATAAAAATTAATTGATGTATTGCCTTGTATTATTAAATTAACCTAAAGATTTAAAGCACTAATAAGTATATTGTAAACGGATGGAATTATTGCATTTCTTCAATATTCGTATCTTCAATAGTACTCACCAAGGAGAACAATATTTGTCATAGAACCAAGGATCGCAACCACTCACAGCGCCAGTTCTAAAACCGTCCAGCATGCACAAGTATCATGTATATAAGTAAGTAAGTTATAAGTATTTAAGTAAGTATATAAGTTATAAGTATTTACGTAAGTATATGTTATAAGTATTTACATAAGTATATGTTATAAGTATTTACGTAAGTAAGTATATAAGTTATAAGTATTTACATAAGTATATAAGTTATAAGTAGTTGCGTAAGTAAGTATATAAGTTATAAGTAGTTACGTAAGTAAATATACAAGTTATAAGTAGTTACGTAAGTAAGTATACAATTTATAAATAGTTACGTAAGTAAGTACATAAGCTAAATGGTTGTAAATTACATAAGTTATAAAGTAGTTACGTAAGTACATAAGTTATAAGTAGTTACGTAAGTTACATAAGTTATAAGTAGTTAGGTAAGTAAGTATATAATTTATAAGTAGTTAGGTAAGTAAGTATATACGTAGTTGCGTAAGTAAGTATGTAAGTTATATGTAGTTACGTAAGCAAGTATATAAGTTATAAGTATTTACAACCAGTTTATGAGAAGCGTACAATAAAGAGTGAAAAAGTGAGATGTCCTAATCATCTATGCACTTGATTAGCTGATCTGAGTTGTATCTGGCACTTCTCATGCTTCTCATGGTTGTAAATACTTGTGTATGCTAGACAGTTTTCGAATTGGCGCTGTGATTGGTTTGTCACCCTACGTCAGGGTGGTCCAACATTTCATGCCAAGTGGGCAGCACAAGTATATCAATACAGAACCCACGGGCTGCACAGCGAATTAAATTTCAGTATCTAAATTAAAGTGTTCGTAATATATTTAATATATATACACAATTGTTATATTTTTAGTTTTTATTGGTATATGTTATGGGCACAGATATTATAGTATTTTTTTTTTGTGATATTGTTGTCCTGATATTTGTTGTATTTTGTGTAATTTGAGTAATTTTTTAGTAGCCATGATAATTTGTATGGGATTTACTGTGACGTCATTTCTTGTTTTTCTTTTGAATATGCTCACCTGCGGAATTTATTGTTTTGGAGAGCAGTAGGCTGATTGGGCCTTTTATTACGCCTTTACTCGCTGTCTCCCTCCGCAGGGCATGTTCATGTATGCCCTTTTGAAAAATAAATTTGATAATCATAATGATAATAATATTTAATTAAATATATAATAAAATACACAATTACAAAAATTAATTATTAAACATTTTAATACAAAAACATATGTATATTCTTTCATGTTAATAATAGCTATATTGCTTTTGATACCTGCACACACAAGTTATTTCAAAATAATCGTACTTATATTTTTTATAATTGTTTATTTCGGTATTATTTTTATATACAACGACCATTAATTCTATAAAAACTTACGCAAATAATTAAATATGCGTGGGTAGTAGCCATTATTTTTGAATACAACATTATTTTTTACTCACCAGTGCTAAGTCTAATTATATTGCGTACTATTTTGTAAATTAGAATTCCGTAAGATATCTATCCGTAAGATATCAATCTAATCCGATATCTAATCCGTAAGATATCTATCAGACAATTCCTTTGTGAGCGTAAAACATGAAGGTGGAAATATTGACGAGGAACACATACTAGGCCTATATGTGTTGGTTACTTCTATATAATATATAGAAATAAATACTTTGTGAAATTTTGTAGTGTTAAGTATATGAACTGGATTTTAGTCGAACTAAGACAGTGTTCAAGTATTACGTAAGCACCTTGTGAGGGGTTGCCGTTGGTCTTATTTTCCTATGTTAGCCAATGTTAATTTTTGCTTTCTGAGGTGGGGGTGAAATGGCCAAAATATTGCTTACGTAATATTTGAAATCTCCCTTATTTACACAAAGAGCATAAACATTTTCCCTTTGTTTTAAAAGTTGCAATGGGTATTAATCCTACACACACAACCATACAACCCCCCCCTCAAAAAATAATAACTATTATTTATTTTTCACTTTTACAGTACAAATAATGTACATTATTATATCTTCTTTCAATATGTGGAAACAATTTGACCATACAAGGAAAGTTCCGAGGAAAATATCTTCTTGGATGTAATAAACCTAGGACCTTAAGTAGATTAACCAAAGACAATCATCTTAATAGCACCAAGTTAAATACAAAAATTAATCTATTTCATATCAGTTCACCACAATCCACCAGGTCGTTAGTACATTATAAATTTCATTTGTTACGAGACCAATGTTGAGATCAAGTACTCTCTTAATTTATTTTTAAATTTATGAATTCCGTTTAATTTTCTTATAACCTCAGGTAATTTATTCCAGAGGTTAGAACCCTTGAAACTAATGCTCCTTGTTTCAGTTTTTATTTTAGATAAGATTAAGTTATTATATTTTCGGTAAATATTTCTTTCTCTTTCATTACATTTAATTTTTATTAACTCCATGTGTTTGTTTTCCTTAATTCTTCCAAACATTTTAATCAAAATATAGTATTCATCTATTAATTTAAATGGTACGATATTGTACTTAATTAATATATTTTTCCAGTTCATTCTATTATTCTTGTTAATTAGTTTCGTTGCTTTTTTCTGTATATTTTTCAATATATTTCCATTAACTATGCCAACATCTCGCCATATACAGTTGCAATACATAAGATGATTCTATATCATGGGGTAATAAAGGTCAATATTAATTTTATCTGTCAATATATTACTATATATTGTTTATATATTACAATATATTACTTATTCTGCTTAGTGTTCCTATGCCTTTACTTGCTTTTTTTTGGTCACAGAATTTGCTTGAGCATTCCAATTTAATTTATCTGTTAGTTGAATTCCTAAAAATTCTAATTGTTGTACCACTTCAATTTGTTTATTGTTACTAATTAAGACTGAATTATTGTATATGTCGATATTAATATTTTTGCTTCTACTTCAGAAAATCATTACTTTAGATATATCTACATTTAATTTCATTTGATTTACATAAAACCATTTCTCATATTTGTTTTATTTCACTGATACGTATTTCCATTAATCTTTTTAGGTCTTGACCAGTAACACATGACACTTGTATCATTTGCAAACAATGTTATATGACCCACATCTGAAATATTAAATATATCGTTTACGTACGTGGAATAGAACAGTGATCTCAAATTGGACCCCTGCTGCACTAACTAATTTTTATTTATCGTTTGTTACGTTATACCACCTAGCATACACTATTTGTTTTCTATTATTTAAATAAATGCTTGATAATTTATTAATTTTGCCTCTTAATCCATAATTATTCAATTTTTTTATTAATATTTTTCTATTTAATACATTGAACACCTTACTCAAATCATGGAATATCCCTATCCTATATTCCCTATATTCGATTACTTTACTTCCTGTATTTTATTTATTGTTCTAAGTAATGCTGCTTCTGTTGATTTTCCTTTTCTAAAACCATGTTGATATGTATCCATTAAATTATTTTTTAAATAAATTTTTTTATTCAATTGTAAGGAGTAGTTTTTCAAATAATTTCGCAAAAACTGATGTCACTGCTATTGGTCTATAATTTTCTTTACAGTCTATTTTACCCTTTTTATAAATAGGTATAATTTTAGATATCTTCATTTCATCAGGAATTTCTTCCTTATCTATAATATTATTAAATACAATCAATAAGGGCACAACCAACAATTCCGCACTTTCCTTCACAATTTTTCGGTGAATCTCATCAACACATTCTCCTTTTTTTACTATTAAGTTTTCTTATTTCATTTAATAATTCAAAATACATTATTTGCTCAACATACATAGTTTTATCATGATTTTTGCTCATATATTCTTTAAAGACATTCTCAATATATCTTTCTCTATCTATTATTTTTTCAGATATTTCAATAAAAATTTTTTTGAAGCAATTTGCCATTTCCCCCTTTACCGTTATAATTCTATTATCATCTTTTTATTAATTTTATTTCTTTATTTTTATTATCTCTACACAATAATTTATTTATAAACTTTCAATTATTTTTATTATCTACATTAATCAAGTTTTCATCTAAATATCTTTTTTTGTGCCAAACGATTTAGTTATAGTTTCTTAATTTTTTGAATCTTTCTAACTGAATCAATTTTTTTGTTCTCATAAATCTCTTGAATAAATCATTCCTTTTCTTTATATTGTTTTTGATTCTGTTGTTTATCCAGCCCTTATTATTTATTTTATCTTTAATATATTTCCAATTAAAATGTTTTCATATAATTCTTTAATTTTTCTAAAAAATATATCATATTTGTTATTATGATTTAATTCTATGTCCCAATCAACTCATCTCAAATCTTCCTTACATTTATTAATATTCCTTTTATTCAGGTTTCCAATTCTCATTTTATTATCATTTTTTTACAAATTTTTCATATATCCCTACTATAATAGCCCTGTGACCGCTTATTTGATAATCTAAGACACAAAATTTATATTCCCTAATATTTGTAAAACACACATCAATTATTGTAGATGAATTTGTAGTTATTCACTCGTGGAATCTTTTATTACATTTTTTAGTCCCATTATTTTCATTGTATGTAGTAAATTGTTTTTTATACTTGATTCTTTGTCAATATATTTAAATCTCCAATTAATAAAATGTTTCCATTTTGCAATTTCTCCCATTTCTCGTATAACCAATTAGTTAAACTATTTACATTACTACCAGGTTTTCTGTATATGACTCTTGTTCTTAGTTTCCCTCTTTTTACTCTTATTATTTCCCAATCCTCAGTTAATTGACTAATTTCGTTCAAATTTTGAAAAATTGAAAAATTTTTCAAAATTTTCAGGTTTGTCATTAATGTAAATGGGTACTCCACCTCCTCTTTTTTTTTCGCATTACATGATACTCATACCAACCTGGAAACTCCATATGATCATGTTCTTTTGACCAAGTTTCTGTAATTGCTAATAAATCTATTTTGTAATATTTGTTATCCATTAGTTATTATTATTCTTTATTATTTATTATTTATTTATTGTATATTCATTAGTTATTATTCTATTTCATCCATTTTGTTATTTATACTCCTGGCATTGATGTGTAATATTCTTAGTAAATCTTTATCATTTAGGCACTCAATATTCCCACTATTATAAATGTTATTTATATTATTTACTCCATCCCTATTAAAGAATTCTTTACATATATTACATTTCTGACACTTATTAAATTTTTTGCACATATTACATTTTTTATAGATATTACATTTTTTACACATATTACATTTTTTAGATATAACACATTTTACATATATATTGCTTGCATTATTTGATTCATCATTATCATTATTACATTTATTACACTTTGTATTTTCTAACATCTGTATAATAGCATCATCAATATCATCACTCCAATTATCTATATCACTTATTCTGTCTACAGATTGACCAATTGTGTTCACATTATTGTATTCTGTACCAATTTCATAATTTATCAGACCTTTAGTTAAACCATCATCAATTAATTCATATTTCATTTCATGAATATCTATAATTTTGTAAACAGTATCAAATCCAATATTTTCATCCACTTAAAGTGAATTTTCCATTGTGCTCACATTATTTTGATTGCTATTAATTGAATTACACAAATTATTTACATAATTTTCCATACTTCTTTGTGTCTCGTTAATTTTATCTATTCTACGGTTAATGTCATTATCATGGGAATATTCATTAACAAAATTTAACATCAAATCGAAATTTTTAACAACTTTATTATCAAAATTACTAGCACGTTCATTATCAATATTATTACCATCATTTAACAACATTACATAATTGCTTTTATTATTCGACTACAAATCTATATAATCAACAATGTTTTTATCACCGATATTTTTAAATCACAAATTAGTAATACGAGGGCGAATCAGAAAGTCTTTGCCCCTATTTTTTATTAGCCAAAATAAGGTACATACAGGTAATTACAAATATACGTACTATTCTACGTACCTTACACTATTTTTCCACATAGTCCCCACACCGGTTCAGACATTTGTCCCATCGCAGCACTAAATTTGAGATGCCCCTGTGGTAGAATTCGTCCGGCTGACTGTGGAACCACCGTCGGACTGCTGTCTTGGCTTCATCGTTGCACGTGAATCGCTGTCCTGCCAGGAACTTCTTCAGCGGACCGAAAACGTGGAAATCACTAGGGGCGAGGTCCGGACTGTATGGTGGGTGGTCCAGACTCTCCCAGTGAAATGACCGGAGCTTGTCGGCGGTTCTGATTGCATACAGTCCGGACCTCGCCCCCTAGTGATTTCCACGTTTTCGGTCCGCTGAAGAAGTTTCTGGCAGGACAGCAATTCACGCGCAATGATGAAGCCAAGTCAGCAGTTGGACGGTGGTTCCACAGTCAGCCGGACGAATTCTACCACAGGGGCATCTCAAATTTAGGTCTGCGATGGGATAAATGTCTGAGCCAGTGTGGGAACTATGTGGAAAAATAGTGTAAGGTACGTAGAATAGTACGTATATGTGTAATTACCTGAACGTACCTCATTTTGGCTAATAAAAAATAGGGGCAAAGACTTTCTGATTCGCCCTCGTACCATCAGTATCAATCCCAAACCCATTTACAATAATATTCCCATTATTTCCACTTATAGATTGTCATTTTAGTTTGTCTATATCAGAGTAGTCATTAATTAAGATAACATCACAGTTATCGTTTTTTCTTATTTTTATTTTGCCATTTGTTTTCCAGAGATATTTCCAATCGTATCCCTTTTTCTTTCTCGATACCTTTATAAATAATCTTCTCCTGAAGGGGGGGAAAGATGTTCATTAATATAAATAATGTTATAACCATTTTCATCAGTTTCATTTTCAATAATTTCATGTGCTCTTATTTTAATTCTTTTCTTTTTTAACGTCAATTCATTTTTTGTTTTTCTGTTTAAAAATCTCATTATTATTTTATTGATTTTGTTCAGTCCCATGCCTGTTCTGCGGGTTGTCTCTATTTGATCTAAATTTATATTCATATCCAACTTTTTACATAACTTTAATACCAAATGTTCACAGTTTTATCCTTAAACGCAAGTCCAGTAATTTCCACATTTTTCCTCCTATTGTATTGTTCAATCTCTATTTGGCCGTTTATGATATCATCCATCTCATTTTCTAATGATTGCACTCTTTCTCTTAATTCATCGTTTATTCTATCTCTTTCTCTTCCCCTATTTTTACTTTCATTTCTCCACTCTCTTGACTCCTTTTTAATGCACTGTTTTCTTCCAAAACTCTTACAAATATCCTGGACATACCCATAAATGTAAATCTCATTTCCTCATATTTATTTTTCATTTCCTCTATACTTTTACGTAATTCCGTATCTTTTTGAGTCTTCCTTTCTTCACTTTCCCTCAAACCTTTCTTTTTCTCTTTCAATTACCTTATTATTCCACATATTCCCGATTCTCCTTGGTCCATATCTACTAGACTTTATTCTATGCTTTCATCTCCATCTCCTTCCATTTCCAATCTCATCCCCGCTATCAACGTTATTTGATATTACATCATCCTCTCCACACTTCTTCTTTCTCCTTCAGTTCTTTACCATTTTTATATATGGTCTCAATTATGTCAAAATATAACAGTTTCTAACGGTATCACTTTTGCATTATTATTCATAGGACACAAATTTAGTTATTATGATCATAACTTATTATTAATTCTGAGCAAACTCATTTAGAGTTACAGTTACTAGTTATGCAAAGTAAATTTTAAATGTTGCAATTCGTCTTTCACTGCACTACCTTAACAGTCCATTAATTTAGTTTTGTGCAGCAATGTCTCGTACATTTAGTCGACTGTATTAGTAAAGTCATTTACCATTTTTCGACTAAATAACTTCGTATAAATCAATAATTCTGTAAATTCACTACAGAAAAATCGATGCAACCCCAAATTTGCATGATTACTAAGCACTAGTTAACGCCAAGTAGCAGTCAACGGAAATGTATTGAAGATCCGCAATAAATTTAAAATATGATACCTTTTTGCCACTTATCACAATATCTCGGTTTAACAAAAACAAAAAGTAAATAAATAAACATAGAAGAGGGGAAAACGTGATTTAAGAAGCATGAGTGATTCAAGTGAACGGGTCATAAGAACGAAGCATTTAGATGACTGAGACCGATTGATACAAATCATCAAAATGAACGAGTTCGCACATCAAAGTTGTTGCATTTTAAATTACTGCAAAAATAATCTTTTTAATTAATTGTTAAAGCAGCGCAAGCACAGATTATTGCCTGTACGTAGGAAGTCAGTCGAACATTTCTTTAACCGCTAACGATGGAAAAATAACCATCTCATAGCACCTTAAAATATTAATGACTTCAGATCCGCGAATTCGCGCATGAAAAGCCATGAAAGTTATGCTTCAAATATTGGCGTGAACCCATTTTGAAAACTTCAAGCTAATCAGTGGAGTCGCTATGGAGTACTTGTAAGGGAATAGGATCTATATTTAGAAAAATATTATTCCAAATAGCAATACAAATGGCTCATGATACTTGCTAGAAATGAGTTCTGGCTCATTTTAAATGGCCCAATCCCGAAGATTTGCAAGTTGAGCCCACCCGAGCCTGAAATATTATGTGGGAACTGGAGTCCGAAGCTTCAAAGGTAACTTTAACCCCTTTACGTACGATTTAAATATAAGAAAAAATTTCTGAGCTTCACTATTTAATTTCCTTCAAAGTTTCATGTACACGTATTTCTACAGTCCTCGAAAACGAATCATATAGTTGTATTCCTTGAAGAATTTTGATATGGAAAAGTAAATGTTCAGTTGCATGTGTCTAATAAGCTCGGACATAATGTGTCTAATGTGTCTAACATAATGTGTCTAATAAGCTCGTTCTTGGCTCAAGCTGAACCGTTTCCTTTCTAGTGCTGGCGCTTGCACATAGATGCGAAAAAAAATTTCCTTGCTATTAAATCGTTGGATTTTTTTCTACAAACGAAGAATGGACCACATGTTTTAAAACGACCTAATCTGCCATTGCTTCTTGTAGCATCAATATTCTTTAGCACTACTCAAATGTAAAGTATATCTCACTTTGAAAGAAATACATTAAATTATCTGATTGTAACAATGAAGACTAAGGGGAAGGCAGAAGGCACTCGTTTATATATCTTCGATTCTACTTGAAACCGATATTTTTTTAGAATAACTTTCATCTTTCATATCGATATATATATATATATGTGAAAAAGTACTTCGTAGATGGAAGCTATATCTTCCTCGGATATACTTTAGGTCCAGCTTTGCAACAGAAAGCTGAGATTACCTAGGAAAACAGTGAGACGGGAATCATTTTCATAGGAAAAATTACTAAAGTTTTAAAGCTGTTTCCTAGGAAGTTCCGTCCATAAGAATCCGAAACGATTTTTTCAGCGAATCGTTCCAGAAACTCAACTTTTCGCTAAGAATTTGGAACAGAAATTTTTGGTGACAACAAATTGGCCACATGTTTCCAGAAGCCCATTAACATCTGTCTCTAAGAATTCAATCAGTTTACTCCTCAGTGTAAAGATTTCTGCGCTTCGGGAATTAGGTCTAGTCACATTAAGCGCTTGGACATGTCTTCGGTAAACTAGGCAACTTTGTGACGTAATGAAATCAACGAACCAATTAAAAACTTTCTTGCCAAGTAACATATCAAATTTTACATGATTTGCTTGAGTTTTACTATTTAGCTGTGCCTATTTTTAAAGATAACTAGCTTCTCCGGCAACTAAATGATAACGCTTTTGACCATTATACGAACAGTACTGGGCTGATTCCGAAGATTGCTGTATTTTTTCTGAAGCTTCGTGCTCCGGGGTTTGATGCCCGTAGGTCGTGGAGAAACATGACTCTAGCTGCTCTTGCTCCATAAATCACAAACGAAACAAAGGTAAACCAACTTACTGCGAGAACTGAATATGCATGCGTTGAGGAAAAAAATTAATTTGCGGTTAAAAGTATCTTTATTTGCAAAAAAAAGGTAACCTAAAAGTAAATTTCAAAAGTTTTTTGCGGTTAAAAGTATCTTTATTAGCAAGTATTAAATTACTAAATATCCAAGTAGCTTTACTTAGTAAGTATTAAACTATTACGTATTAAGGTAGCTTTAATTTGAAAATGTTAAAGTACTTAGTAAGTATTAAACTATTACGTATTAAGGTAGCTTTAATTTGAAAATATTAAAGTACTAATGTAAACATCTTTACTTAGTAAGTATCTTTACTTAGTATCAAAATACTAAGTATTAAATTATTTTTACTTAGTAAGTTTTAAAATACTAACAAAGGAACTTTTTCTGTGGGGTCCTCGACCTAGAATCGAGACCTATTACATTTTGTAGAGGCTGCTGCCTTAGTTACAAATGTGGTGTTATTTTTTTGCAAGACTCGTATTTTGATTTTTTATTTGACTTTGAAGTTAGGGAAAGTGCGATTTTAGAGCAATATTCATATTTTTTGCTGACACTGTATTTCAATTAATTTTATTTTCATTTAAGTAGTAGTAAAGGAAGTTACGAAACGAAACGTGTAAAATTAAAAAAAAATCAAAAACGTGAATCTGACTCGCAAAAAATTGCCATTAAGAAGAATGTTTATGAAAGAGAATTTGGCGATTTTGGCTCCAGTTGTTGGTTTCTTTTTTAACATTTGGCGACTTTATTGTGAATCAAAAGGAGAAAAAGTGATTGCGTGGTATTTTCTTAATCAGCACAAAGTGCAAAAATACTTGTATTTACTAATTTTATATTTAAAACGAACCTTTAAAAGCATGCCTAATACAAAGAGAAATCTGGTAAATACATATTTTTTTAATAAATAATACATTTACGTTAATGAACTTCAGCTTTAGTTAATAAATGGTTCATAATCTCGAAAAATGTACTTTCCGTCTAGAAAGTGAGGTGATAAATGTTAAATTACTTAGTTTATACATATAACGGTTTGTTATTTTGAAAGGAAAGAGGAAAAAGGAACATGCATATTTATTTTAGAAAGTATCTATATTGTTATTTTGCAACGTTCTTTTTGCAAAAGACATACGTAAAAGGAATATGAAGCATCGATTAAAACACTTCTTACTTTTATATACTATATATATACGCAAGAGTCGCAGACTTGCGGACTTAATTTAGAAAATTTGTATAAAAATGTTTAATAAAGTCTCGAAATATAAAACATTTTCCCCGTGTCCCTGGAAAATGTTAAGAAAATAAATAAAACAAAATGTAATAAGACATGTTTTTTTTTATGTACTCGGCGCATCGTGATAATGGCACGTTATGTAAAAATGATGAAAGCAAAGCATTTTGTTGCAATAGGAACATTTTATGAATGAAAACGACTTGCAGTTATTAATGGTGCGAATATCATATACTTCAAAGCACATTTCTTCTACATTCGAAAAATTCCCTGGATTTTTGTCACTGTAACAGCATTTAAACCATGGGAATTGTAACATTTCACGAAATTTTTCTGACTGTAACTGATTATAGATAAGTGAATGCATTTTTAAAATTGCATTTCTATTGGTAATGTCAATATTCATTTTGTCCAGCGTAATTCTGTTTATGATTTTTTTTTGGTAAACTTTTTATACTGGCGAAATAAATAAACGTCTAAAGGCAAAAAGAGATACATAGTTTTCTCAGGCATTTGTAAGTGACGAGTTTTTCTTAAAGTTGTCATATATATGGATCTTTACAGCCTGCCCATGGATCTAAAATAATACAGGATGGAGGTTCAAGAAGTGGATTCAAACAGTTGATTTATCCAATCTTTCATGGTCTTTTTATCCATTTTCCCGGATTTGGAACAAGTGACGTATACATTTGAAGGCCGAAATAATTTTTCTTCTACCTTTGGCCCAAAACTTCCTGAAACTTCTCGTAGACGTTGCAAGAAATTTTCCTTTTAATTCCCCACCCATAAAAATAATGGGGATTATCATATACGAGTGTATTATAGTATGCAATGACTTTATAACTGCAAAAGTTCGTCTTTCACCCTTATCTGACAATAATCTGTCATTTCCAATAAAATAATTAAATTCACGTTGGTCTGCATTAAACACTTGACTTGGAACACAATTTTTTATCCCATCTCGTGTTTGTAAAACAAATTCTATAGCATTATTTTGTATTTTGTCTTCATCTCTAACTTCAATAGTCGTAATGAACTTTGTAATTTTTCTGAAAAAACTTTTTGAACTTTTTTTAAAGTATTTGTACAGGAATCTGTGCATTTAAATTCTGCGAGACTTATTTCCTTGGCTTACATCGGTGCCCACCTTCTCAAGTTCTTTTCATGGACAGGCAAATGATTTTCTCTGGCATTTCAAAAATTGTTATGTACATAATTTTTAACAATGCTGCATTTTTCACTGACACTACCCTGTTTGTTCAAATGTGTTCTAAATTTTGCAACACGTGATTTACTCTTAAGCCATGGGTAACGTTTTTGAATCTGTTTAAATTTACCTGTTTTGCAAGAACCATAAAACTTAATGATTTCTTTCATTTGTTTAAGACTATATTCTTCTTCTTTTGTCTAGAAGCAGGTTCATATAAGTCACCAAAATCACTGCAATTACTAGAATAATCATCGCTAATATAATCGTCATTAAAATTATGATCGTCAACATCTAATGTTATCTCTTCTATAACATTATCCGTCCAAATTAACTCCTAAATTCTTTCGAATACACCCTTGTTTTCTTTCTTCATACTCGCTTTCAGTAATTACAGAAGGTTCCACATTCTATTTTGTAATCGCTAAATTTAAAAGAGACATTATGATATTTACAACACATTTCATTTTTTCCCAGATTTTGCAAAGTTAATTTTATATCAGAAATCGATAATTTTTAATATATTTCAACATTCAACACCTTACATTTAAAGTATTTTATTCCCCAAAGCACAAGTTAAAATTTAATTTTAAGTTAAAAATGTCATTTCAAGCACACAGTACGATTAGTTCAAGGAATTACAGCATTCTTCAACTGACAATTAAGCCGACTAAAACAAAATAGTGCGCAATAGAAGTTTTGTTTTTATCGTGTGCTAAATATATCACGCACGCCAAACGTTTATACTTAAAATCACCAAATTGTGTTTTCATAAACGTTCTTCTGAATTGAAATTTTTTGCGAATCAGATTCATGTTTTTGATTTTTTTTTTTAATTTTACACGTTTCGTTTCGTAACTTCCTTTACTGCTACTGAAGTGAAAATAAAATTAATTGAAATACAGTGTCAGCAAAAAATATGAAAATTGCTCTAAAATCGCACTTTCCCTAACTTCAAAGTCAAATAAAAAATCAAAATACGAGTCTTGCAAAAAAATAACACCACATTTGTAACTAAGGCAGCAGCCTCTACAAAATGTAATAGGTCTCGATTCTAGGTCGAGGACCCCACAGAAAAAGTTCCCTTGTAAGTACGAAAGTTTCTTTATTTAGTAAGTATTAAAATACGTAGCATTAAAGTATCTTTAATTAGTAAGAATTAAATATTATAAGTATCAAATTATCTTTACGTAGTACGTATTAAAATACTATGTATTAAAGTATGTTTACTTAGTAGTATTAAAATACTAAGCATTAAAATATCTTTACTTAGAAAGTAGGGTTACTCATTAGCATGCAATAAAATAGTTTTTAAACATCGTCTTGAATTGATGTTGAATGATTGATGCAAGCATGAAATCCTAAAATTAAAATCCTAAAATTTAAATCCCCTAATGGAAGAAATGAGTATTGGAAGCTTTAGTCGGTATCAATTTGTCACCCTGAATAGAAGAGGATCTTGAAGTTTTTTTATCTTAAATCAATTAAATTTCCATCCAGATGAAGATTGACACTGCATAATATTTAATGGGAAAACAGAGTAAACACTGCAAAAGAAGATTCCAGTCACTACATGAAATAGAAAAATACAGATGTTATTAGCATATTTCAAATAGAAGTTTTAAACTAAATTTGCGAATTGAAAAATATTCCGAAGATTAATTTTTTTCCAAAACTCAACAATATCTCGCTTTTCAATAAATTTTAAATAATAAATTTTAAATCAATTTAAAAAGCAAAATATTCAATTTGCCGTTAGGATTTATTATTTTCTCTTTAAACCACTTTGAAGAATTTTATTTTGAGAAATCAAGCATACTAAAGAAGATAATTTAATTTGCGAAGGTATCGACGTTCTAATATTCTTTCGAGTTCTGAAACTCTTGAAGAATATCTGGCGTCTGGTCTTTCTTTTTTTTTTCTAATACGCTTTGAAGTAGGTTGAAAATATCTGTCGAAATTAATTTAAATTCGATTGGTAGCACATTATCCAGGAAAGAGAAAAATTCCAAATTAAATGATCGCCCTCGAAAAGTTGAAGAAATAAAATATTTATTTCCCAGCACAAACAAATTATTTTTGACTTAGAAAATTTAATGCGCTATTGTATTAAAAGCAGAAGTTAAATTGAAACAAACATTTTCTTGAATATATATACAGATATAAACTAAATTTCTGCATTATTTATTTTTCATCGAATTTATTTAAACATCCTTTTCACAAAAATCCCACCAAAATGCTTTCAACGAGTTAAAAAGAATACCCTTGAAACTGACATGAAATGTTAAATTTCAATTAATCAATTTAACATGAAATGTTGAGCCATGGTTTTCCGAGTATTAAGCCCATGGATCATAGCCTGGTATGTATATGTCTCTGTTGGCGGAAGTTTATTTTTGAAATATTTGTATGCGGTATACGATTAGTATGGAGGAATACTCTAATGGGGGAAGGATCTAGGAGAATATGTCATTACTGTAAGACATCCTAATACAAAACAGTGCGAAATATACTATTAACAAAACTGAAAAACATATCGAGGGCATGGCCAATGTTGTCAACGATGAACAAAAAAAGCCTGGATACAATAAAGATGGATGTGCCCTAACGACCTGATGAAAATTGTCGTTTATTTATGAGATAAGGATGTAGTTTTCACCAGTATATACCAAGGTCGCGAAGAAGTTGTGGAGAGATAAGGTATTGTTAGTTATGGAATCAGCTCACTCTTGATAGATCATGAATTTGAATGTGGGGTGAAATTGATGGGGAAGTCAAGGACGATTTGACTACCTTAAAATTGACATAGAAAGAAAGAACATCGTTATTCCTTCAGAATCAGTTGAATCTGTGTTAGAAAATAAAGGTTTTTTACAAAATGAACAAATGAATTTTCCGAAGGAAAAGGATGACAGCTCATTAACTATTCATTGCTAACTTGCAGAAAGTGCATATCTGTAATTGTAACAGGTCCAATACTCCAAAATTTAGTGAGGATGTGTGGTACCATTCGGGCTAGTATGCCAACTAACTACGAGAATAGTTACTTGGGTTAGTATGTTACTTTTACTATCCTGCTAATGTAGACTGAATATTGTTGTATATGTCTGTAATTAAGTGCAATATCTGAATTATGTGCAGAAAAGCGAAAGAAGTAAAACTTTTCGATAATAAATAATTTATAAATATTGCGTAAATTCGACTTATAACCAACACGGTAAATACATAAGAAATTCGTCCATAAACTGCAGCATAAAAAAGAGCAAAACTATTTTATGGATACAGGATGAACTTCTTAAACAAAGAATGATGACTAGTAGAAAAAAAGAAGTGATCATTAATAACGTATACATTATAAGTTTCATAATTTTGAAATATATTCTCTTATATAAAGGAGATCTAAATTTAGAAGTATTCAAAGAAAAATTTGATTAAATAGGTTCTAAAAATAAGCTTTAAATAAAGTTATGGCAAAGAGTATTTAAGCAAATTTATTGCAAACAAGATTTAAGCAGATTTATTGCAAACAAGATTTAAGCAAATTTATTGCAAACCAGATTTAAGCAGATTTATTGCAAACAAGATTTAAGAAAATTTATTGCGAACAAGATTTAAGCAAATTTATTGCAAACGAGATTTAACAAATTTATTGCAAACAAGATTTAAGCAGATTTATTGCAAACAAGATTTAAGAAAATTTATTGCAAATAAGATTTAAGTAAATTTATTGCAAACAAGATTTAAGTAAATTTATTGCAAAAGGATTTTAATAATAAAATCTTTTTTTACTAGTATATACAAAACTTATATTTGGGTCATTCCACAGAATTTTGAAAAATTTTATTTATTTTTTTTGGTTGCTCGACTATTTTTGATTTCTTTCATACTTTTTGATTCTTGATACTTTGTATGCTGAAACATATATGCAAAGAAAATCAAAAACCAATTGAAATTTTTTTTTTTTATTTTGGCAACAGGCATCGGAAAAACAAGATTTCGTGCGGTTTTGCGAAAATCAAGTACTTACAAAATCGCATGTATTTTATTAACTAATAAAGATAAATCAAATATTCAAAAAGATTTAAAATCTACGTAGTTTGTTTACTTACATCGCGTAAGTTTTACAGCTTTAGATTATTTTTAAAAAAGATTCCGAGTAATGTGATAAACACTGAAATAATCACTGAAATATCACTGTGATAAACACTGAAATAAAACACTGAAAAATCGTCATTTTTTGAAAACGATTTCCTCCTGAAGGGCAACAGATATCAATGTCGCGTTTTTTATATGTTAGTTCTCTGTTTCAGGGTGTTACTCTGAAAAAATGGAGTCGTTATCCCCTTTTAACATACAAGAGTTTGAAAATTTGAAAATTTTTCAAAAACAGGCGTTTTCGGTGATTCACAACTCTAAAGGAGAGCAGTTATCTGTTTGAAATTTGGCGAAGAAGTATCTCTTTGTATACTGTTTATAACTTGAAAATTTTATTTTGTTATTCAAAGTAGTTTATAAGATACAGCCACCTTCAAACCGGAGAATAGTAATATTACTTTGAAAAGGATCGAGGAGTGGGGAAGGGGATTTGGGGGAAAAATTTAACTTGTTTTGATATTTCATATGCGTTGCTCAATTCAGATTTTACTAAGTGTTAAATATTCTAAATATCGGTATATATTTAAATAATTAGAATTCCAGTGTATACATAAACATTTGTATTTCAAATTTCAGACTTAGATTTAGTTCAGATTTCAGTTTAAGACTTCAAATTATTTTATTCTTTAGTATTTATCAAATTAACTGCCATCACAAAGAATCATTTTTACCTGTTGCCTTTTGTACTTTAAAATACAAGACAATGAAACTGTAGAAGCGATTAGAAAGAGTATCTGCGTTATCAGTGATTACCTTAATCACACAGTGGAAGAAGTTTACACAGTCCAAAAGGAATTGAGCTTTTAAAAGCCACTGTTCCATATGTGGGAAAGGTTATACATTTCTCCGACAAGGCATCAGGGAACTACAAGATTCAAAAGAATTTTATAAACCTCAGTCATTACCAAGATTTTGGACTGAATACAGAGTGGCATTTTTGTGCAACCTCACATGGTAAGGGACCTTGTGACGTCATTGGAGGGCCACTAAAAGACTTGTACCAAAAGTAAGCCTCCAAAGACTTACTCAGGATCATATCGCGACAGCAAAGGGTATGTTTGAGTTCGTAAACAAAACATACGTTAGAATCAAATAGGTTTTTGTACCACAATCAGAGGTTGAAAAGCAAACAGAATTTCTTGCAAACAGATTTAATTCCTGAATTAGAGCTTTGAATACTCAAGCTTACCACAGCTACATTCCTTTAAATATATATATACTACAGGAGCCCGTGAAGCTTCTCTTTCAGAACATTTCACCGACCGTAAAATCTTCAAAGAAAATATCCAAGACTTTGTTTCCTTTGGGTGTGTAAAGAATAACAGTAATGTTGCTTGCATATATCAGTGAAATTGGCGGCTTGGAATTATAAAAGACATTTCTATTTCTGAACAAGATTTTAAAATAAGTATCTTTCATCCTTCAGGACCAAGTGTACCAGTTTCAAAATTTGTAAAAATGACTGCATATGGGTAGAACTGAAAAATATTTTAAGAATCTTGTGTCCTTTGGATTTATCAACACCCACAGGACAAGTGCATGACATAAAGCCAGAAATGAGTGATGCAATTTCTGAACTTTTTCCCAAAAAGACGCTAAAATAAAGAGAATGAAATATGAAAAAACTAAGCCAAAAAAGGTATAAAGTGAATCTTTCAAGAACTAGGAAAATACACTTTATCTCGTTTTTTTGTTTATTTGTGGTTTTACGGCTCAAGGACTACAATGGTCATGCTGCATCGGGACTTACTGTTTTCCGAAGAATCCGAACCTCTGGACCTACAATTTTCCGAGGAATCCGAACCTCTTAAGGCCCAGGGAACCAAACCCCAGACTACAGTGAGCAAATTATCCTCTCCCAAACACGCCGATCCTTTTCAAGGCAAGCTTCTTATTCTCCAGTATGAAGGTGGCTATATCTCATAGACTAGTTCGACTAACAGAATGAAATTTTCAGGTTATAAACAGCATGTAGAGAGGTGCTTTTCTACCAAATTTGAAACAGCTTTTGAAACTCCCCCTTTTGAGTTGTGAGTCGCCGAAAATGCCTGTTTTTGCAAATTTTCAAAATTTCAAACACTTGTGTGTTAACAGGGGATGGGAATAACAACTCCATTCTTTTGAGGCAATAACCTAAGACAGAGTACTAACATATAAAAATAAATACAACATTGATATCTGTTTCCCTTCATAAGAAAATTGTTTTGAAAAAAGTACGATTTCAGCGATATTTCAGTCATTATCACATTACTCAAAAGTTTTTCAAAAATAATCAAAAGCTGTAAAATTTACGTGACGTAAGAAGTAAATAAACCACGTAGATTTTAAATCTTTTCGAATTTTGGATTTATCTTTGCTGGTTAATAAAATACATGCGATTTTGTAAGTACTTAACTTTCGCACAATTGCACGAAATCTTATTTTTCCGATGCATGTTGCCGAAAAAAAAAATCAATTAGTTTTTGACTTTTCTTGCATATATGCGACGGCGTCTCTTTATCTCTAAAAAACATAAAAGCTCTTATTTAGAGCTACATACATGTATGTGGCAAAAATTATTGTATAATAAATTCCCCCACGAAAACTCACAAAAATCTCGCCCCGGAGGCTTTCTTGTGTTGACCATATTTGGCAATTGTGTTATCCCTGCGGAGGGTAATAATACCTTAACACCTTTACATACGGAGAAAGAGAGCGTTGTTTCCTGTCCTCATTCGTCTAGCGGTCCAAGACACTCCGGGCTAAACGGAGGGACCCTGGTTCGAATCCAGGATGGGGAAAGCGTCTCTTTTTCTCCAGAAAAGCAAAAAATTCTAGTTTAGAGCTACATACACGTGGGAGGCAAAAATTATTGAATTTAATGAATATAATATTACAATAATTATGCAATATTATTGTAATATAGCCGTTCCTCTTTCCCTCTCTGTCTCTCATACAAACACACTCATTTTACATATATATGTTATATATATATGCCATTATGTTGACACACCAGAAATCATGGCCCCTAGTCTCCAGGTGCTGGAGTGCTCCTGATCAAGGAAGCAGCGGTCAGTGTGGCATGAAAGCAGGGGTGCTAAGAACCACTGGAATGGCCCAGGCTGCCGTTTGTTATTGACCTTGGCTACGTTTAATGGACGATCCCTTGCTTCTGAAGCAAAACTTCAGGAATTGGAAGAGGAACTAGACAAGATCAAATGGGACATTGTAGGACTCAGTGAAATTAGAAGAAAAGGTGAAGAGTTGGTGGAACTGAAAAGCGGACATTTGTTTTACTATAGAGGAACGGAAACTTGAAGAACA